>JAOUQZ010000028.1:12036043-12061175 GCA_028564935.1 Neosilurus hyrtlii | reverse complement strand
AATATATATATATATGTATATGTGGGTGTGTGTGTGTGTGTGTGTTTTCCATCTACAAAATTTCTGCAAACTATTGCACTGGTAAGCCACACGTCAATTGAAACAATAGGGTTTGGCCCTGGTTTAAAGCTAGCTAAGCTAAAACAAATGTATGGTGTGCTGGCGTTGGATTTGGCAAACGTGGAAAAAGAAAGGGAAATGGCTCCAGTATGACTGTGCAATTCTTATGACAATAATAATAATAATAAAAATAATAATAATACAGAACTCTGTGCAGAGCTACATTGCCTTGACCTCTTGGGTTTCATGATGGACAGCAAAGTGAAGCGCACACGGTATCTGAAGTGTAAACTTATACGGAAAATACGGAAAAAACAAAAAAAGTCTAATTACTGTTGAATGATTGCTCATTCCTACAAAGTGGCTATTGGTCTACGGTTGGCAATACTGCATACACTTACTTCTAAGGGCAGCAATGCTACTGGAACACTTAATTATTATTCTATAGTATGTGGTCCTACAGTAAGTGTTTTTGATGGGTGCCTTCGATAAGTCATACGTCTGACCTTCTTAAAACTACATACATTCACAACGAGAGCCAGGCTAGCATGTCAAGCCTCGAACGCAGCTCTGTGTTTCACCACCAAGACATTGCCCTTTAAATAGCACCGATTGTAGAAGTGAAGCAATTTGTTACGAATGTGGCAAATAATTTGGAGACCCAACAGATTTCCATAAAGGATAACCAACATCTAACTAACATCTTAAAAACAAAACAAACAAAACAAAAAAAAACACACATTACACAGTCTCTCGAGTACACCTGGATTGAACCAGAAAATAATATATACAAAGTGCTAAGTCAGAACAATCCTATTCAGTGTCTATACAGTAGTAAATTCGTACACCGCACCTTGCCATCGAATTGGATCCATGACAGGGTAGAAAGGCGCTTCTGATAATGTACACATTTTCTTTGAGAAAAGTAAGTTATATGCTATATCTTTCACTCACACATGCATACTCGTATGTGTGAGAGTGTATACACATATCTTAGGCACATCAAAAATAGCTGCATTGCAGAAAATAACAAAACTATGCTTTTAAATATTATTGAGACGTCTCTGTTGCCCGGACTGCACGCTGCAGGAAAGCTTCCGGGATGAGGCGCTCTTTTCAAGAGGCTTCTTGCCATTGACAGGAGACTGAAGAATGGCATCTGAACTGGAAGACTTGGACTTGCCTACAGGTAAGAGTGAACGTTTCAGAGGGGTGGAGGTTTTGGGTGTCTCTTTGTCTTCGCTGGCAGCTTTGCTAGAGAGTGAGGCAGGAGATGAATTTCCGTCACCTTCACCATCCTCCATACTGAGCTTTGTTTGGCTGCTAGACCTAGCTGTCCTATCACCTGCCTTCTTAGACAGAATTGCGCTCTTTCCCAGGTCGGTCGAGCGGCGAGTCTCCTTTTGCCTCAGGGCACTCTTGAAGAAGGAGAGCCCCTTGTCCTCGGACTTGCTGGCCCGTCGGAGCTCTTTTGATGAGATGCTAGGTGATCGCAGGCTTGTGAGAGAGGAGCTGCTGCTGGAGCTCCTAACTGGCCTCCGTTCAGGCCGGCCTCCTTCTGCACCCTTGAGCGGAACACGAGGTCTATCTGTCACAGGGCTGGCGTGAGACAAATCACGGCTAGAGGTCCTCTCAGCCAGTTTCTTTCTGCTCGATGACAAGCTGGAGCTTCTCTCCACTGCTAAAGAGGTCTTCTTTGCTGTAGGAGAAGGGGAAGCGGAGGACTGAGGGGTGGGGGTCACACGCTGCTTAGTTTTTGCAGTTCCAGATATCGGTGCTGCCTCCTGGGATTGGGAAGACTCTTTCTTCTTTGTTGGGGTTCCAGAAGAGATGCCTTTGGTCTTGGCAGGGTCACTCTTCTCTTTCAAATTGTTCACTTTGGCAGCTTTCCCTAGAGAGCTGGAAGACACTTGGGATGAAGGAGACTTCTGGACAGAAGTAGTGCTCTGGCGCTTCTTTGATGGCTTCTCTTGATCCCCCTTTGTCTTGGTTGAGGCCTTTTTAGCACTAGACACCTCTGCCTTTGACACAGAACCTCCTGAGCTCTTATGCTTTGGCTCCTTGGAAGGAGTCCCATGGACATTCTGGTCCACAGCAGTGATTTGGTTGTTGTTGTCCAACGGTTCTCCTTTAGAGCTTTTCTTGTCTGCTACTGATGGAACCCTGGAGTAGACCTCGTCTGTGTTCCTTTTACCACTGCCGTCATCACTGCTATTTCCTTCCATCATGGCAAGCGGTGCTTTGCTGCCTGTTTGGCGCTCATGCCTGCTGTAGCTTCCGAAGCATGACGTGGACACCTTGTCGTCGCAGGCTTCTCCAATCCTCTCCAGCGGTGGTGAGGAGCGCGAGTCTAAAGAGAAGCGTGAAGGCGAGTTGGACCTCAACTGGAGCTTGGCAGACAATGACCAGGATGGCTTCACTCCATTCTCGCTCAAAGTCAGCGGGCTCGCTAGAGAGGATCTGGAAGACAAGCTCTGACGCTGAATGCTTCTCACAAAGGGTCGGGTGGAGAATCCTCCTTAATGAAAAGGGAGAGAGATTTAAACTAATGCGCTGATACTAGACTGAATGAAAGAGCAGCGGCATGCATTTTGTCTTAACTGAACGAGGAGACAGATTCCCATGTTAGTGCTAGAAAGCTAAAAGGAGGGAAAGCAAAGAGAGTCATCACAGAGACAATTGCTGACATTACAGACTAAGCTTAGTAGAAAATTAGTAGTATACATACATATATAAAAACAAAATCATGGCCACTGTTTTTCATGGTCATGTCTTTAGCGTATCACAGTGCTTCCATGATATTCCAGAAGTTTTTGAAACAGCAGTTAAAATAAATGTAGTTAGGTATCTAAAGCTAGTTATTAGGCTGCTAAGAGGGGGAAAATGTACAGCCTTAATTGCATGGATGCATGTGTAATTCACACAGCCTTTCCAAAATGAAGACTGCTGAGCTGCATTTTGTGTGAGTTTTTTGTACACAATTTGGAGTACATTTGGACTTTCCAGCTGTAATCTGCCTAAATTCCAAACGCTACCAAAACTACCAAGAAACACTGTGAAGGACGCAATAAGTGGATGATATAGCACATAATAAAAAAAAATAGAATAAAGAACCATGCAGGATAGTGAGTGCCATAAACCCGCTCCTCACCGTCGTCTTCGCTGCGATCACCAGGGAACTCCATGGACTCAGCAAGAGAAGCTAATGATGTACGCCGTGAGGAGGCACCTGAAGCCAGGCTTGGAGGCTTGCTGCCATGAAGCCGGTTAACCCAGTGCTCACACAGAGAGGAACTAGTAGAGCCTGAGCCAAACACACCAACACATAATCAGTACAAAGCAGCATAAACCTTATTCACTGAAGGAGACAAAAAAAACAAAACAAACAAAAAAAAAAACAAAGCAGATATAACTTAAGGCTCATTTATGCTTCCTTTTATGTACAAATGTTTTAATAACTACAAACGAACAACCCACTGGCGCAGGGGGTAATGATAATGTAGCTGTTAAGAAAGAGACAAAAACAGAGTGCTGCAGATGCTGTAAACATCATATAGCTGTTTAAAATGTATTTATGAACTCGTATAACCTGTCCTCAAATTACAAGTAGTCTCATCAGACCTGATGTGCTTTAATTTTAGCCCCGCTCTGTTCTTTGCACAGGAGGTTTCACTAAGAGCTGGTGCCCAGTGGAATCGCTGCCTACTTTTTATTCGAACCACTGACAAAAAAATGAACACCGTTGCATATCCACAATGTTCATTTTTCTTTTTTTTTTTAAAACTCAGGCCAAAAGAAAAGAAAAATACTCCAGAGGCTGTGCTTATTTACCCATCTGGAATTCGCCCTCCACTCCAAGAAAGAATACCACGCCATGTATCCAAGTATGCAAATTAGTTGCGCATTGCCAGCGAATACACAAGATATCACGTGATGTTTCGCTATTTATTTTGCATTACAATGTCGCTCCCTGTTGCGGAATAAGTGCTGTTTTTTTTATCTTAGACTTTACAGAAACAGATAAAGTTTGGGTTAAATTGCCTTTTAAAATAGAATGCTATGCTAGTAACAGGATGTAGGCCCTCTCATATCATTCATTTAGATTAAGACAGTCAGGCAGGAGCTGGTGGATGCATGTTTAAGCCAAGGCCTATTCAGTGCAAGACTAAGCCTACAATAAACAGCAAACTCTAAATAATAGCACATATATAGTTCTACCCAGTGTCCAGACAATGAAAAAATCCTGAAACAATCCTACAGTAATAACTACTGGCTACATGGCCCTCATGATCTCCGGAGGTACTGGTCCATTTCAAGTGTATCCCTGACCTTCATTCACAAAAATTCAGACGAAATGAATGAAGAATACAGACAGAAGACTCTGTCCATATCTATGGATGCATTTGATGTCGAGCATAAATTAGCATTTACATGCCAGTAATGTGTCACTGAGTGCAAAATACCAGCTTGTGCTATAAAACATGCAAATGAGTAAAGAGCCTCACCAGCCACAGAGCTATTAGCAGACCATGAAGGTATCGTTGCCCTCCTCTGGTAAAACAAAATGTAGGCTGTCTGCTGGCAAACATCCTCATCAGCCATAGGCTGGACATCGCTGTCATCAAAACAGTACCACTGCCCATCAACTGAGTTCTTACAATGTGCTAGATGAGGAAAGATGCAGATTTGGAAATAATCCAGGGTGTTCAAACGCTGCTGCTTCTTTAGCGATGCAGAACTACCAGTCGTTTACAGAGTATTTACAGTGTGCACAAAATTCATTTGATAAATAATCTACCATGTATAAATGTTTATAATTTCAATCAAAAGACACAATCACGCTCCTGCAAAGCGTTACCTGTGTAGTGCCCTCCATGCATGTTTCCATGGTGATTACAAACAGCATACAGGTCATACAGATAGTCGTCTGGGTTACGTCCTAGGCCGTACGGTCGTCTCCAGGGTGACCAGTGTGATGGGAGGCTCCAACTGCTCTGGCTCCTCTTAACCATGTGGGGGGCCATGTCCATGCCAACCAGTGGGAAGCGCACCATGTTCTGCATTTTCACCCGTCTATCTCCCTCCTGCAGGACCCAAACATTGCATTTCAGGAACATGCACAAATATACAATAAATAACAGTTATGTAAATATCAGATCATTTGGGTGAGTAGTGCAGTAATAGAAATCTCCAAGAACACATTTCTTCAGGGATAAAAGTCTTGCGTCTATAGTAGTACATTTTCCACCACATGAGTAAGTTTCTCATGGGTGCAACAGTATTTTCCACAAACACAGACACTTACATGATGACCCTCCATTCAAAAAACAGTGTGTGTAGCTGATGTTTGATCACTTGAATCATGTATATGGTTTACAATCACCTCTTTGTAAGCATCCATTTTTTTCAGAGTCCTAGAGATGATGTGATTTTTGAATGTGACATCTTGGATATATTTTGTTAATTGACTTCCACCATAAATGCAACCTGTACCTGTCTGAACCTCTTGAGGTGCAGGATGAGAACGTCAGGCAGCGTCCACAGGCTGAGCTTGATACGGCCTTGCTGCAGTTGCTTGCAGTGTGGACAGCGCCAAGCATCGTCTGGTGCCAGCTGGAACACCACACGTCACAGAAAATGGCCAGAAATAACCACACACACACACACACACACACACACACACACTCGTACTTTAGGGCTACTCAATGAGCAATTTTCAAGGTTCCCTTCAACACATTTTAAGTGGAACAGGCTTCAAACCACACCCCCAACAGGCACTGAACAGGCTAACCACAGGGCTTTTTTACACTGCGTGTGGCGCTGTTCCAGGGTTAAAACCAACTCTGTGGAATGGAACAAATTATGAAACAGCACAGACAGCAGAAACGTTGGTTCACTACCATGTACCATCTGTTTAAGCAAGTCTGGTTTGACACAAATGGAAGAGAAGACAGGGGTATGTAAGTCTGAGGACATTTCTCCTAGGGTGGCAAAGCAGCTTGGTCATTACCTGCTCTTCTTTGGTGTAGAGCTGGAAGCACTGAGCGAGGGTACAAGCCTGGGGCTGATGGTGCTGCTCACGGTGCAGGTACACACTCTCAGCGTCAGGAATGTACTCTTCCTCTGTGTGGCCGAACAAACTGCAGGGACGAGCCGTAAAACAACCCTCAACAAAACACTCAAGACTGGGCTTCCTGCGTGTTCTATCACTAGCCAGTTAAATTATACTCTGTGTTTCAGAACACTGTAATTTTAGTGTGGTTGAAAGAGCCCCTGTGGTGATCACATAGATATTCCACAGATCTTTCTTTTTTATTTTTTTTGAGATGGTGGGATTTTGGTTCTATATAATTTACAGGCTGTAACACATCTCTTCATTTTTCTAAAGGCTTCATTTAAGAAGACTATGCAAGCCAAAAGCACAGCAAAAAGCTGCTGTCTAGCAATGATTCTTTTAGGCAAAACACTTACTAATCCTTGGTCTCTTTGTCCCACTCCACTACAATCTTGACATGAGGAGGACCTCCGGTGCCACAGGACTTGTATGCCCTGCAAAATACATATTAAGTCAATTTGAGGTTACCATCAATTTTTTTTGTAATTGTTGATGCTAAAAAAGTAAATTTTTGTGCAGATGTATTGTGTAGATTTTGCGCTAGTATGGCTCAACGTAGGAGACTGCTATGACTGATGAAACTTAGGGTATAATACAATGATTTGCCAAATTTGCAGAAAAGTTGCAGTGATTGGTTAAAACTGCAAGGCCACATAGAATGCATGAGAATTGATGCAATCGCAACATCACAAATTCTTGTGATGATTACAGCAATTCAAAAAAAAGATGAGCACAGACGTATGTTCATGTTCGGTGTGTGTGTATGCAAGCTATAAAACAAAGCCTGGTGGCACTCAGCTGCAGCAAAACCAAACAGGAACACTCTGATTCCAAACCTCTATTTATTTTAAATGAACTTACAGTAAGTGGAGACAAAAAGGACAGAGAAAAATCAAGAAAAGACGAGTGTGGGTGACTGATGAGTTAAAGTTCTGGCCATTGCTTGTGCAGGTCAGTATGCAGCATGAAGTCGAACTGTCAACATCGTGACCTGTGACACATTTTTGTGTCAATGTACATGTGAGCATTCATGATTTTATTACGGACCTCAAAATTACGCTGCAAACAAGCATCAAAATCTCAGACAAAAACAGAAAATCAGCAATGGAGACCCTTGAAATACTTCATAAGCATGCCCCTGGAAAATGTCAATGAAACTAAGAGCAATGTGTGTCAGGATCATTGGCTCTGCCTGAGTTCTTGATGTACAAATGCCACTCAAAACACCTGAGCCAGCTTACTGCTATACTGATGTATTGCATGTATATCTTACTGCTTTATTATCACAGGCATGCTAAAGCATTTTAATGGTCTAGGTCTGCAATCTCCTAGAGTAATGTAATGTAATGCTCGGTCTCTGTGAAGAATTGCAAATGTACACACGGGTACAAACACTTGTAACATATCCAAGAGTTGACTGTGTGACATCACATCACAGACACACATGTCAAAGTAACAGTTAAACCAGCAGGATTACACCATCTTCAGTTCATTCATTACTTTTGTTTCTTATGTTAGGATTTTTTAAAAATATATTTATGCATTAAGCTTTCATAAATGTATTAGATTTAGCATTTTTAAACAGTTTTTAGCCATTAAGGAAAACAATATTTGATAGTTATTGGTATCATGTGATCTTCATGGTGTTAGGATTGTGATTGAAAAAAGAAGTGTTACTGTACTGTGTACAATCTGACAGATTCATGCAGTTTTAGTTGAGCAGCTAAAACCTGGGTTATAATTTGCTTCAAGGTCAAAGCCAAACCTCTCCACTGTGGGGTGACACAAAGGAAATTCCTCCTGTGGTAACAAGTATGTGATCCCGACCACACCAACCACTCGCAGGCTGAAGGGCCCCACCTAAAACAAAGACGCCTGATTTTCAACCCAGAGTATGCCAAAAACAGATTACGTCAATAATATTAATAATAATAATAAGAAGAAGAATAACAGTAATAATAAGTGGTGAGCGGAACACTGACCTGGATGTAAACACCTTGCCTTAGCAGATGATGCATTTTCTCCAGAATTGCCTTCTGAAGGACATCCCAGGTTACAGAGCGCTCCATGTACAATACAAATGGAAGTCCAAACCTTCAGTATAGGAAATAAGAGCTCTGACATTTCTAACATATTTGTAAGTCAGACTGGGACAACCTGCGGTCACTCTACTTTAATATGAGCTCATTACAACCAAATTCATTATAACTAATAGTCTCTTCTGTACACATTAACCCTTTGTTGTACGGAAAAATATCCCTGGGAACCTGACGGACCGCAAAATACACCTCAGACACACCCACATAAAGCTAGGGCAATAGATATCACAATCTAACAAATTGGATGTTTTCTAAAACCTGAATTTAGCATTTATTTTATATATAACATTATTATCATTATAGGCTAAATAATCATTATCCTTATTTATATATAATAACATTCAAACCTTTCATATGATTACCAAAATATGTGATTTAAAAGTAGTGCTTGCCTGCCATAAATAGGAAAAAAGTTTTAATACCAACAGGAAAATGTATATTATGCAAAATGAGTGACTTCCTGAAATACAAAAGACTGGATTATACACAGGGTTTGAAATACAATGGCAGCCCATCCTCCTGTGCTGTCAAGAGAAACAGGCTCTTCTGGTCACCATTTTTATTCACTTCACATTCGTGATGACACCGCAAATACTTGTCTCAGTAAGAACTGCAAAGCCATTTGCTGAGTGTACATACCAAACAGCCAATAGGCCCCCATGATATAAACAAGCTGGAGGCAAGCCTTGTAAATCTCCTAACAAAGTAAAAAAATGTGATATTTGGTTTCTATTTGTGTAAAAAAAACTTTTTGGAAATTACGTTTGAAAAAAAAAAAAAAAACCAGATTACATATTTTACGTCCGTTTAATCCTGCTTGGGACCCAGGGAGGCTGGAGCCTATCTCAACCACTCTGGGTGAAGGGTACATCCTTAGTACAGTGTCTAAGATTTGCACAGTACTGAAGTAATTCTGTCTCTCATCCACTGTTTTAAATGAACTCTGATGTAAAAAGAGTGGACACTCTGCTCACCTCCCAAACGCAATGTCTGACAACATGAACTGTGTGGAACTGTGAAAAAACTGTGTGCATGTAAATGTTTGGTCTCAGCTAAAGCGCCCTTTCCTGTACATTTCTAATGTTAATGCAGCTACCTCCGTCCCTGGTGGCCAATGCAGGCTCTGTTACAAATCAGCAGGATCATCTTGTCAGCAGCCGTATTTTTGTTGGGCGAGGCCGAATTCCCCGCCCCCTGCATGAATGATGGGCTGCGAGTGCTGTCATTGCCATATTTCAGATTGTTCTGATTAAGGTTTGCAAGAAGGCTCCCTGCAAGAATAAACAAGACTTTAGTAATGCAACAACTTCTACTTCTAATTTACCTAAAACTCCAACACAGTTCATTCACAAGGCAGTCTTCTATAGAGATACCTCGTTTGGAACGAAGGCTTTCTAATTTGAATGTCTCTGGGGTCTCGAACGCAAATATGGAGTCGCTTTCTTGAATGATGTCAAGATCATCATCGTCGTCGCAGAAGGATCGGTGGAACCCGTCATAATACATTTCGGTCAGGACAAACTACAGAAATAAGAACAGACATGTTTACACGTATTTACATCACCACTAGAAGATGAAATAAACAATAAACAAATTAATTAAATCACACCATGGAAAATCATCAAAATCATTCACCAGCTGCAATAATCTGACCAAGGTTACCACAAAACTTTGTTTCTGTAAGGAAAACTATTCTGACTTTCAATAAATCGATATCAGCGTCTCTGTATTCTTCATTTGTACACAGAGCAAAAAAACTTCACATTACCTAAGGCAAGCTGTCTCATTTTTAGTTTTCACCACACTTTTTTGTTACTGTGCACTGTGCATTGTTTATTTTCATTTACAATTGGAAACTAGACCACAGGGGACCAAATGTTCTGCAAGAAGAACCAGTTAATAGTATGCCAATATAGAAAAATTCAGTTCAACTTCACTTCAAGTTGACTGCTCTGACCTCGAAACAAGGTCAAGGTGACCCATACAGAAAACAAACCAAGACCATTCTTAGGAGAACTCATTCCCCAAATTTGGCAATCCTATGTCATTTCCTTCCAAAGTTATTACACTAAGAAGCCGTGACAAGCCAAATATAGAAAAAAGTGATGTTGTGACCTTGAAACACTATTAAGGTAACTCGTATACAATCCCAACCAAGACCTTCATGAGGAGAACCCATCCAAGCTGAATCTAAATAAAGTGTACTTGTGACCTTGAAACAAGGTCAAGATAACCCATACAATACCACACTACTCGCAACTCAGGGGAAGTCAAACACCAAATCTATGTCATTTCCTTCCAAAGTTATGGCATTAAAAATCCTTGTCAAGCTGACTATAGAAAAAGTGACTTATGGTGACCCATACACAATCCCACCATATTCACACCTGAGGAGGACCCATACACCAAATTTGGTGATTTTCTGTATTTTTAATGTGCAGGTTTTTCAATAACTAACTTTGTTATTGCAACTGCCCTGGGGTTTTTTTTGTAGTAAGTCATAAGAAAATCCTGCAGTGCAAAATCTAACAGTGAATCTAACATAAAATGCTGTCTGCAGAATTCCAACCTGGTCTGGAGGAATCTTCGTCTCACGTGAAACAGCTTCTCTGAGCCTGGAGACGGTGCTGTTGAGGGGCACAGCCACACCGATCCTCATACAGTGAGAATACTTGCCCTGATAGACCACTGTCACGTACAGGGGCCTGAGACACAACCACACACACGTATCACACAGTAGGTACTACACTGCAGTGGCCACACAAAATATCCACCTTCCTATAGAAAAATACAGCTGTGAACTTTGAACATATTTATTCATGTTACATTACAATATTTTTCAGAATGATTCATTCCTGAAAGAAAAAATATTTTGATGTACATTATGTTAAACCAACATTATTGGACATGTTACAGCAATAATGCTGGATATTGTCCAGGTGTGTATTTGTTTTTGCTTTTTAATATGGGACAAACTGATTGCATACCATCATTTCTGAGTACTTATTAAGGCTTTATAAATCCTCTAGAGTTAATTTTCTACAGAAAAATGAGCATCAGCAATTTTTTTGGATGCTATACAATGTTTTAATACAGGAGAAGAGTTACTAAAAAGAAGTGTAGGGGTTAAAGGGACCATTCACTTCCCAGGGATATTATATGAACACAGAAATACAGTGTTATCTCCTGGAAATAAAATAAAACCAGCCACAATGTCTTTCTGAAACCATTTGCTTACTACTATACGCAAGTGCCCATGACCCTTCTACCGGATACAATGATGTTAGTAAACATCGCCATCTTTTTTTAATGTTCTTGAGATTGTATGTTTTCTTCTGTTTCTTAAGACTTGCTCTTGGATTTTTCCACTTTCTATGAACTGGCATCACACTGCTGAGTTATGGTATATGCGCAATATCTTTCCTCCACTCACGCAGTCTTGTTATTGTAAACAGACAGAGAACCAAACAATGTAAAACAGGTGAATAAGAGATACTAAGCCTGTGAGCTGGGGTGGTTTAAAAAGAAACCTTTGTGTTCAGCCAAATTGAGCTAAGATAAAACACACAAGATATTAATTTGTGAATGGGCCCCTTTAAAAGAGCCACATTTTCACATGCACACAGTTCCATTTTCATGAGTTTTTGGGGGGTTGTTTTCTGAGAGAAAGGACATGATGTCATATTTAAGGAGGTTATCCGCAGTGCACTATTTACTTGCTGTCTTTCACAAAAAACTAAATTAATAAAAAATAAAAAAGATTAAAACCTCATAAACAATAAGCACACTTGGAGAAAGCAAACCTCAAGCCCACATGAACCAATATGTCAATAATCTAAGAATCTTAAAAATCTCACAATGTTAAAGAATAAAAAGAATATAAAAAAAAAATCCCAGTATCCAGAATCTGATTCAGATCATCTCCAAAATGGAATGGCATCTTTCTTGGCCAAAGCCCCGCCTCTGGAAGATATTTCATGAAAAACCCCACATAACGTTTTGTGCAATTTTGCTAACAAACTCAAACCTGTAAAACAGAAACTCCTTGGCGAAGATAACAAAAGATAATTTTTTTGTACATATTAAGATTTTTTGCCTCACAGCAAGAAGGGCTGGGTTCGATTCCCAGCTCGGGTGTTTGTGTGAGTTTGCATGTTCTCCCCGTGCTTGCGTGGGTTTCCTCCGTGTACTCTGGTTTCCTCCCACAGTCCAAAAAGCATGAGGTTACACAGGGCAGTTGTGATGAAAACCTTTGATGACTTAACAGAGCGTGTTTTGTTCCCCTTTTCTTTGGAGCAGATTCACTCAGCATAGACTTTCAACAGTTATGGCTGGCAAACTCTGTGCCATTCGATATGGTGAAATATTTATTCTGGGTGCACATTCAGAGTTCCAAACCACTGTCTGCAATCTTTAAAAAAAGAAAAATGGAGATAATACCCACCAAATAATAAAATGTAAAAATTTACTGTAGAGAAAGTAAAAACCATGCGTCTCATTTCAATCAAGACTACAGCTGTGGAAATGAATCGCACTGTAGACAGTGACATCAATGTAATGTATGTAGCTCTCGGCCTTAGAACCTATATCAGGATCCTGTTCAATTATACAGCCGTTCCTTTCAAATGATCATCGCTTCAGTGTAATGGATTGTACTGCAGGGATAATGTCTTCTACATCACTAATCACTTTCCTAATAGTACATCTTTAATCATTAATGCCCAGAAATAAATTGAGAAATGCAAAAATAGGACGTGCATTAAATACAGAAACTTCTAAGTTAGTAGAGTTCAATTACAGTGGGTAAAACTTCACACGAACATTAGGAGCATAAAAAAGTAAATTATAAAAATCTATTTCCTAAACATGCCTGGAATATCAGAATAATATCTCATCTTAGAATAAAAAAAATCAATCAATTGTAGTCCAATATTTATTCTGTAAGCAAACTCCAACATTATTTATTTAACATGTTAGTCTGCTTTTACCCTCTACATTACCCATAATGCATGATAGCATTGGGAGCATCTAATTAAAATCAAGACATGTGGAATCACTGCATGCCCAGCAGGGGGTGCTGTGTAATTTGCTTCTTTTCTGGCTTGTCAGAGGTTTGCACTCTCTAAGTGTTCTTGTTCACTATAATTCATAAACTCAAATTTTACCATTTTATTTTAAAATAATGTCTAAATCCATCACTAGGAGTAACACTTTGTGGTATAAACTTACAATCCTTTGTTTTTTTCTCACTTTTTTGTTACTATGGCAACCATAAAATTCTTGTCTGTTAGATCGTTGACCGTCTTATCCACCATAACTCGGTGTCCTAAATTTCCATCCCTTTCTGGAACTTCAGAATTCATTGCTAAATATCGCCTCTTTTTTCCTTGTGTTTGAGATTCATTTTATTCCCCGCCTGCCTTATAAAGCTCTTTGTAATTGCACTAGCAATATGACACCACTGCAGCCCACAACTGCTTACTTCTCACATGAAAAACAGAAATACATTGTGAAGGATTTCATTTACAAGAGGAACAAATTCCTGAACAGCTCAAGGAGAAGTAGTAAAACTGGCTACCTCCAACCGTGAGAACCATCTGAAACCTTTGTGATAATACAGAGGTCATGCTAATAAGTGAGCGTTAGAATGAATGAGATGAAACCCGCCCAATGTCTCTGGCAAGCTTATCACAAAAGGAGCAACTTTCATCACGCGTGTCTTCAAACAAATGAGAAACCTGCTTGTCCGCTGTATGAAGACATGACCTGCTGACAGAAAAACAAGTCTGCATACAAACCGTTCTCAACGCATAAAAGATTTCCTGCTTCCTGCATTCTTCCCCAAACCTGAGCACAAACCCAGTACCGCATTACAATCACATTACCAATGCAGGACAAAGTAAAGACAAATCATGGTTAGCGTGACACCATGGTGCAGTCCTTCTCAATATAAAGTGATTACTTAATTTCCAGGTCATTTATGATGTTCTGTAAGAACTCAGACATTTATCCTAAAGCACCTTTTAAAAAGTTGGAGAAAGACCTTAAACACAAAAGCTAACGTTAGCCCACACTGATGTCTGCAAAGTAACCTGGGATGCTGCTAATGGAGTGTCTTGAAATCTCTTAGATACCAACCATGAAATTAGGTCTTATAGATGCATACGTTAAATTAGTATCGTGATTTTCTTACAGTGGTGTATGATTTTGTTGTTCTATTCAAAGACTGATGGCACAGAGCATTCTTTATTTATTTACATCCTTTGTTTCTGGTCTTAAATGTGCACTTCAGAACTGATATGATGAAATGGTAGTGACGTAACTTTGTTATCCATAATTTCTTGAACTGGAAATCTGTAGAATTTCCAAGATGCTGTGCAAGCAAGGAGCATGTCAGGAATTTTGATATTTTCTAGAGCCCTGCTTTCACATACAGCAACAAAAGACCGAAGGTACTTACTCACCGAGTATGAGGTAACGGGATGGGAAGCGAGATGCAAAGAAAAGGATCAAAAGTGTTGCTCTGCTTCTGGCAGTGTGGGCATGTGAGGGAAGATCTGCAAGTTGAAGAGGGGAAGAAAAGAAATGAAGGCCTTTGACTAACTGAAGACAGCAGTAGAAAAAGAGCAAATGCTATTTTACCTGTACTGTGCCTGAAACAGCTCCTGGACAAAAGAGCCGGCCGACAGCGGAGGTGAAGGTCCCTCTAGCGCTCCATCATCTTCCTCTATGGGCGGCTATGACAAGAAGAACAGAAGAACAGTGCTGCAGCTGCACATTTCATCAGAGTCCATTGAGGGCTGTACAGCATCTTTTTCTTTTTTGGCAAAAACATGGGATGGGTTTCAGTAATTAGCTATCAATTTTTAATACTTCTATAAGGGGTGCAATAATACACCACAGATACGTCATGATAGCACTGGGTTTACAATAGAGCACGATATTCGACATTGCCATGATTTGAAAAAATCATGATGAGCGTGGGGGGTCATGCTCATACTAAAGTTTATTTCGTATGAACAATAATACCTTCAGATGGATATACCGTATATAGAAACATGACTTGATTATCTCACGAGTGCATGCAATCACAAGAATAGGATACATCAGTTCCAATAAGGCAAGATAACGGCAAAAATAACAGTACACAGGTATTATGCACATCTGCACATAATACTACATTAAATTCACATACGTCCGACAAATATCTGCTCGTTTACACTAACACATAAAAATAACGCAATGTGTCCTAACGAAAGCACTTCTGTGTTTCTCTGTTCCTTTACTGTCTGTCCATTCGCAGTACAGTAGTGCCCTGCTGTGTGAAGAGTTAATACTCGCTTTATTATTTTAAATGAAAAAAGGTTCATGAAGCATGGTGCCTTTTAACAGGAACAGACATAAACTACACATGCAAGGGTTTAATTCCACTTTAATATTCCTTTTTTTTTAGGATATGAAATGACTTAAATCATGATATTTATCTCTGATCATGTCACAGAGCCATGACTAAAGATTTAAAAATCTGGCACCTTTATGAAATTCTGGAAAGTAGTGTAATTTCTATAATTATATTAACATTATTATATAGACGATACAGGAATCATTTGAAAAATATTGTTGTTTTTTTTTTTCTTGAGAATACTGAATGGCGTGATGTTGGGATGCACAGGTCTGTAAATCCATCCCTGACTGCTGAAATCACAGCACAATGTGGGTAAGTGATAAACTCAACACCTAAAACAGGAATTAGTAATAAGCTAAAAACAAGCTGTGTGGGTGTGCCAGATTGCATAATTCACAGAAATCTAAGCACCTTGTGGACAGCAGAAGCAAACTACAATATTTATTACAAAGCCGTACTTCTCCACAACCCTTCTGTGTTTATTTATAAGGTCCCTAGTGAGTATGCACTGGTTATACAGAAAGTAAAAACAAGGGGATACAGTGCTTTGTGGGTGCTTGATATCTGGTAAGTAACTTCCAGCCCTTAAACAAATCACTAAAGAGTTCCAGAAAAGTCCAAACAAGTCCACTATCACTCTGGCACCTACTCATTCTTGCAATTATCCAATCTATCATATCAAAGGTTTCTGTTAACGTCCACATCAAATGTCAGAATAGGGAAAAGAAACGTTTAGAAATATTGAGTTTACACAGGCGGCATGAAGGCGTAGTGGTTAACACGTAGCCTCACAACAAGGAGGTCCTGGGTTTGAGGGTGTCTCTGTATGGAGTTTACATGTGCTTGTGTGGGTTTCCTTCAGGTACGCCAGTTTCCTCCCATAGTCCAAAGACATGGACATTAGGCTAATTGGCTGTTCAAAACTGCCCCCTAGTGTGAATGGTTGTGTGTGCTGGCCATGAGCTGTTCAGGATGCACCACACCTTCACCCAGTATTGGCTGAGATAGGCTCCAGCCTTCCCATGACCCTAGTAGGATTAAGCAGTTCGGCAAATGAGTGAGTGAGTAAAAGAACAAATTTACACATATTGGTGTGGAAAACAAAACTTCCAGTGATCGGTGGTTCTGTGGCAGGAGAGCAGGAGAGAGGTCAGAGGGCTGAACTGATCTGAGCTATCAGGAAAGCAAATTTCCACTCTGTACAACCATGGTGAACAGAAAAGCCTCTGAAAACATGCTCAAACTTAAGGCAGACAAGTTACAGCAGAACAAGACACATTGGGTTCCACTCCTGTTAGCCAAGATCAGGAATCTGAAGGTACAATGGGCACAAGCTCACCCACAGTGGACTCAATACATTATTTACTGTCCTGTGCTGAATGTCTCTCCTGTGAGTGGCCAATAATCAGCCTCACAACTGCCAAGAAAAACCTGCTGCAGGTCAGTAACAATCCCCACTCTGGTACTGTTCTGAGACACAGGGACTGGAAGTGCTCTATGCTTTTACGTGCAGCAGAATTTGGTGGTGACAAAAAGACAGGAGGTCGAGCTGTAAGTGGCAGAGATGAAGATGCTGCGATTTTCTCTTTGACTAATAAGAATGGACAGAATTAGAAATGAATATGTTAGCACAGGTAGCAGTGTTTGCAGATAAAGTGAGAGAAGCCAGAGTGAGATGGTTTGGGCATGTGCAGAGGAGAGATGAAGGGTATATTGGTAGAAGAATGTTGCCTGGTTGGAGGAGTAGTCAAAGACAAGGAAGACTAAGGAGATTAATGGACATGTTGAGGGAGGGCATGCAGGTGACTGGTGTGATGGGAGAGTGATGCAGAGGACAGAGTGAGATGGAGAAGGACAGTTTTTTTTCCCCAAAGGGCTGCCAAATTTGCAAAAAACCACACCGTAACATTAATGCACAAGCGTTAGAATAAAAGGTGTCCACACTAACACTGCCCATATAAGAGCAAAGTCCTGTCTTCTCTTTCCCTGATGGAGTGCAAGAACTGCCAACCATCAAACTAAATAGTTTATGTGACCATCATCCATTCACTCTTGGCAAAGGTGGGGTGCACCCTGAACACAAGTTCTATTGCGCAGCCAACATACACAACCATTCACAATTACACTCACACTTACACCTAGGAGCAATTTTAAACAATTAGTCTAATGTGCATCTTGCTTTAAAATATATTTTCTCTTGTTATTACCACAGCCTGGCCAATTAGCTCTTTGGCTCGCAGCTATGGCTGTGTCATCACCAGGGATTTGAGCTTGCAACCTCCAGATAATAGGGGAACACTTTTCTGTCCACCACTCGAGTCCACATCAAACAGTATGCTTGCTTGAAATGTCCTGCCCTACTCCTCTTATGCACAGTTTTCTTGTGCGCATCTTCAGAAATTACCATGTGGTGCAATAACATCATTAATAGTACAGAACCATGTAACACCAGCTCATTAATTCAATTCATAAATTCATTTTGTGCCACAAATCACACACTTGCGTACTCTCAAACATTATTTGGTATTAATTAGGGATGTGAATCTAACAACAACTCATGATTCAATTCGATTCTGATTCTTGGGGTGACAATTCGATTCAGAATCCATTCTTGATTCAAACCGATTTTTAATTCATAACCATTACAAACAAAGGGTGCCAATTTCACGAGTTACTACATTCTTCTATAAGCTAGGAACAATTCTTCTATAAAAAAAAAGAGAAATTATATTGTTAGAAGACTGGTTTATAGATGTACTGATCCGCTTTGCTCATTCAGAGTTGGTTGGGAGTTTAGTGAAGTGATAAAGTGTGCGTTGGTCAGGAGTTGGCTGTGCTGCTGATCTGTTTCTTTTAGCTCCAGGTGATGGCGTAAGATGTGGGCTCAGGGATTTGAAGTGTTCCTGAAATATTTTATTTTTATTTTGCACACTGCATATGTCATGTTAAGCTCCTTATTGTAAAGGAAATTGTAAAATCCGAAGTGCAAGCATTTGCCTTCAGCGAAGACAGCACTGGCTGTATTTCTTTTTCCTCATCCATGTCAAAGCTAGGCTAAAAGCTAGTTCTGGAGCCGCCACTCACTGGAACAATTCATGACGAAGGCCGAGTCTGGACAAACGTTACGCGCTGTGAGTAAGGCTAGAAATGCTCGAAAAAAACATGTTCTTAAAAATCGATTCTTCAAAATTTGGATCGATTCAGAATGCTAATAAATAAGAATCGTGATTCAGACGTGAATCGATTTTTTGCCGGCACCCCTAGTATTAACTATTAACAGTTTTCCTTTTATTATTTTTTAACCTGCTGAAGACTTTGCTTTGTGCCCCAGTCTTCTGGATTTTCTCACTTAGTCAATTAAATATTCTTAAATGTAAGAGTTAGTGAGACAGCAAAATGACCACAATCACAATGATGTCAGCTAGTTTCGCAACTTGTGAGTCAGTTTATCATCACTGTGCCTGAAAATCAAAGCCATTTGATTTGGACACCTGGTGGATGGAGATGTTCGAGTCACATTTAATCTTCCAGATATACAGAATACAATGCAAGCAAGTGTGTGAACGTGTGGTGAAAGTTGAACATATTTGTGCCTTAAGCACAGAGGAATAATAAAAAAAATTAATTACCTGCAGACAAAAACTGACAAAACAGTATCTCTGCACTGTTCAACAGTAGCATGAAACAATAAACAGAGCAAAGCCTGATTAATGCAACCTGAAGTGGTCAGTGCTAAATACAGGGTCTGTGATCTGATCAGCATAGATCAGTGTTTATAAGTGGATAGAACGCTCATCTCCACGCTGTTTGGTCCCCATTTGAACAGATTGATGGCTGACACGTGGCACTGTTTTATAAGGGTTGTTCCCGTACAAGCTGGACTGTAAATCAGGCTCATTTGCCAAATAGTACTCTACTGATTGAGATCTCAGACTCAGTGCATATACAGCTTTTCCGAACACACACACACATATACACACACACACACACACACACACAGTGTATCCCAAGAGGACTGAGGAGTGACCCCTGGCAGCAGTGAGAATGTTTTCTTTATAATTATGGGATATCCAAATTTCTTTCTTTTTTCCCCTCTGTCTTTTGTACAGACTGCAAGTCAACAGCAAAAATCCAACTCAAGAAAATAACAACAGAAATCGTAACACGCGAGAGAACAGAACAGTGACAGTGTTGTTGTTATGGTACAGCTATATTAGCATACCAACCAACAAGTTTGTTTGCATCTAGTGACTCCTGTGCCAAGGAAACTCACACAAGCTGAACGGCCGCTAGTTTTAGTGCAAATATCCTCCTAGTTTTACAAAATGAAAGCATCTGATTGATACCGGACTCCTGTAAACAGGTTTAGTATAATCTTACATGCCAGACATCCGGAGCATCTGATGCTCAGATGAGAAACCCATGAGCCTCACTCCTGAAAACTGAAACGTGAGATAAGTCTTTTGTGTGAGGCTATTCTTTCACAGGTTTACAGAAATTCGGTAATTGCTAGTTTAGTGTTAAAGTGTTGAGATTAGGGCTGGGTAACATGACTTGAAATTTAAGGTAATATTTAATCATGATACATACATGCATGCATATATACATATATAAATACATACATTAAGTGGCTTGCAAAAGTATTTATCTCCTGGCATTTTACAGCTTTGTTGCCCTACAACCTGGAATTAAAATGGATATTTGCATTCTTTCAGCAATTTACACACCATGCCAACAACCATGAAGATGCAAACTGCTGGTTATTGTGAAAAAAAAAACAAGAAATAGCACCAAAAAAAATCAAAAATAAATCTGAAAACTTGAACGTGCATAACTACTCGCCCCCAAAAGTCAGTACATTGTAGGACCACCTCTTGCAGCAATATAGATACAAGCCTCATAAAGTATAACTGTAAGCTTGGCACATCTAATAACTGGGATTTTTGTCAATTCTGTAAAGCAAAACTGCTCCAACTCATTCAAGTATTTCTCGTCCTCAAGAATTTCAATGCATTTAGTACCATTTCTTACTCCCTCAACTTTGAGCACTTTTCAAGTCCCTGTTGATGAAAACTACCCCCAAGCATGATACTGACCCCACCATGCTTCGCTGCAAGGATGGTGTTCTTGGGGTGATGAGAGCTGTTGGGTTTGTGCCAGATATAGGGTTTTCTTTGATGGCCAAACACAATTTAGTCTCATCTGACCAGATGACCTTCTTATATGTCTGGAGAGTCTTGAATATGCAAAGTGTAAATGTGCTCTTCTTTTGCTTTTGTTTTCTGGCCAAAGCCCGACTCTGTGGATGAACAGTTTAGGGTGATCCTATGGACAGATAGACCATTCTCCGTTGTGGAGCTTTCCAACTCCTTCAGGGTTACCTTTAGTCTCTTTGTTGCCCATCTGATTAATGCCCTTCTTTCCTGGTCTGTAAGTCTTGATGGACAGCAATCTCTAAGCAGGTTTGTTAGGGTGCCATAGTCTTCCCATTTTGTGATGATGGATTTAATGGTGCTTCATGGGATTTTTTAGGTTTTGTGCATGTTTTTATAACCCAAATTGTATTTCTACACAACTTTGTTCCTGACCTGTTTGGAGACCTCCTTGGTTTTCAAGGTGTCACTTGCTTGGTAATGCCTAGTGGTGCTCTAGACTAGTGGTGTTGCAGACTCTGGGGACTTTCAGAACAGGTGTACATATACACTGATAACAAGTGACCCATAGATTGCATGCATAGTTGTCATTAACTTATTCTATGACTTCTGAAGGTAACTGGAAGCACCGGATCTTATTTAAGGACTCTCTAGCAAAAAGGCTTAATACATGCATGCACCACATTTCTTTTTTTACGTTTTATAATAAATTTTTTTTCTTCTAAATATCATTTCATCATTTTTAAGTTGATTGTGTAGGTCCAGCCAAGAAAAAAAAAATCTATTTAGATTACACTTTTTCGGTCAAGAAAATAGAAAAAAAATCCAAGGGGGTGATACTTTTACAAGCCACTGTATCTTTCCTTCTCTTAACATTGTTGTTATTCTCTGTCCAACCAGGTTCCCTCATCCAACAGTGCTACAGCATGAGAACTTAAATGTTTGGAATGTCATTCCAGTTACCTATCTCCTTAACCATCATGTAAAGTCACCTCAGAGAAACCAGGCTGTCATTATTAGAGGAGTATGTTTTGCTAAAAGCAAAAAACAAATTTGCCGTGCACTACTGCTGAAGTCAACTAATCATATCTCTGTTTTCAGGTTTGAAACATTACTCTTTATTTGCATGCATATATACATACATTTTTTAAAAATGTTAGACTGTTTCACACTGGAATACTGTGCTAAGGACCTCGATAAAGATCAACTGTTTGTTTCGCTTCTCAATGTAACAATTTCCATGCACAGCAATTTGGTTCTTCACATGACTGTTTACAGATTACTCAGGAATGTGGCTGTGTTATGTTTGTCCGTGATTTCAGAATCATTTCCTCATTGCAGGATTAAAACACAGTATTCGATTCACAAATTAATATTACTAACAATTCTTCTTGCGTTTACAGGAAATGTTACAGCCATTTATAAAATATAAACATTTAATTTAATTAATAACTGTTGCTTCTGGTGTTATTACTGATTTGTCAGTCCTTTAATCAAGGGGACATTAGTACACCTTCTGAGACCACATAATTTACCATATCATATGAAAACCAAATTCTATAATAGTTTTATTATTCATTTGAAATGTTTTCAAAGTAGATAGCCCTGTTACTGTCTTGCTAGCTAGTTAGCCTAAGTGTGCTCTATGAGGTTAGTATACTATACCACTAGCACCGTTTCCATTTTATTCTAGACACGAAAAGCATTAAAGTATTTGATGATAATAACCTGTAAATTTAATTTTGTCATTAATTATGCCGTTGTCATCCACTACTTCTATTTTTACAACAGCATAAATATTGAGAAAATAAGAGAAAAGTTTTAATAGCTCGGGGTCACAGTGCTTCGCTATAACTTGTACTACCCAAATAACCAAGATAGTGGACAGCGGGGTGTAACTGATCTTCAATAATCATTCAATTTATCCAAATTCAATGCAGTAATTTGGCTTATAGACACATACTAAAAATTATTTGATGGCTTTCCACCAATCAGAAATATTTCATTCAAAATATATTTAAAATACTTTTAATCCATATTTTGTCATTTTTTTAATAGAAACTGTCAAGAAATAGTCAGAAATGTTATTAGCAAAATAGCATTCTAACTAGTTAGCTGTCTAGAGAGAACCTAAATCCCAATTTCCACCTGACTTTAGTGCCTCATATCACTGTCACCAGTAATACAACATTGTTCACCAGAGCGTTCACATGTCCGGACAGGACCAGCACGACCTTTATCTACATACTAAGTGTGGATGTGATCTTTTCGCTTTAAGTCAACACATTTCACAGAGGCCCACGTCACTTTTATAGAGCCCTGATTCAATAAATATATCATTTGCAGAACAGCTTACCTTTATTGAAGGTCTGTTAAGGCCCATGTTGTTCAGGTCTTCGTGAACACGGTCCAATAACCATAGCAGGAACTCCTGAGCGTCATGCTGCGCATTTCCTCTGTACTGCATAGCACGCTTTGACACGGCGCTCTGTACAACACAAACATCACGCGTTACAGGGAGCCAGGCCTGAGAGTACAATATAAACGTTTATTCCTCACCACATCAGGGTTCTCAAAGCTGATCGGGACGATGTGCAATATGTAAAAAAAAAAAAAAAAGAAGAATATATATATATATATATATATATATGTACAGCGAGCAGGTCATTCTTGCGAAATAAACCACAACAGGGTGACGCTGGACTCCAGTGCCAAACGCAGGTCTCCTGAATCACCCTGAGGGGGTTTATCATCCTGGGATAACTTTATATTACTCAGCTTATTATATGGCTATTTACAAAGAAAACAAATGACTCATTGTAATTGTTGCCAAGTTGCTGTGTTATGAACAGGATAACTGTACACAACCAAACACATGAAAACACTTCTCACAACTGATATCCTAAAAAAAAAAGTTATTTAAATGAACCAGAATTAACCTGCAAGCAGGTAAACAAAGTTTCCAAATGATAGCACACCACCACAAAATTATTTTCCTACTACAGCACAATCCTTTGTGTGCTATTCCTTACCTAAAGATTTTGTGCACACTTTTCATTCAGTTGATTCCAATTTATAATTATCTATAACCACAGGAAAGAGTAGACTAGAAATAAAAAACTCAAGTTTGAGTTCTTCTGTGTTCAGCTTTCCTCAAGATTCAACCAAACATGATAAATGTTGGTGGAAAATACACATGCAACAGCAAAAAGGTCACTTTAAAAACTCTGGATGTCTGAGATCGTCGAGTTCTGTTCATGAACCTAAAGAGGAGTTTTGACAACCTGACGAAAAAAAAGAATCACGCTTAAAAACGCAGAAAAATCCGAAATACAGCAACCACACCACAGACAAGTGCTGAAACAAATACTGAGTTATTCTGTCACTCTGAAATGCTTCACAGTTATATCATCCTAAAAGATGACAACAACCAAGCACTGAGCACTATTCTTCTCAATAACCAATTACTTATCACTGTTCTTGCCAACGACAAATCAATGATCAGTGTTCTCGCCAACATCCGATCACTGATCACTTTTCTCACCAACAACCAATCACTGTTCTTAGCAACAACCAATCACTAAGTACAAGGGGTGGCGAAAAAAAAATCGATTCACGTCTGAATCGCGATTCTTATTTATTAGCATTATGAATCGATTTTTTAGATCACGTGTTTTCGAGCATTTCCAACCTTACTCACAACGTGTACCTTTTGTCCACACATGGCCTCCATTGTGAATTGTTCCACTGAGTGGTGGGTACAGAATTAGCGAGTTTCCCCGATAATAAGACCTACCCTTTCTTCTGCAGAATGGTCCAAAATAAGCCCTACCCCGAAAATAAGACCTAGCTAAATCAATATTTTGCTCGCACCGTCCCCTCATTTTCTGTGAACGAATGTGCGCCAGAACCATTTATAGCAGCGCCACGGAGAGAGACAGAAAAAGAGGAAGTTAAGAAAAAACAAAAACGGTAAGAAAAGTATTGTAAAGCAGGACTGAGGGGCACGATGGGGATAAAAGCAGGACTGAGGGGAGCATAGCGGTCATCATTTTATTCACTGGTATTATCTTCTGCCTATTATCTAGGCAGAGCTTTGTGTTCACACTCACCTGTTTATTGAAATTGCTGTTAATGTTAATTAAAATAAGACCTACCCAAAAATTAGCCCTATGGTGTTTTTGAACCCAAAAAACCCCCAAAAAGACAGTGTCGTATTATCAGGGAAACACGGTAGCTTTTAGCCGAGCTTTGACATGGATGAGGAAAAAGAAATACAGCCAGCGCCGTCTTCGCTGAA
>JAOUQZ010000028.1:11999746-12009966 GCA_028564935.1 Neosilurus hyrtlii | reverse complement strand
TACTATGTAAAGCTGCTTTGTGACAATGTCAATTGTAAAAAGCGCTATACAAATAAAACTGACTTGACTTGACTGGTGTATTTTGGAAATTGTGTATTTTTACATTAAATTATTGGACAGCAGGAATTCCAGGTAAGCACTGATACCAGACATGGCAGGGGAACCCCTTAAAGAATGATGACTTGCGTTTTCTGATATTTTCAGGAAAATGCAATTTTTTCATTAAATGCATTTCCTCAATAAAGGCAGGTTTTCATGCATATACAGTAGAGATTTACTATAGCATTTTATGCTAAAATACAACTGAGCCACTGATGTACTACACTGATTTTTCTAAAAATATGGAGCTGTAACTCTAGACTAGTGTGGTGATGGAGGGTCACATCTTCTCATACAAAAATTAGGACTGTTATATTAAGGACTGTTCATTATTCAGCTTTTTGTTGAAAGGAGCTGTAAACAAGGAAGGGATTCGCATATAAATGAACTGCGGTGTATATACCATTTGTTCATGTAAACAAGCAGTCATTTGTCTGATGTATGTTAACATAAGCTAGTATTATGTGCAGACGTGCCTAATTATAGTTTTCAGAAGTTCATTAGTTAATATCTGACTTGTTAGTTTAATATTTGTATACTGTTATTATTGTCGTTATCTTGCCTGATATGAACTGATGCATCCATATCCTATTCCTAATTATGCAAAAGTGAAATGGACTGCAAAAGGCGGCCTTTTCAAATAGGCTAAAGCAAACTATCAATCGGATTTAAGCAGATTTAGTAAAATGTAAGTAAAAACAACCTGAGGATAAACATTTACATATTTTCAGTGGACCAAGAAAGTTCGAAAGGCTTTCATTTAACTTTCTTTTAAACTGACTGTCCATGAATGAGAACATACTGTCTAATAAATGTTTTCATTGAGTAACAGATGATGGTACATTCAAACTTGCTACAACATAACTCAGGTCAAGAAACAACCAGATTTCTGAGAACTCATAATGGGTGTGTCTTACCAGGGGTTCCGGCTGGTCTGCTTCTCCAAAAGCAGCTGCTTCTCCTCGCTGGAGAACTGCAGGTCCAGCTCAAAGGAGTTGTTGTCCAAGTCATGAATGTACTGCTCGATGTTGCTGGTTGATCTCTGAGGAAACAATGTGGCCGGTACTGAGAGTGCCTGCGAGGAGCTGGAATAAACCACCTCCATGCTGCTGAAGTGACTTAGCTGGTACTCATACTGCCCAAAGAAAAAATTTCATAGAGTTCAAAACCATGGACTGAAATTACATCAGCACCGTACCTGACTAGAATGTGAAGATTTTTTTTGGCAGTTGCATCAAGACTAATTCATTTCATAATAACTTGTTTATAGAAAAGAATAAAAATTATGTAACCAAACACGCAATCTTAATCTCAACATGTAAAGTACACCATTTAAAAACTTTAGGTTTACAGAACGTTTCACTAACACAAGAACATCATTAATTGTTTATTTATTTCAGGTCATTAATGGGTATTATACAACTCTTCTTCTCTATGTTTCTCTCTCCCAGAAAAATATGCTCAAGTTTTTCCTTTTTTCGAGATATAAAACTTCCAAAGAATAACACAGGGTTCCCATGTGTACAGGTACACCTGAGGGACGGAGGGAAGGACGGATATACGCATATATGGGGTTTTCTTGATATTCCAAAAGCAGCTGGAAGTCTAGACATTTTTTCCTTATCATTTATGCTCCGCTTGCACAGCACTTCACCTGGAAACAAAGTTCCATGAAAAGTGGAACGGGTGATGTGAAAAAAAGAACACCTGCCCACACATATATGCAGGATAAATGGCATATGCACACAGAAATACACATACAATAAAACATCAATAAATTATATTTCAGATAAATATAGTTTGACAAGTGTTTATTTTTTTTCAGGTAATTTTTTTTAGTTAGTTTTAGAAACATGTTTTGTGCCATGCAGCACACACTGCTTCTATACAGCAAATAGGATCCTGTTTTAAATAACCCTATATAATTTATATATTATATATATAATGGTTTCCTCCGGATACTTCAGTTTCCTCACACATTCCAAAGACGTGCAGATTAGGTTAGTTGGTGGGTCCAAATTCACTGTTGGTGTGAGTATGAATAGTTTTGTGTATGCTGCCCTGCAGTGGACTGGCAAGCTGTTCAGGGCACCAGCCTCCCTGTGACCCTAGTAGTATTAAGCAGTTCAGCAAATGAGTGAATGAGTGAGTGACATGATTAATGTCATCTATTTTTAATATAGAGGCTCTGTAATACGATCCCCACGTATGATCACGATTGTCAAATCATAAAAAACTTAGCCAAAATTACAATCAAAACAAAAATTACAGTCAAAATTTTGTCATGGTCATCACAATTCCACCAAGTTCCCTCACGATTCAGTCCCACGACCCCCTATGCGCATCACGATTCTCTCAAATCTTGAACAGCTTGATAAACGAGGGCTAAATGCTTTGGGAACACTGTGTTATAATGTATTACATGCAGGTTTCGGTTGGTGATTACAGATAATAATACACAACTTCACTGCTTAAACCTGTGCTAACGGGTAAACATTTGTAATCATCCTGCAAATTATATATATTTAATATAAATTCATAGCCACAGTTTGGATTCGGTTGTGTAAAACATGCTCACATTGCCATAGTACTCCTCTTCATCCTCGGCCATGGCTGGTAGGTATGGAATGAGCTTTGGAGGAGTCTGCAGATGAAGGTTCTCCCAAGAGATGCCCTCAAAGAATGCATGTGCTCTTAAGGGATCGTAGCCTCCCATCTCCTCACAGCCGAGACGCATGGCGGGATCTAAACACTGGAAAAGAAACACAAATAAATAAAATTAGAAATGATCAGAAAGACAAATGCATCTGGTAGTTTGTGTGCATACATTTTTGTCACTAACTTACTAATAACTTCTCCACCAGATCCTTAGCTTTGGGAAAGAATTTCTCTGGAAATTCATACTCCAGTTTTGTTATCTTCTGGAATATCAAGTATTCATTCCTAATTAAAAACAAAAAAAAAAAAAAGGGGGGGGGGGGCTCAGTACAACAGAGCTAAAACAAACAATATGTATTGCTGCATGAGCTACACAGCAAGAACTGACATCTTAGGAAGTGAAAATATCTTGAATATGGTCAGATTTTACTAGTTTTTTTTCAAATATAAACATATAATGCACAAAATATAAGAATATTTGAAAAAACACTTTAATAAAAATTCAAAGTATTTTTTAGCAAATGTTTAGCATTTATTTCTTAAAAGAATCAAATTCTTTCTGCAAATAGAACAAGAAAATCTTGAAATGAGTAACAATGTTTAGAAATAGTTTTCATTATTCTTTTTGGTGAATTATTTTTTGCATTGCATTCAAAACATTGTGTGACCAATCAGCAACCAGATTTTTAAAAAACATTTAAACCAACTAGAACATTCACATGGATAAGAACTTTAATGTTGATATGACCAACTGAGATAATCTTTAAACCGAATAGGACTAGGAGGCGAACGGACCATGTGACAGAGTGGTTGGGGTTTTCTCACAGTCTCTCTACACAAACAAGTCATAAACACTGAAGCCATTACTTCCTGTTATTTCACACCATGCTATTTGTTTTCTTTATTAAAACTAGCTTTTACAACAGTGATCCTTTTTCAGCACCACAGTCAGAACGCAAAGTCAGAAGCTTCAAGCACAGTCTTTCTCAGAGTGGAATCCAGAGCCTGTGGCTGTGGAAATCAAAACCCACCATCACACTTATTAAAGATTTAAATTCGTATATCCAACCAAAAACACTTGATCCTGTTTTGGAAATAATATACTATCCAAGAACAAAAGGTTAATTATTTATATGATTATTAATCTTAGATTGAGAACTTCAAACTGCTTTTTATTTTTTAGATTATCCTAAAATTAGCTTTATTTTATTTATTTATTTTTTAATTACTTTTTTGCAGTTTAATCTCAGTTGGTCTAGTTTCAGGAACTTCTTAATCAAATCAAGAAAGAAAATAAGTCAAAGAAAAATTGAAAAACTAGTTGTGAGCTTATCTGACTTAATGCAGGGATTGGAATAAGTGTTTAACAACATATTTTTAGCCATTTCTCACTTTTTATACAGATTATACATATATTTTTAATATAGATTATACACTAATCTTACCAAGTGTAAATACCTTACTGCACTGGGAGAGAATTTAACTTCACTACAGTCTGTATCTTCTCAAATCAATTATTTATTTCTTATATTTAGATTTATATTTTTTGTAGTTTCTTATACATTTGTACTGACTGTTCAAGTTCAATGTGAATTTAGTGTATTCTGACAACAAATATACACATATAAATATACATAAAATAAATAAGAAAGAAGTTGGTTGGGACTCACGCTGCTCTGAAGGGGGGCAATCCAGAAACCAGCTGATAGACTATGCAGCCTAGAGCCCAGAGATCAGAACTAAAAGTGTATAAAAGGATGTTAGATCTTCTTCTGTTTATCTTTTTAGTTGATATATATCTTTATCCCAAGTTAAAAACAAGAGAAAAAAAAAACAAACAATATGTCTGCATTTATACACACACAAAAAATACTGTACATTACTTTGGTAAATACAAAGAGATGTTGTATATAGCACAAAATCACCTACACTACAAAGAAACTTAAAGATTAGTACTCTAAGGGACAGTGTGTTTAGTTTTACAAGGAAATGAGCTGGAAATGCTACTGAGTTTTATATTTTACAGAACCAGCCTCAGATCCTCTGGAGGTTTTTGACTGTTATACTTCTCCTTTTTGCAGCAAAACTCAGCAGCCTTCATTATTTTTTTCTAAAAAGTGGGCTCTTGCAAAATACACTGCTTTCTGTAGTGATACACAAATATTTTTTTTTGCGCTGGAACATCAAAATGTATTAATGACAACAAACAGGTGACCATTTTACACACACACACACACACACACACACACACACACACACACACACACACACACACACACACGGTTCATATTGAGTACCTTTTACATGCTAATTTTGTCGCCAGCATTTCTGGAGAAACGTATTGTGCTGTCCCAACAAAAGAGTTTGCTCTTGCTGTGAAGAATAAAAAGGCCAGAGAGCAAAACACCTGTAACTACAAACGGAATTAATGCTTCTGCTGGCAAATGATAACAAAACAGAGTAGATGGTAAGGCACAGGGTGAGAAAGAGGGAGAAGGTGAAGAAGAAGGAGAGGATGAGGGTGAGGGAGAGGGAAAAGGAGAGGGAGAGGAAGAGGGAGAGAAAGGTAAGGGTAACGGAGAAGAGAGAGGATGAGAGATAGGGAAAGGGTGAGAGAAAAGAAAAAGGTGATGAATAGCATGAGAGTGCGGTTGAAGAAGGGGGAAGGTGAAAGGGAGAGAGAGAATAACAGAGTGGGTGAGAATTAAGAGAGCGCATTAGGGAGTGGGCAAGAGAGAGGAAGGGGGTGAGCACTGAAGAGGAGTGAGAAGGAAAGAGAGAGGATGAGGAAGGAGGTAAGATAAAGGGCACGAAAGGCAGGTAGAGGGAGAGGATGGGGACAAAGGTGAGAGAGGTGGGGGTTAAGGAGAGGAGTGAGGGTGAGGAAGAGGCACAGAATGAGAGAGAGGGAGAGATGTGGGGAGTGAGGGATAGAGTGAGGTAGAAGATAATGAAGAGGGAGGGAAGTGAGGATGAGGAAGGGTGAGAGTGATAAGGAATCAAGGTTTACTTTGAGTGCTATCAGAAGAAAACTGTTTTGCTGTTCCAAAATCTGTGATCTGAATGTGCATCTCATCATTGAGTAAAATGTTCTCTGGTTTCAGGTCCCTAAAACATGCAAGAGATACAGAACAAAGTGCTGAAAGCCATCGCCGCAAACAACAACAATGAAAGAAAAATCACGGACGTACCTGTGAATTATTCCTATTGAATGGAGATAACCGAGAGCGCAAACTATTTCTGCGGTGTAAAAGCGAGTGCAGGTCTCATCGAAGGAGACTACTTTGCGAATGTAGTGGAGCAGCTCGCCGTTCTTTGCGTAGCTAAGTCCAAAATCTGGCAGCAGTTAAGGAAGCGAGATGGTTGCAGGTCATTTCAATTATACTCCAGATTGATCAACCCCAGTCTTTGTTAGTTGAAGCATTTTACAACACTGTAGAAAAAGAAAAGGATACATAACTTCTCAGCATCCTGAAACGTGAAGTAGAGCTTAATGAAAAATGGATGGTCGATGCTTGACAGTATATCCCTCTCGCGTTGGACATATTTTGTTTTATTCTCCTTCTTGATGTGCAGCTTCTCCAGAATCTTGACTGAAATCACACAGCAGTTAGTTACAAGCCTGGTTACAGACCTCATCACGCCACAGAAGCAGAGCACATGAAGCAGGCATTACTTGCATATTCCTTTCCTGTAGAATGTTCCTTTGCTAGAACCACCTGAGTGATAGAGAGAGAGAGAGAGAGAGAGAGAGAGAGAGAGAGAGACTGACAGATCTCCTTATGTTCAGAGTGAACAACTGAAATGCTGCATTGTTATGATGATGGACGGATGACTCGACTCACGGTAGAGAAGGAGCCTTCTCCAAGGATTCTGCCAAACTTGAAGTCCTCAGCACGTTTCCTGTGCTGCTGCTGCTGCTGTGTATGTAAAGGGTGTGTCTGAGAAACGGGGGCCTCCATACCTTCCCCCGTCTCGAGTTTCTTTAATTACCGTGGAGAGAGGAGCACGGGTAGGCACCGAGGTCTGGATGAGGGCAGCATCACGCTGAGACACAGACACCCAAAGAGAAAGAAACAGAGGGAGAGAAAGAGAAACAGAGAGAGGAGAGTGAGAGGAGAGAGCGGTGTCACTCACAAACAGGAACTTTATAAGCAGCAGCTGATAAACTCACAGGGGCTGGGTTATTGCGTTGTGTTTGTGTACGCGGTTACAGGTGTTAAACTCTTCCGCAAGGAGCAACGACTGGCAGGCTGATCAACCAACAGACCTTCTGTCTCTTCCTGCTCATTAAAAACTTTAATGCTTCCAGATGAGCCTACTATAGATTTATCACTTAAAATAACACTCAGGAGGAGACCTTCAGTCATTTAGAGAATAAAAAAGAGGAATCACACACACGTATGTATATGTGCTTGTGTGTGTGTGTGTGTGTGTGTGTGTGTTATTATTATTTTGTTTTTCTTTTTTTGTGGAAACATTTACTGGCATATTGTATTTCGTAACCTCCTACCTGAACCCTAACCATCACAAATAAATGCCTGACCGTCACCTAAACCTAATTCTAACCTAAACCATTAAACCAAGTTTTAACCCTTAAACAGCCCTTTGAAGAAGGAAAGACCAGTAAAAATGTCCTCATTTTGTTGGCTAAAACGTATTTCCTTCCTTAATATATATAAACACATTCTCAATGCTGCCCAGGACTATTACGTGTTTAACAATCAGAAATCATGGGCAGTATTTATATCTGTGTTCACTGTATGCAGTTTTTGTTTTTCTCATTTTGGACGAACCAAATTTTATTTATTTCTTCACCTCTCTGTGGCAGGAGCAACAACGACACTGGTCCTCATTTGTTAATACAAACCAACACACACACGCAAGGTTCTGTTATTGGTGCGACACTCTGGTACTTTCCAGACACCTGCAACAGAAAGCAATACTTTACAACAATAACCTCTCAAACACAGCACACTTAACCACAGACACAAGAGGCCTTGTGCCCCCCTCCTGCCTGTAACTCCCAACAAAACACACACACACACACACACACACACACACACACACACACACACACACACACACACACAGGTTCTCACTGAAAAGCAGGAGCTGAGTGGATACAACCTCTTTTATTGATTTTTTTGTTTGTTTTTGTTCATGGCGCGTTTGATATTCTGAAATTTCAGAATGACTTGGGCGAGCTGTAAAGCAGCTTGAAATGATTAGAAGAAAAAGTACAGATGAGTAGATAAGTTCACGCTAGCTGATAAACATTACTCATGTACACTAACACCGAGAACACAATGGGAGTTTTTTCGGGTTCGGTGCAGGTAGATTTACAAACGTTGCATGAAAAACGGTGTAAACAAGAACAACTTAGCATAACCAATAACAAATCACCATAATGTACAAAATGCTCACACACACGTTTGATCTGTGCACTCCATCATTCACTTTACACACCACTGAACCTATGCATGAAAGGATACAAATTGTATTAAAGACAACAATTGTTTATATGTGTGCATGTGTGTGTACAGAAATGTAAATTGGTATTAGGCAAAGTTGAGAGGTGAGGAAGTGGCTTCAACCAAGTAGAAAAATGTGGCAACACTTCATCCACAGCCTGCTGTAATACACGTTCGCCGGAAAAAAAAAAACCAAAAACTTTCTAGTGTTTGCAGCAGAGCCACCATTTTTGATTTTATTACAGAAGTGTAAATCACATCCTACAATCACCAAAATTATGGTATTTATGATTGAAGCACTGATATACTGAGAATATTCCAGTATCGACCAATACTCAATACTTCCCTTGACTGATATCATCAATATCAACAAACACAATAACAGTGGAGTTTATGCACCTGATGCATCCAAAGAGTAATTTTATACAAAAAGAGACTGTCATGTGAAAGCTTATATTAATATTGAATCTGTATACAGTCATCTTCTTCCACTTGTTCCACGGTCGGCTCATGGGGACAGCAGCCTAAGGAGTGAAGTCCAAACATCCCTCTCCCGAGCCACTTCCTCCAGCTCTTCTGGGGGGACACGAGGCGTTCCCAGACTAGCTAAGAGACATAGTCCCTCCAGCGTGTTCTGGTTGACCCCAGGGTCTCTTCCCTGTTGGACACGCCCAAAACACCACACCAGGAAGGAGTTCGGGAAGCACCTCCTCTCAACATGGAGGAGCAGCAGTTCTACTCCAAGCTACTCCCGGATGGCTGAGCTTCTCATCCTCTCTAAGGGAGAACCTTGCCACTCTGCAAAGGAAGCTCATTTCAGACGCTTGATATCGCGATTTTATATATGCTACCTGGGGTTACACAGGAAATTTTCCAAGCAAACACAAACTTACATCCACCAAATAAATTGAACAATTAATAATATAATTAGTCAATACATCAACAAGGTTACCATTTTTTTTTACTTATACAAACAGAATTAATGTATCTGCTGGCAAATGATAGCAAAACAGAGTAGATGGTTAGGCAGAGGGTGAGAAAGAGGTAGAAGGTGAAGAAGAGGAAGAGGATGAGGGTGAGGGAGAGGAAAAAGGAGAGGGAGAGGATGACAAATCGGGAGAAGAAAAAAAAAAAAAAGAGAGAAAAAAAGAGGCAAGCCTGGAACAGCAGGGCAACAAAAGAATGTCACAGTTTTATTATGTCAGTGAGTCGTCGTCTTGACGCACTTGTCACAAGTAAGGGACATGAAACCAGATATTAAGTGCTGTTTACTTTAAGATCTGTTCCAATACTTCTGCTCATCTAAAAAATGGTGCCATGTTGTTCTGAAACTTTTGGAGGGGACTCTGAGTACATTCATATGATGAATTATTTTATGAATCTAACATTTGAGGAATGAGTCACCAAAACATTATTAGATTACTCAACATGTCAAGATTGTGTGTAGCGCACAACAACATTCCTATGTAATTCACCGCTGTTTTGCTGTGTGAACAAGGGGTTATGGTTTACGTTTGAAGCTGAAACAAAGCCCTGAAATTCATGCTGCAGGGCTTGAAAAATCTTCTGGAGCCTTAGAGCCCCGTCGAGCAACCTTGCTTTTGTGATTTTTAATTTTTTGGTGCCCGGTAGTTTTTTCTTGGTGCCCAAATATAATACGTAATTTACAAGTAAAAAAAAGCCTCCTTCATGATTTCTAGTGTGTTTTGGGTTTTTTTCTATTTCAGGGGTTGCTTTGTTAGAAGTGCATGTGCGGAGTCAAAAAAAACTAAAAAACAAAACCAGAAGTTAAATAAATCATTTTATTTCAAACTAAAAATAACAGCTTTGTTATTTCAGATTCATCCTCCATCAGAATTTTTAGTAATACAGTTTCCAATACAGTGGAGTCTATAAATGCAATTTACTCTCAACTTTATCTGGTTGCATGAGAACAAAGTCTGTCAGAGCCATTTTGTCACATTTTATTTATCCTGCATTGTTTTCATA
>JAOUQZ010000028.1:11978821-11992929 GCA_028564935.1 Neosilurus hyrtlii | reverse complement strand
CACACACACACACACACACACACACACACACACACTCTCTCTCTCTCTCTCTCTCTCTCTCTCTCTCTCTCTCTCTCCCTCTCTCTCTCTCTCTGTCAGTTTGGCCACAGTCATAGTAAATATGTGAACAGAAGAGGAACCTCAGACCAGCTGTAAAGCAATGGTAGTGAAAATGTTATGGCTTGGGGTTGTTTTACTGCCTCAGGGACTGGTCAATTTGCAGTTATTGATTAGCTCTGCATCATATCAATGTCTGTCTGAGATTTGAAGTTGAACTGGAGGTGGATCTTTTACAGGATAACATGATATAAGGATAAAATAATTTTGTTGGAAGCAAACTGACAAACATCTTCCAACTGAAAGAATTTTCATCAAGCTGCTATCAGTGACTGGGGAACTCTTTTTCCAAATGACCACAAGAAATTATTATATTATTATTAATATTATATAATTATTAAGGGGCAATCCAAGCTTTTGAGGCCTAGAGTGTTCTTACTTTCTCCACAAAAAATATTATATCTATTGGTTTTTTTGAATAAATTATTAGAAAAACACATCTGCCTTACACGAAAAAGGTCCTGGGTTCGAGTTTTGGGCTCGACAAGTGTGTTTCTGTGTGGAGTTTGTATGTTCTCCCCATGTCTATGTGGGTTTCCCCTGGGTACAGTTTACTCCGACAGTCTAAATACATGCATATTAGGCTAATTGGCTGTTCAACATCGACCCTATGTGTGACTTTTAATGGCTATTTGTGTGTTAGGTTTGCACTGGATTGCCAGGTGTAATACAATGTAATGTGTTAGGCATGCAGTGGATTCCAGGGTGTACCCTGCCTTCCGCCAGTGTTGGCTGAGATAGGCACCAGCCTCCTCATGACCCTAATAGGATTAAATGTTTCAGCAAATGAATGAATGAATGAATTTTCTTTTGGTTTCATTCAAGTACTGTATATCACCTTTATTAAAATGGTGAAATGTTTACTTGTTCAAATTGTTGAAAAAATTAACTTCTGTTAGATGTACTTATTTATTTATTTTTTTTACTGTGACTGTACAGATACATGCTGCAGATAAAATGAATCACACAGCCATTAACCACAAGGTTAAGAATGCATTTCCTCAAGTTCCTGGAAGTTCTGCTCAGCTTAGTTCAGAGCATTACTATCCATATGATGTTTAACATTAATGTGTGTTGACATGGTAAAATCCTGATATTTTCTATTGCATGATGTTCTGAAAATGGTCTGATTTCCTGAACTGAAATTTCAGCCACATGTACAAGTGTTTGTTCATAATTGAAAACTAGGATTTAGTGCAACACTTATGTCACTGAGGCACACCAGTACAATGGCTGATTGTCCATTTCATTTTTTTTTTTGTTTAATCAGCGTGCCAAACCGAACAATCTGGAATTAAACAAACACTGATGCAGTCATCATCAATTAACTGCCCTTCCTTGTGTAAGTTTGGCAACTCCGCATGTTGTGAACAGCGCTATCAAGGTTGCTTTTTGGATTCAGAATGAGGCTGTTTCCACACATGAAAAAGTACATGGCCGCTTTTCAAGCGGTAATTTTACCTTGTTTGAAATCAACATGTATATTTAATAGTCTTGAGGCTGAAGTTGGTAGTGAGATAGATTAATGTCACATGCTGCATGTACTGATAGGGCTTGTGCTATCCTGTTCTTAGATGTTGTTGTGTTTTGTTCAGATTTTACCTAATAGTGAAAAACTTATGATACAATGTCGGTCCAGTTCCCATAAAAATAAATAAATAAACAAATAAAAAACTGCAGAATTTCAGGGCTCGTGTAATCCTGCTCTTGATTTATATATTGATCAGATTCTATTTTCATTTCATCAGTGGCGGGCCGTCAGGGCCAGCAAGGCCTTCTCTGCTGACCCGAACACTATCAGAAGGACTGACCTACATTCAAAACTTAAATTCTAGGGGCAGTGGTGGCCCAAGGTTGGGGGTTCAAGCCCCACTATCAATGGATGTTACTGCTGTCCCCCAGTGCAGCTAACTGGGTTCTCAAAGGTCAGCCAAGTCTCTCACTGGCTATAATCAGAGGCATGTAAAGAACCATTGCTGATTTTCGTCAAGAGCAGGCCTGCGATGGCCTGGCGAGCTGTCCAAAGTGTACTCTTCCCTTGCCTCGATGGGCACCAGCCTCCTCGCAACCCTAATTAGGATTAAGCGGTACAAAAAATGAATGAAGAATAGAATTTGTTCCATGAAATTGTATTAATTTATTCCCAACAGTCTATTCTCCTCATTCCGTAGCGTATCTAATCTGCCCAGGGCCTTCAGAATCAGTAGTGCTGACAGATGTCACTTAAACTATATTAGCGATGGGGGCTGTTTCTTTAACCAATCAGATTTCAAATTCGCCTCACAATAACTTCAGCATTTTTCCATCTTCTGACTGGTTTGTCTGAGAAAAGAAAGGAGGATGGATTTTGAGTATAAATAATCAGCATCTCTGGTGAGTAAGATGTATTCTATTTAAAGTTTTTAAGTTTAAGTTTTTGTCATGTTATTAGATAAATATTGATTTTGTACTGCTCCAAATGATCTTGTAGTGTAGAGGTTAGGAGCTGACTGAACTCTATCACTGAGCCGTTAGATTTATGCTTGTTACATTTGGCCGAGCTCCAAATTTACAGACAGCAGTTACATAATGCTCGGACTTATTAGCAGAAAAGTAACTCGGGCGACGCTGCATTCGGAGATGAAGGGTTAACTGTGTTTCTTGCTTTGGTAATAATGGTATTCACCCTCATTACGAGAAATGCCTCTCTTTCTTTAAAGCCAGGCCTTGTTATATTGCATTTTTGTATATTACTGATGGTTTCTATAATTGCGACACGATAGTGGCGGTATTAAAAGGTAAATTAAGTCTGTTAAGTCCCCACTGAAGGCCCTGGTACCAAATTCACACACTGCCACTGCATTTCATAAAGATAAGTTTAATAGATAGACAAATTTCTTTGTATAAAGTCTTGAGAGTTGACCAAAATCCCTCCTTTTTTTAACATTGCGAGTTAAACTATTTCCAATTTAAAAGTGTTAGGGTTGACAAGGGGCGAAGGATCCACATGCAGACAGGAGAGGTGAAGAGCACAATATTTAATAGATAGGCAGACAATCCAAAATGGCAGGCAAACACGTGGTCTAAAAACAGGCAAAGGTCAGAGAAATCCAAGAAGTCAAAAACAGAGGCAGAGGTATCCAAAAAAAATCACAAAAGTTAGCAAGAACCAGACAAGTGAGGCAGGCAACGAGACACAGGTGAGCCCAATAATGAGTCTATGGAAAGCCAAAGGGGACAAACACTAACAAAAAGTTGATCAAAAAACAATACTAACAAAAAGTTGATCAAAAACCCTCCTCACTTTTCCTGAAGTGGCTGACGAAAAACTGAAAATCTAATTTCACTGGCCTAAAATGAAATTGGCCACAATGTCTTTTTGTATACACATCTATGTTAGTACCTTCAACCAGTGCACTGGGCACGATGATATTAGTAAACAACACTACAACACTATGAATTGGTGTTGCACTGCCAAGTTACTGAGTATACACCAGATTGTTCTTCTGGCCTCTTGGTTTTGTTATTGTCATTGCAAACAGACACAGAACCAAAACAAGATAAAACTGGTATTTCAGTGATACTAAGCCCGTGAGCTGGGATAGTTTTGCTGGGCAACCTTTGTATTCAGTTAAAATAAACTGACACTGGAAGAAGAAACACACAGGATATTCACTAGTGAATAGGTACCTTTAAAGTATTTGGTGTCAATTCTGATATTTACTGTTGTAATAGGTGTGTGTGTGCTGGCTTGCAATAACCTGGTGAGCTGATGAGGGTGTAGCCTGCCTTCACCCAGAATTGGCTGTGATGGGTTTCAGCCTCCCCATGACCATAGTAAAGGATAAAGCAGTTTGGAGAACGAATTGACATATTTGTCATAGAGAGAAGAACCACGCAATTTTTATTTACTACATCTTACTATTTTCCCTGATACTACACACATAACTTCAAAATATAGTAGGTTTTTATTTTTAATTGTCCCTTTGTGTTGTACTTGAGACTTACCATATCAGATTGTCCCACTTGGTGGTATCGCAAAATGTACCGAAAAGGCAAAACCTCAACAAATTTATGTTCTTCATATCCACTACTCCATGAAAAGGAATAGGTCCCGTTTTCATACTGCACCATCACATTATATGGAGTGAGTGGTTTAACTGTGAAAGGAAAATATTATTTATAATTTTAACCTGCTGTAGAAACAGTTATATATACATATGTTTATGTGTGTGTATATATATGATCACAGTGGGCTCATTGCCTTCTCATTGTCCTGACTGAAGGTTTCTAAAGGAACAGTAAAGATAAAAGAATGTGATGGTGTTGTAATGGTTAGCATGTCCGCTTCACAGCAAGAAGGTCTTCACCCAGGGCGAAGGTTGTTTCTGTGTGGAATTTGCATGTTCATGGGACTCGAACCCAGGACCTTCTTGCAGTGAGGAGAACGTGTTAACCTCAACACCATGGTGCCGCACCTAATTAAGTAATTAAAGATCAATATTAATTTCATACTGCATTATTATTTGACTTTAGTATAAAAGTATTCACACCCCCTTGGGGGCTTTATTATCTGAATTTTATGTGATGAATCTACACAAAATAGTCTAAGTTGGTGAAGTAAAGATTTAAGAAATTTTGTAGAAAATTTAAGCTAAGTCTAATCTTAGTCAATCTAAGTGTCACATGATCTGGCAGTATAAACACACCTTTTCTGAATGGCCCCAGAGACTGCAACACCACTAAGCAAGAGGTATCACACCATGATGACCAAGGAGCTCTCCAAACAAGTCATGGACAAATTTGTTGAAAAGTACAAGTCAGGGTTGGGTTATAAAAAATATCCAAATCTTTGATGATCCCCTGGAGCACTATCAAATCCATGTTCTTCAAATGGAAAGAACATGGTACCACAACCAACCTTCCAAGAGAGGGCTGCCCACCAAAACTCACAGACCGGCCAAGGAGGGCATTAATCAAAGAGGCAGTACAGAGACCAAAGGTAACCCTGAAGTAGCTGCAGAGTTCCACAGCAGAGACTGGTGTAACTGTGCATGGGACCACAATAAGCCATACACTCCATAGAGCTGAGCTTTATGGAAGAGTGGCCAGAAAAAAAGCCATTACTTAGTGTTAAAAATAAAAAGGCATGTTGTGAGTTTGCCAAAGAGCATGTAGGTGACTCCTCAAATGTATGGAGGAAGGTGGTCTGGTCAGATGAGACTAAAATTGAACTTTTCATCCACAAAGGAAAACGCTATGTCTGGCACAAACACAACAGATCCCATCACCCTAAGAACACCATCCACCAGCATCATGCTGTGGGGATTTTCAGCAGCAGGGACTGGGAAACTGATCCGAGTCCAGGGAAAGATGGATGGTGCTAAATACAGGGATATTCTCGAACAAAACCTGTTTCAGACTGCCTGTGATTTGAGACTGGGACGGAGGTTCACCTTCCATCAGGACAATGACCCGAAGCATACTGATAAAGCAACACTCAAGTGGTTTAAGGGGAAACATTTAAATGTGTTGGAATGGCCTAGTCAAAGTCCAGACCTCAATCCAATTGAGAATCTGTGTGTTAGACTTGAAGATTGCTGTTCACAAGCGGAAACCATCAAACATGAAGGAGCTGGAGCAGCTTTGCCCTGAGGAATGGGCAAAGATCCTAGTGGCAAGAAGCTCATGGTGACTTATCCAAAGCTACTTGCAGCTGTAATTGCCGCAAAAGGTGGTGCTACAAAGTACTTAGTTTTCTGTTATTTTGTCCTATTTGTTGTTTGCTTCACAATAAAAACAATCACATCTTCAAAGTCAACGGCATGTTCTGTAAATGAAATGATGCAAACCTTCAAACAATCCATTTTAATTCCAGGTTGTGAGGCAACAAAACATGAATAATGCCAAGAAGGTGAATACTTTTGCAAGGCACTGTATTTATATATGTATATATACCAACTTCCAATTTCCAAGGTAAGTCGTATACAGCACTGATTACCACATTACATATATGATCATGTATGGTATGAAAATGAGTAAATTTCACTGGACACTCACTGTGTTCTGATGGTATGTAATGAGGGTTCAGACTTTTACATTGGTCAAGTTCACACAAGCTTATATCATATGTATGGAAATCCACAAATGAGGAGTGAAACACTTTCAGTTTTGCTGTAAATATGCAGCTGTAGCCATCCTTTTCTGCTGAAAGGGAACAGAATTGGCTGTTTGGGAAAGAAGGGAATGACTGTAAGTTTTCTTTGAACATTGCAGCTTTGAACACTTTTTGTAGAAAACATAATTACATACTTTATGGCTCAGGTATATTTATAAATCAATACTTTTACCAGTTATTTTCCATTTTGAATTTCAACTGGTATGTAATATTTTTCCTTCTGTTGAGAATGGCTTTAGAATCCAAAAAGCATTTGATGGTCTTCCAGTAATCATTCTCACAGATGAGCAGGTCTGAAGTGTGCAAAGCTGGAACATGAAAATGGATGGTTTTTGATATTTGATAAGGGAATCACACCTCAGTATACAGCAGTGGTCACCAACCCAGTTCCTGGCGATCTACCTCCATGAAGACATTATCTCTACCCCTAATCACTGACCACCCAACGATCAATTAATTACACTATCTTTGATATACAGTTTAGTGCTTTACTCTGGTTAACATTTCAAAATCAAAAATTTCCTATGATTGTTTTATTTTTAGCCTTTTTAGTCACTACCTCTCTCACTCACTCATTTGTGGAGTCACCTAATCATACTAGGGTCATGGGAGGCAGGAGCCTCTCTCAGCCTACACTGGTTGAAGGCGGAGAATGACCCTAAACAGCTTTACAGACCATCACAGAGCCACACATGCAACCATTCACACCTAGTGAAATTTGGTACAACCACTTAGCCTACTGTGCATGTCTTTGTACTGTGGGAGGAAACCAGATTTCACACTCCACACAGTAAAGCCCGGGACTTGGACCCAGGACGTGAAGCGGACCACCCTTTATACAATTCAGTTAGACTATATTCATCTTTTTTTTAGATTATTTAATTGGCTTCTATTGTGTTTTATTCTGATTCTGTTTACTCAAGTTCATTGGATTTGAATATATTTGGTTGTCTACGAATTATATTATTTCCCTGTGAGGTGGATGTGCTAAAGCCTTTTTCACTTATAAACATAATTTCTGATACAGCTTCCAAATATAGCACAGCACTCATCAGCTAATACAAAACAAGAAACAACACAAAACACACAAAATGAAGGACGAACCTTGCATGTTGGCTTTACACAGTTGTATAAAGCTCAGCATTGCACAAATAAATCCAAGCTGGAGTACCATTCTCACATGACACTGTATGTTAAGGGCAGGAATCCCAATCCTGTGTGTCCATAAAACCAGTGACCTTGCAAATTTAAAAACACTCATCGATCAGATGACATGACATAACATGACATTAGAAACCCAAAAAATGAATAAGATCATTTTATGTTAAGGTGAAGATCCAAAGAGGCGGCTAAATACACAAGCAATTATTTCATGAAGCTACCATTCTTACAAATAATTTTTTAGAAGTATTAGTAATAAATATTATAAATAAATTTTGTCATCCTAATCAATGAATGAATTAATTTTTCTGAAATAAAATAAAACAAACATACACTATTACAAGCTTTGTACTGTTCCAGGCACATGTTTAATCAGAATTGTTAAAAGACAACAATGACAAGACATAACATGAAATAAAACAATAAGCTTTCCTTTTAGCTAGAATATACACGAAAACATTAACCTTGACAGGTAACCTAGACAAATTTCAGCTCAGCAGGTTCATTAAGAACATAATAGAATTAGAACATTGTAGTTACCTTGGGAAGTAAAGCATTTGCAGGTGAATGAGCTCTCTGTGTGTGAGTATCATACATGACTTTATATACACAGACGTTTCCTGTCAAAACCTCAAAATTATCTACAATCTGTGATCAGTTAATGAAATCAGTATCTTGAAGGTTAGCACTGACATTTCAGTCATTTTGTTCTGTGCCTACACTGCATGAAGCTTCCTTTTAGTCATAAAATACAAAGTAAGCAGGTTTTTTTTTTTTTTGTTTTTGGGTTTTTTTTCCCCTCAAAAGACCATAATCAACCCAGGAGGAACAATCGAATTTCTGTGTAACTTCAAATCCATCAGCACGTTTATCATGGCACACCGAACACATTATTTGCATACCCAGTGAAACCATCATGGGAAAGTGTAAGTCTCATGTCTCACATGACATGTACAGTACAGTATGTACAACGTCTCACACACATGCAGTTTTATTTCAGAAATTTCTGTTCACCTGCCACCTGCAGAGTTTAACACACTTCACTGCACATTAATGACTGGATCCCGGATTTGAAGGAAACTATTCTGCTTCAGGATTCTTTTTTTAATGAATATATATATATATATATATATACAGTATATTATAAGATATGCTCCATATTTCCCTTTAGTGTCCCCTTTTCTTTGAGGTTTTCTTGCACTGGACCCACTAGAAACGAGATCACATTGTTAAAATCTTCTCTACAAATGAATAAAATAGAGTTTACTGTATTAGTGAAGTTAACAATCATTATTTGCAGTTCCTCTTCCTTGACTCCTGCATCATTGGGAATCAAACTCAAAATTCTAGAAGTTTTTTCAATAATAATATTAATAAAGGGGTGGCGGGGTGGCATGGTGGCGTAGTGTTTAGCACGTCCACCTCACAGCAAGAAGGTCCTGGCTTCGAGTCCCAGGCTCAGTGAGGATGTTATTGTGTGGAGTTTCCATGTTTTCCCTGTGTTTGCATGGGTTTCCTCTGGGTACCTCAGGTTCCTCCCACAGTCGAAAGACAAGCATTCCAAATTGCCCCTCGGTGTGAATATGTGTGCGTGTGTTGGCCAAGCAATGGACTGGTGAGCTCTTCAGGGTGTGCCCTGCCTTCACATATAAACAACTGAGACAGGCTCCAGTGTCCCCGCGACCTTATTAAGATTAAGCTGTTCAGCAGATGGATGGATGAATGTATATTAAGAAAAGTGATGAAGGGGTTTTATTTGGGTTTTTTTTAAATGATGGGTGAACGCTAATATTTATTTTCTTGTCAGTTTGCTTATGGGTAAAAAAGTGCACATGTAGAAGTATGCAAAAAATAGATAGGACTAACAGGGCATTTTATGAACATTGGTGCTCATAGGCTGATCTTAGGATATACTACATTAGGCACTCTGTCTATATGAGCTTCACTTCTGTCTGATTACTGCCTATAAATTTATGTCTTTAAGGTAGGATAGCTCCTATATCTAACAATTATGTACCACTTATACCAATTTAAATACATTTCACTAAATTTCAAAAAACATAATTTCAATCAGCTGGAAAACTGAGCTATATTTCACCCGAGTGTTAAATAACGATGGAAGACAAGTCAGTAGCAGACTGCAACTACTGTAGAGTCATCCATATATGTATATAATCTGATATATTTGCATTTCAGTGACTATCAGATTAACTTTGCTTAAAAAGAATGCCCACATCACCTTATCTACATATGCACAGTTTCCATTTTACTCATAAACATTGATAACATGTGCTCTAACTGAGAACCATCACAGGGCTGCATAATCTTCATTCAATCTCTTGTTCAAGTGTTGCCATTTTGTGTTGTTTCAAAAAGAACTGCAATCTGTACAAGATTTAAGATATCCATACAAGCAAATACCCGGAATTAAGTTAACATCTTTAACGTCTTTAAGTCTTTTGTTTGTGCATGGCAGAGACGCCACTGTAGATAGATGTAGATGTATGTAGAAGTTATTTTCTCTGTAGCAATTCCACGGCGAATAAACACACAACATGGATTTTTATACAGTTAAAAAACCCTTTGCATGATCGGCTGTCAGTGCACCAGCTCACAGGAAGCAAAGTTTTCTACAAAGGGTTGCTATTTTCTTCTGAAGCTGGTATAAAAGCCACCCACTGCTTGACATAGTTTGAATGGGTCCCCACAGTGCCACCCAATAAAGCAGTATCCATTTGTTCTCCTCCTTCGCATTCAGAGCTCACTGGGCTCGAGCAGTCTGATTCCAAGAATCCACTATCAATGGTGTCCAAGTCGAGACCAAGTTGAGGATAACCATAATCAGAGTTTTCGTTGGAACCAAATGAATCCAGTGAGAGCCCTTCACCATTCTCTCTGTCGTCGGCATGCAGCTGCCAATCATCAAGACCCTGTCCATCTGAACTCTCCCTGCTGTCCGGCTCCGGATCCTCGGCCTCGCCAGGAATCTCATTCGTGTTCCTGATAGCCTCTTGGAAATCCGACATAGCGCCCTCCTGTCCAGACACAGTCACTGTATCCATGGAAATGTGACCACCTGAGTGTGCAAGACCAAGGCTGCTCCCTCCAAGAAAGTAACGCTTGGACAAGTCAGGGTTCATCAAGCTGAGAAGACTCCAGTCTCCTAGACTACTGCCTCCACTTCCTTGATCACTGAAAATGGGCCTCTGCAGAGGTGCAGCAGCTTGCTGCTTCTCACTCAGCACTTGCAGTGGAGCACTCTTCTCCAACACCTCAAAGCTGGTGAAGGTAAACACGGGTCCAACCCATTTCTGAAAAAGGGGAGAGAAGATGCTTATGACAAAGGTCAAACCTAAAACATTTCTGCAACTAAAATAAGTTTCAAGTAGGCTATCACAGCTATAGAACATAGGGCCAAAAATTTGTACACACCATCATATGCCATCATACCTAGGAATCCATTAACCTCCACTCTTAGTGAGGTCAGGTACTGATTTTAGGATGATTAGGAGGTCTGGTGTTCCAGTTCATCCCAGAGGTATTTAGAGGGCTTGAACTTTGTTAACTCAGAACCCTGTGAACCTTAAAACACCATGACTTTATGTACAGAGGAATACCATCATGCTGGAACAGGGTTGTCCTTCTTAGTTTCAGTGAAGGGATATAACGTAATGCCTCTGTACACAAAGTCATTCTATACAACTGTGTGCTTCCGATTTTGTGACAACAGTTTGGGGAAGAACCTCACTAATATGACTTCATCCACAGGTGTTCCTAAGGACTCGCAACCCAATAAAATGTACTTGCATCAATGTTGCTTAATGCATTTGCTCCATTTAGTCATTCATATTTGCCGAACTGCTCTATCCTACTCGGGTCGCAGGGTGGCTGGAGGCTATCTCAGCCTAGGGGCAATCAAGAATATACTATTAGCCTAATGTGCATGTTTTCAGACTGTGAGAGGAAATCAGAGTACCTGGAGGAAACCCAAGGAAGCACAGGTAGAACATGCAAATTTCACACAGAAAAGCCCTCACTGGGCTCAGAGCTTAAACACAGGACCTTCCTACTGGGAGGAAGAAGTGCTAACCATTACATGACATTGCCACCAACCGTTTATTTATTTATTAATTTGTTCATTCTTCTTTGGTAATTTATTATGCTCAGGGTAGCAGACATATAAAGACTAAAATCTAGTTATTGGACTTTGTCTTGGCCAGTTTCCATTCACCAGTCAGGTTTCCCCGTCCCATGAGAGCTACCAGCGTGGATGAATGAAGACTATCACATGCTTCCTCTGAAACCAGCTAGGTGCTTGTTTTTTGTTTTTTTGTTGCCCAAACATGCTGTATGATGGTGCAAATCCTGTCCCCTTCTGCATGCATAAGCTCACAGATGGCTTTGACTGGCTAGTGGCAGTGTGATTTACAGGGGAGAGAGAATTTGTCCCATCCCACAATGGCAGCAAGATTAGTTTCTGTTCCTTGATTTTTGCACATTGCCTGGAATTGAGCTCATGATCTCCAGATACTGCAAACAAATTTATATTTGGATATATTTCAGGGCTAAAAAAATTGCCACGCCCTAACAAAATATCTTTAGAACATGAAAACAAAAATGATTTTTTAACTTCAGGATCTGGAAAGATTGGTGAGAATTTCTTTAGGAGCAGGTTAAAAAAAACGCCCTGCAGAAACCTTTAATTGAATCCTTTGAGGATAAAGTACTCACAAGCATGTGTTTTGATGTCAGCTGTCTACATTGGCTTGTGTTTTTGAAGACTTACACTTAGTGTATAATTTTCAGCTTTCTAGCCATCTTAGTAAAATAAAGAACGAATATCTCCAATAATGAAACTCATGTATGATTCTATCACTTTGGAAAAAAAGTTGTCAGAAAGGTGTATTCGTTTAAGGTAGAGAACCACAAGGGTCATGCAAAAATAATAATAATAAAAAAAAATCAGGAACAATCTAGAACAGCACAATATTGTTGGATTAAAAATAGACACTAATATGCCTTTTTAAACAGTTTAATTTGGTTTAACTTGAGATAAAATCATGGGTCATACAAGTGCAAATGTCTTAAATGTCATTTCTGTGACTCAAAAAGGCAACACTAATGACTCATTTTCAAAGTAACACAGAGTGCACTGGAGCTGAGTTAGAAGAGTGATATAGACAGTTACCCATTTCTGTGTTCATTTTATCTCCTAACAGGACAACCTTCTGTCCTGAATATAGATCAAATACTTTAATTTTCTTTCCCTCATGCCAGCTTGTCATCATTACCATTTCAATTGGAATTATTTCACCCAGTATCTATATGTAGTATAAATCTGTAGTATGGAAAACCTCCAACACGGCTTGTTAACATTTCTCAGGGGAGAAACGTGCTGTTTTTTTTCTTTACAGCCGCAAACCACTGCTGCATACCACCATGACATCAAAACATTAAAAGCTTGAAGTCTTGTAGATTCTATGAGCTCAAGACTGAGGTCTCCCCTGCTTTATCCAGTGGAAACTTCAAAAAATTTCCCTAAGACATACAAATAGCTATATATAACTACCCACCTAATCTGAGTTTAGTGTTGAGATCAGAGTACTTTCCATTAGAGGGGAGAAGTGCTACTTTCATTTTGTACATGTATCTCAGGTCCACTCAGATGTGAGCAGAGCAGACCTCCTAGTGTTTTTTGAAGCCCCTGGAGAGTGACTCATTTGAGTGCTCTTTTTTGCATGTGGTTAGAAGAATTGTGCTATATTTCACATATAAAATTCCCTCTGACACACATAATCATTATTATCGTCGTCATCATCATCATCATCATATCTTTCTCTCTCTCTTTCTCTCTCTCTCTCTCTCTCTCTCTCTTAGACATGTGCATTGCCTTAGTATGTTATACCTCAGTAAAATGCAGCCATTCTGCCATCTTACCTTAAAGTCCCCTTGGTATGTATGATAAAGGGGTTTGAAGAAATCATGAGGGTCCGGAATGTACTGAAACAAACATTGCTTCTTAAACCGCCCCCTGTAGCTGGGGAACACAAGTAGAAAATCCCATTTTATCATTTCAACAGACATATACTGATACATACAGTACTGCAGTACAAGATCAGGTGATGCTTAAACATTTGAAAAATGCACATAAGAACGGTTTTGATTTTTAATGAACTGAAAACAAGAGAACTGATGCACTGAAAATGGGGGAAGCGTTCAACGCAGTAATAGCTACAGCAGCAGCGCTGCGCCTCTGACTTCCTCTCCTTTCTTGCTGTGTGAACCGAAGGCTGCCTGCAAACAGAACTCTGCTGCCTTTGTGGTTTGTGTTAACGTGGGAGGTACGAAAGGCCAGCTCGTGTACGGTAAAAACGAGTAATATCAATTACTGGAAAAGGAGGAGGAACTAGGTTTAAAATCTGCCAAATTATCGATTATATAACTAAAAACTCAAACTTAATTACAAAAATTAAGAAATTAAAAAAATTTATCAGATAGCTTGCAGAGAATCTTTAATATAAAGTCATGTTAAAGCATGTGATGATAATAATAATAATAATAATAATAATAATAATAATAATAATACAAAAACCCCTCCAGTGCATCCTTAGCATTTGTTAATCATATTCATATTATTAGTAGAATTGTATTTGTTAGTCATATAATCATCAAT
>JAOUQZ010000028.1:11935468-11966401 GCA_028564935.1 Neosilurus hyrtlii | reverse complement strand
TTTTCTCAGATGTATATTTTATTTTATTTTATTCTATATATTTTTACAATTTCTATCCTTGTTTTTTTATATACATTTTATATTTATCTGACCTTTGCTCTTTTGTTTTTCCCCTTGTTACCTGACAGTTTAATTCTTTACATTCTGGACAGTCGTACTAAGCCTTTCACTGCATATTGTACTGTGTATAATTTGTATGTGACAAATAAATTTGAATTTGAATTTGAATTTACTTGCCATCAGGTGTTAGTATTTTCTAACCAGGCCTGCTTGTGTGCTAGCTAACTAAATAAGTTGAATAAATGATCTAGTTTTGTTAAGGTAATGTTTTATACTGTTATATTTGTTGATCTGGTTTGTAATGAGCAGTTATGGTGGCAGGTACAATAACATTAACCCACATTGGTGTTTTGATGGTCAAATCCCAAATGACTCCTTGCTCCCCATGTAAGTGCACTACATAGAGTATGACATAATGGCCAAAAAAAACAGAAGACGCCAAATGTACCTTTTCTTTTCTTTCTTACTGTTTACAGTTTTGAAGAAAACATCAGAGTTACTTGTTTGTCTGCATCTTAAAAAATCTGCTTATTTTGAGGACATTCACATATAATATTTTTTTTGTTCTTAAATGATGCTGTTCAATGGCACTAATGAACTTAAAAATGACATTTAATGTAAAGTATGTTTTTACCCCTCAGAGGGGTATTGTTCTTGACTTGGCGGGTGGTGTGACAATTTTGTCCCAGCCGTGGCTCTGCTTGTGCACATGCCAGCTTTCTGAAATTTAGGCACTCCCTATGACCTAAACCTGTGCTTGGGGTAGCTAATTTGCATGTGTGACCTTTGACAATGGCACAGTGACCTTGAGGATATAAAATTTGTCCTGCGCTTCAGGCATCCTGGCTGAGGGGTTTCGACGTTCTATAGAACAGCTATTTTTGTTCTTTTGGAGCTCAACCTGAGATGAATGGTGTCAAAAGTTAAATCCACCAGGACACCTGCTCATTCAGCATTAAATCCTCCAGCCTGCCAGTCATGATGCACCAGTTTGCATCAATCATCAGAATGATTCAGTGACATTTTAACGATGGTTTGGTTGAAGATGATGTGATTGTGTTTGGCATTTCAGTATCTGATGATGTACTGGGATTTCCACACACAGCATTATGAAGAGTTTGCGTTAAATAACATAATACAGGAAACGAGAAAAAAACAACCTGTGTGTGCTAGTTATGCAGGTCAGAGATCAGCCAGTTCACTGCTTTGAGCTGACAAGAAAGCGAATATAAAGCATCTGTCTCACATAGACAGAATGAGTTCACGGTTGATGTCGGCAGGTTATTTGCCTTCCGGGGGTCAACCGGCATTTTTTTCATCACTTCTCTGAAACTTTGGTCTTAGTGAAAATTACTGATGGTCCGATTCATCAATCTATTTTCTGTGCCGCTTAATTAGGGCCGCTTGGAGGATGGCGCCCATCTCATCCGACTCTGGGCGAGGGCTGGGTACACCCTGAACAGCTCACCAGGCCATCGCAGGGCCAACACATACACAACCCTACCCATTCACACCTAGGGACTATTTTGAAACAAACAATTAGCCTACTGTGCACGTTTTTGGACTGTAGGAGGAAACCGGAGTACCTGAAGGAAACCCACGCAAGCACGGGGAGAACATGGAATCTCCACACAGAAATGGCAGATCGCTGGAATCCAGCACAGTCGTTCTTCTTGTGGGGCAGACGTGGTAACTACTGTGCCACTGTGCCGCCTCTGATGGTCAAATGTCTGATTAATTCAACTGCTGCAACCTGCAAAGGCATCTGCAATTCAAACAGGACCTACTGGATTTTACCGTCAAATTCTGTGGTGGTAAAAATGTACATGGGAAACCGACTGCCACATATCCATCGCAGTTACTGCTGGTAGACAAGACAGGTGTGACGTAAATGTTGCGGGCGCTCGCATTTTCTTTGCCCATGTTCTTGACAGACAACCCCCAAAGTCTGCTGGGATGGCCAGGGTTCTTGTGTATCGAATGGCTATGTGAGACTGCGATTTTAAACACTGTACATCCGTGGTGAGCAGAATCTGCAATATACCGAACTTTAGGATGGATGCACTACAACAACAGATCACATCAGGTTCTTTTCCTCCCTGCTGAGAACAATCTGATTCCTGTTTTTATACAGAGATCCCACTGTATTGTTATAAAGAAGATCCCTGGACACCAAACATAACATAACTGGGGTAATGCCGCCCTAATTTGGATTCATGTTCCCAGTGTCTGTAACCAGTTGGATTTTCTGACTTTTGTCGGATTTAAACAAAATTGTCAGATAAAGTTGGATTTTTAGGCATTTCCCTGCCATTTTGCACTTTTTCATCGGGTTTTTTAAAAAATTACAGCTGTTTGTTTATATTGACAACATGAACTACGTCAAAGAAGTAAATTCTAGTGAGCGTACTCCCTCCGTAATCTCCAGTATTTCTATATCTCACAGTCGATAATCCAGGTCTCAGTCACGAGCGGCGGAAACCAATGCGCAGCGAGAATACAGTCCGGTTAATATGTCTACTCGGGGTTTTTTTTTTTTTTTTTTGGATAATCTAGTGCTCTCATCATTTTAGTGCCTAAAAGCTGATGTGTAGTGGATTGAATGTCTAATGTAAAGAAAGACAGTCATTTAAAGTTTCATTTGTTGTCACTAAGTGGGAAAAGACGCAAGTGTCTGAGTGCCATCAAACAGTGAGCACTAAAGCGACACCACCCCCCGGACTCTCACATGCCCGTCTGTTCTCTGTAAAAGGACATTGACTGTCTTACACTGCTGCACTTTACATCCGTCTGCATTCTAGTTTATATCCACTCTGCTGCTGCGGTTTATTTGTTTCATTTCATAGTGCCTTCAGTAAACATATCAATGTTCAGTTTTGATTCACAGGTGTTTACAGTTTATATTTCTGTTTAAAAGTTGTGTATACAATTGCTTGAGGTTTTGTTCTGCTCTTGACAATGTTAATTGCAGTTTTCGGCCTTGCTTGTACGTTTTTAAAGCCGAGAGTCTCATCCAAAATTTCGTTATGTGAACATGACAAATAAAAAATCTTGAATCTTATGCTGTTGTTCATAATAACACAGTTGACAAGAGATTTAAGAGACCTACTTTACAGTTTGTCAGAGAGGTATTTTTAAAACCCATTAAATAAACAAACATCAGCTAACACTTGGGTCTTTAAATATTACATAAGACAATTAAAAAAAAGTTTTCACGTTAATTGTCAATAAAGATCATTTGTGTTATGGTATGGAAACATTAATATTTGGAAATATTAATGTTCTAAATAACAATTAAGGTTGCACTAGATTGCACCATTTAACATCAGCAATGTAAAAAAGACCCCGCTTTTGTCGATGTAATTTTTTTTTCAGTCTTCTTACAGACACCGTGTTCCAGAGAGTCAGGTGTGTAACACAACAGTGCATCAGCATCTAATGACACTTAAAAAGCAGTAAGCTCGGGGATATTCCTATTTCCTAAGCATAATAGTTTTTACATGATAGTGGTGGGTAATAACTGTGAGATGCTTTTAGAAGCTGTTGTCTCCACACAAGTGAAGTTGCTGAGTAGCATGTTTTTGTGATTTGAAATATGTTATGGAAGAGATTCTACAGAAGTGTGAAATGAATTATAGCAGAGAAGTGCCCAGATGGTCTCGGAAATAAGAATGTCAGTGTCAGACATGTCACACCCCTGCCATGCCATGTTGGACGCACCGTCTCTACAGACGTCGGTTCTCTTTCTACCAATCATTGTGTCTCAAAGGAGCAACATCATAACTCGCCATTTCAGATTTGGACCTTTCAATTTAGGAAGGTGATGTGGAATAGAGGCACGACATTCCATCCAAAAGTAGGATGTGCAGACAGGACTAGAGACCACACTGGGAACAGGATCTGATTGGCAGAGCATGTGGTCCCTCAAGGACTTGGTCTTTTACGCTTTCCCATAAATGTCTGAATGAGTTGTACAGCTTTTATTAAAGAGCTGAACAGAAACAAATGTGCGTAGAAGAGAATTTTACCAGTTAGAGAAGTTGGAATAAGTGGGCCATGCTTTGTATATAATTTCCGGATGACCTCGCAGCATTAATCTGTAACGGTGTTTAGTCACTTACATTTCTTTTCCCCCTTTTTCAGACACCTTGGGAAGGTGGCCTGTTCAAACTGCGGATGCTCTTTAAGGATGATTACCCGTCCTCGCCTCCTAAATGTGAGTGATGAATGGTGTTTTTGGGCATTATCGCTTCATTCCTGTTCTCTTTGTAAAGCTGATCGTTTGTATTGATCTCTGATGACCTTTAAATTTCATCAGGTAAATTTGAGCCACCGCTCTTCCACCCCAACGTTTATCCATCTGGCACAGTATGCCTTTCAATTTTAGAGGAGGATAAAGACTGGAGGCCAGCCATTACAATCAAGCAGGTGAGCAGATTATAACGAGTGCTTTGTGCTTTCGCTGGAATGTATTTTTAGATGGCGTTTCCCTCTTCACGCTGGGCTTCTGTGTGGTATTAAAGCTCTTATTTATAAACCTGCAGGACTGAAGGGCTGACTGAAAAATAAGCGCTTTTGGTGAATAACAGTTCGTTTACTAAAAGAAAATCACAAGTCTAAAAGTCCTCAGATGAATGGGTTCGGAATATACTAGTTTAGATTCAAAAGTTGTGTTCTCTGAAACACATTACCTTCTCTCCCTCTCCTCTCTCTGTCTGTCACTCATGCTCCGCTCTCGCTTTCTCTCACTCTCTCTCTTACTGTCTCACTCCTGCTCCTCTCTCTCTCTCTCTCTCTCTCTGTCTCTCTCTCTCTCTCTCTCTCTCTGTCTTTCACTCATACTCCTCTCTCTCTCTGTCTGTCACTCACCCCCTCTATCATTACCCCCTCACTCTTCTCTCTTTTCTTTCTCACTCAATCTCTCACTCACTCTTTTGTTTCTTTTACCCACGCCCTCTCTCACCACCCAATCTCTCTCTTTGTCACCCTTCCCTCTTTCTCAGTCACACACATACACTAACCTCTCTCTTTCCCTCATTTACTCACTCCTCTCTTTCAGTCCCTCCCCATCTGTCACTGACTCTTCCCTTTTTCTCTCGCTCTCACTCCTCTCTCTCACTGTCCTCTCTTTCACTCACTCTCCTTTCTATTCCTCAATCATTCACTCTTTTCTCTCTCACTCAGTTGCTCCCCATTTCTGTCAGACTCTTCTCTCTTTTTACTGTCATACTGTTTTCTCTCTTTCTCTCACTCAGTCACTCACTCTTCTCCCTCTCTCTCTGTCTCTCACTCAGTCGCTCCCCATCCCTGTCACTGCCCCCCCCTTCTCTTTCCCCAGCGCTGTCACCCACTCTCCTGTCTTCTTTCTCTTTCTTGTTGTTTTCCGTCTCTTTCTCTCTTGCTCTTTCACTCCCTCACTCTGTCACCCACACACGCACACAGTCTCTCTCTCTCTCTCTCTCTCACTCCCTCCCTCTCTCACCCCCCCGCGCTTCATTGCTTACCCTTGTGATTTAAATGCAGAAAAGTGTTTCCATTTCACTTTTGTGACGTATTGCGAAAACCACGACCTGCGAGCGTCTTAACCTTTTTGTGAGGTTTTTCATTTTTGTTTCACATGGTTCCATCATTATTATTTAATTTTTTCCGTTTCCAAGTACACATTTGTGAGCTATCAAAGGTAATCGGGTATTAAATTGGAACCTATTCATTTTGAGTTATTGGTACCATTTCGCGGGTAAATAATCCTAATTGTCTAGTTTTGGAGTAACTAACCAAAACCTGCCAAGAATTTTTGGAGAAAATCACATTTCAAAATCACATATCAGTATTTGATAATTTCTTACTTAATACCCACTGGGACACTTTTATGTATGTGTCCAGTTATTTATTAATTAATTAATCAATTAATTAATGGTGGCCACCCCCCCCCCCCCCCCCCCAACTTCCTTACTTTCTTTTTCCTTGTAATTTAAATGCAGACATAGAGTTTCCATTTCACATTTGTGGCATATTGCCAAAACTGCCTTTGTCAGGCGTATCACCTTTTTGTGTTATTTGAGTATTTTTCAACATTCACATGGTTCCATTCTGGGCAGAGATGAGCAGTCTTCCTTGGTTTTACTGATGTGTGTTTTTTTTTTTCTTCTGTGCACATCCAGTCTGGTAGTTTCAGCAGGATAACAAAAAATAAGTCAAGTATCAGCACAAAACTTTCACAATGTCTCAATATACTCAAAAGACAGAGTTTTATTCCTGGTTTCATCCGAAATCACTAACATGTTATTTTTGCTCATTGTATCCATCGATGTATTTGTGTATGTTGTAAGTAGTGGCACAAATGCAGCTCGTGCACAGTAGTGCACATAGGTTCATCCATTCAGGTAGGGAAGAATATTTTCATGAAGTTGCAGTTTCAAAATTGTCAAAATTATTAACACGACTACAAAATGGTAAACTCCCTATATAGCTATATATAGTTAGGGCTTTTAAATTGGGCTTCCTGGATTTCTGCCTACTGGAGTCCTGTGCGCTGTATACTTTCATATCATTTTCACAATAAAAAAGTCAGCATATTTCCAGCACACCACATCCCCAGTAATTAAAGTGGGATTTTACAGGTGGGGGGCCCTAAAGTTTTGTGTTGCGGTGCAGTAGGGAAAATGACACAAATGATTGCAAAAAAGTGTTTTGGCTTTATTTTGGCTCATTGGTACAATGACATTGAATTTTTGTGTTCACATAATCAGGAAGTGGGCATAACAATTAAGTTAAAAGCAGTCATGAATTTGGCTGAATGTTGCAGAATATTGGGAAGTGTGACAGTGATATGTTACAGTATTTTTCATTTCCTTAAACAGTAATTCAAAACCATGACATAATTAAGAAGAGAAAATCCCCCCGGCGGCCACACGTAACCCCCAAAAGGCACAGACCATATTCTGTACCCACACCCCAAATTAGATCTCCCTAGGTTCTATAGTTTCAGTGATATGCACATTTTAATTTGTGATGTGATAATTGTTCAAAAATTCATTAGTGCCTATCTCACTAATTAAGAGGCCATTTACAAAATATTTGAGTTCTAGCCATTTTTCATGGGTCCCAGTCTTTCCTGAAAGTTTCATGAAAAGTGGTGTCATGGCAGCTGATTCTGTGTTGAAATGACTTGGAATGACCCATACTCAAGGAGAACATATGTCTCAAAATAAGACAAACTAAACAGGATGTGACAATGCAGCAATCTAAATCATCCTCAAATCACACTCTGACAAAACTTTTCTAAAGAGAAATCAAAGCACAAGCTGTGTCTTAGAAAATCTGTTGTTGGACAAGTTCTATGTATTAAGGGCACAGGATTGCAGTCATGGTAACAGCAGCACACACAATCACATGGGCAGACCATCAAACACACAAACCCTCACACATGATGCAGTCATAAAAACTCCCATATACATTTGATCTTTTTCAGACCAATCCTTACCCTTGAAAATAATCAGTGATCCTTTGTTTGTGCCCTCTCTTTACTTCATCCTCCTTCATCTTTAACAACGAAAGTATCAGATATTAACATTTACAATAGGCTTTCCAATGGCTAAATAAATATTCATGAACATGACAATCTCACCAGTAACAGCCATAGGTAGCCTACGTAGACAGCTTCTACCTTTATGTTGGGCTAACTGTTAATGTTTTGCCATTGGCACATAATCTAAAGCAGATAGCAATTTTTAAAACTAAATTCCTGTTTGAATTGTTGAATATTACAAAACTTAAGCGGAACTTACCGCTGGAACTTTACATGACGTGTCAGAAGAAAAGAACAGTTAAAGTAAGTTAGCAGTTGAACAGTTAGTGTGCTGTATTACTAATACATCATCTTCATATTTTCATCCTGAAAAGACCTGGAACATTCAGTGATGACCATCTGGGTTTTACCTCCACTACAACCTGCAAGTGTCATGCATATATACTGTATCTTAAAAAAAAACAAAACAAAACAAAAAAAACATACATATGAGTCATTCTCTGAAACTGGTACCATTAAATGTGACATTCACAATCCCCAAGTTTCAATGAAGTTCTGCTTATTTCTCTCTATATTGACCATAAATTTATGTACCATTGTTACAAAGACAGTTGCAAAGACGATTATTAATGAATCATAGTTCATAGTATAGCCATGGGGGAACAAGTCTATACTTGTCTGAAAGCCATGAGCTTGATTTTGTTGTCGCATCTCTACTCACGTGCCCACACAGGCAAGGCAATAAATGAAGAAAATGGTGAGAAGAATATATGTTGTGTGCATGCTACCTCCATCTGCACTTGCATTACGCAGCTTAATATCTTGCGTCATGTCTGCAAGTTTCTGTAAACTTGTACATGCAAAAATTTTGACAATGTCATTCAGTGCATTCAGGTCATTATCAAACCACACTATTTACATCACCACATAATGTTGCTGAGCCTTGACCGGACCAACTGAAGCAACAGCACCACAACAATCGTGTCCTGTAATCAAAGCTAAAGGTGGTTCAACAAAATATTAGTGTCTTTTTATCGTCCAGGCAATTATTTTCTTTATATAGACGAGGTGGATACAACGATGTACTGATGTTTGCATGTGTGCTATAGTAAGGGACAGTATAATGTAGATTATGGTGTGCTAAAATAGTAAAAAACTAAAAAAGATTAATTATTAAAATAAATTTGCCCTGCCTCTATTCTCTTTAAACACAGCCTGCCCCGTCCTCTTCTCACTTGAATGTGTCAAAGTACAGTCATTGACAAGTCTTGTCACACATGTGGACATTCATGTATAAAAGCCCATATCTCCCCAACCTATTTAACCGATTTTAATCGACTATGACTTAAAATAACCCTCTGATGGTACTGAATAATATATATGTGCTAGCAGCAGTATTGGAAAGAATTTTTTTCTAATCTTAAATATAAACTTTCCTGTTTTTGCCTGGACAAAGGTCTTGTCACAAAGACTTAATTTCACTTTGAAGACTATATTTATTGCAGAAAAATAATCAAATGGCCTTGTTTATAACTAAATATATAGTATTGTAGTAAGTATAACATCATACTGAAAAATTAAAGCATCACTCAAGGTCAATGGTGCCTCTGCAAACATGATCATACCAGACTCCCAGGTGTTTGTCATCATGAATAATTATCATATTAAAAGGATTAGACACCTTCAAGATTTATGATAATTTTTATATAATAAAAATTTGTAAGTGCTACTAAAAAGTCTTGAGGCCCAAGACACTTGTAATCCATTTTTAATACACAAACTATTTTAGAGGGCAGCTCATTCATCAAATGCTCAGAAAACAGTCTTATCAACCCCATGGTGAGAAATTGGAGCCACCTGCAGGTTTGAAACATGATGGGAAGTAATAATCTGTTGATATTTGCGTTACCACCCATCTTTATATAGCCTTGTGATATCTGTGTAATGGAGATGACCTTAAAACATGATGTTTCACTTTCATACATGTCTGGGTCCAGCTATTTTCTAGATGTTCAGTAACAAGATTGGTGGCATAGCAATAGGATATTGAATTAATAATTCATCTCAAATATAACTTTTTTCCATGTTTCTGCTAATAACAGTTTTCACGTGTTAGTGCCTTGGTAAGCATGTCATGGTATTCTAGCTGTGTCTTGTACAGGACCTGTATGGTGACCATTGCAAGAAATACGATGCAGAGTTGATGCTCAAGCAGATATTGCTAACTATGGAGGGAATCAGGAGGTTAACTATAACTTTTGTGCAGCCAGTTGTTTTGTGGATAGTTTTCCATGACCAATGGAAATACCTGTATTCTATGTATATTTAGTAAATCAAGCACTTTTCAATATTTCTTTGCTAATTTTACCAGTTACTTTGATCCATAGTTTGATGTTACCTGATTGCAACAAGACTTTTGTCCAGCCTATAATGGATATGTTCGTCTTTTAATAACTGTAAAAACTATAAATAAATGTACAATTTCCTGTTGCTTTCACCAATCAATCTGTATACTTGTTGAAATAATTTAAGGTATAGTTGATGAAAATCAGTTAATCAGAAGAGAAGTCATTATCAGGCACACATGTGACAAAACCTTTGTTGATAACTTTATTGTGAGGCGAACAGAAAAACAGTGGCTCAATTATTTGGAAATGGTTTGGTGTCAGATGAGCAGCAAGAGGATATACAGAATGCCAAAAGCAAGTTCCAAATGACTGGTGTAATGAACACAAGTTCACTGACCTTTCGGGTGAGGGTTGGAATGTAAATAGAGAGCTTAGCCTTCCAGCTCAGCTCCCTCTTCACCATGACGGATCGGTACAAGCTCTGCTTTGATGCAGAGGCTGCACTAATTCACCTGTCGGTCTCCTGCTCCCTCCTTCCCTCACTCGTGAACAAGACCTCCAGATACTTGAACTCCTCTTCTTGGGGCATGACCTCATTCCAAACCTGGAGGGTGCATTCCACCCTTTTCCGGCTGAGAACCTTGGACTTGGAGGTGCTGATTCTCATCCTGGTTGCTTCCCACTCGGCTGCAAATCGCTCCAGTGAGAGCTGAAGGTCCTGGCTCGATGAAGCCAAAAGGTCAACGTCATCCGCAAAGAGCAGAGACGAGATCCTATGGCCACCAAACCAGAACCCCTCAACACCTGGGCTGTGCCTAGAAATTCTATCCAAAAAAAAAAAATATGGACAGAACTGGTGACAAAGGGCAGCCTTGGCAGAGTCCAACCTCCACTGGAAACTAATTCGACATTTTACCAATGTGGACCCAGCTATGGCTCCGGCAATACTGAGACTGAACAGCAACGGGTCCGGTATTCCATATTCCCAAAGCACATTCCACAAGATAGCCTGAGAGACACGGTTGACAGCCTTCTCCAAGTCCACAAAGCACACGTGGACAGGTTGGGCAAACTCCGATTCGCCCTTTAGGATCCTGTAGAGTGAATTGAGCTGGTCGAGAGTGCTGCGGCCAGGACGAAAACCACATTGTTCCACCTAAATCCGAGGTTCAACTATCGGCCGGATCCTCCTCTCCTGTACTCCTGCATAGACTTTCCCGCGTAGGCTAAGGAGTGTGATTCCATGATATGCGATCTTGTGCATGATATGTGAACACACTCTCTGGCCCCCCCCTTTTTAAAAAGGGGAACTACCACCCCGGTTTGCCAATCCAGAGGTACGGCCCCTGATGACCACGTGATGCTGCAGAGACGACCCATGCCTGGATGCTGGTTACTGGGATCCCCCCTGGAGCCAGGCCTGGGGGTGGGGCTTGACGGCGGTCGCCTGGTGGTCGGGCTTCTGCCCATGGAGCTCGGCCGGGCACAGTCCAAAGCGGAGACATGGGTCCCGCCCTCCCATGGACCCACCACCTGTGCAAGGGGTTATAGGGGCCGGGTTCAGTGTGAGCCGGGTGGCAGTGGGTTCTGCAGGACTGATCATCGGCTACTGACTGAGGCTGAAAGTTGGGCTCACCAAAATACATAGCTCTAGAACCACCCTTCTCGAGAGGGACTGGACCTTGTTTCATTCTGAAGTTGCTCATGTGGAGAGGCGTCGGGCCGGTGAGAGCAAACAAAATATATCTGAAATAAAATCTGAAGTCTCTACTTTTATAAATGAGAACAAAAACAAACAACAAAAACCCCTCTATTGACCAATTCTGTCACACATATGTCACGCGATAGTATTACTTCCGATAGTCTCACTTGCCAGGCGTTTGTATGCTCACACACTGTAAATGTGTACAAGCGACACTTCCTGTGGTGACAAGGGTACAAGCAACACTTTTGATGGGCTAGTACTTATGCACAGACATACATGATGTAGTTACTGTGTGAGGGCGATGAAAGTGGTGCAAGAAAAGTTTTGGTTTTAAAATTCATTGTGCACTCGGCAAGTTTTATTCCTGGCAGAAATAATAATTAAAAAAGACGCATTTTCCAAATAAAATTATTTTTTTCATTAATTTTAAAAAAAAATACGGTATTACCATCGGCAGTACATGGGAACACGACATCATCCTATCAAACAATGAAACACCTGTAGTGATGAGGAAATAATCCCTTGTTGATTCATGACTAAAATATTTGTAGCTTTTTTGTTCAATTAACATTTTGTCTTATTTTTTTATACTACCTGATTAAAAATGTTTAATGGAGTTTATTTTTTGTCACATACCCTATGAGACCTGTGATACAAAATCGATTTATTCAGCTTTTATTCTAAAAACCCTTATCCCATGACACCAGTAACATGCAGGAGGAAGCACTTATTTGGAAAAGAAGGAACCATCTACTTCAGTGGAAAACTACTTTTAAAAAAAAGCAAGTCTGCCTTTTGTTAATTTCCCCCTGCATCTTTTCTCTTTATGTTTGTAAATCTGTGAGTATTGTAAATAGTATTAATGGTAGTTTATTTTTGAGCTGTTTTTTGCCTGTACATCTACTGCTGTCTGGTAATTGAAGTGCCTGTGCGATAATTTAGCATGTATAACATGTATCGCCATTCACTAATAAGATGTGATTTTTCATCCATATCCCCCATTCCTACCATATACTAACTACCCAGAAACAAAGGAAACGCAAACAAAACAAGTGCAAGTTTGATTCAAGCATTATTCACTCAGAATAATGTTTTTTTAATTCCCCGATAGCGGACAAATCAGACTGCGTCATTCTCTTTTTGTATATAATTATTTGGAGAAATGACTGATGTTCACCAAATTGGTGAGAGGGATTAACATGGCATCTAGGGGAAAGATGTTTTTAAGATCTGCTTGGAAAATCCGTGACCTCTATATATAAGCTAAATATATACAGCTCTTCTATATACATTTATATAATACTGCTATTTTAGTATGAAGAAAAATGTATGTTTCCAATAACGTGTAGGTTCGTAATGTTTGTTCATTTTAAAGGCGGATGATTTTTCATCTGGGATAAACACCATACGGTATATGAAGTGAGATTTGACTCACCATCAGTCTATTGGTTTATATCTATTAAAGCTTGCACTTGTTGTAAAGGAGTCTAGAAGATGAGCTAATAAGAAACACGAACTCACAAACAAGTTCTAAATATATCTCCAGATAAAGGAAGTCTGTGGGTGGATGTTTGTCAGTTGGTGGCTTGCTGGCTTGATGTAGATGTTGTTGCAAGTCAAGCATCTGGAAATATGCACTGCCATATTGTCTGATTTAATTCACTTTAATTACTTGGCTAGGTTTTTAAGATAATTCTTTTCATGCTGCCTCGTGTGACCATAAAGCACAGTAATTTATGTTCCTCTGGCCGTAAGTGCATAAAAAGTCTACTGATGGAAATAGTGCATGAAAGAACTGTTCTACCCTGGCGTATTGTGTATTAATGGTTTGACTTTAAGTAAATAGCTTCAATTATTTAATAAATGACTCTAGACAGTCATACAGTAACTGCTTTGTATACTGTGTGCCTGAAGGGGGCAGAAAGAGCTCAGGAAAGCAAGGAAGTTTATGTTTACCTCAGAAATCTAAAGGTGAAATATCTTACTGCAGCAGAGTGTAGTGCTAAATAATGGTCAAGATGATGATAAAAATAATTCCCATACTTTTAATGATCTTTGTGTCGTAGTCATGAAAATGATCTTAATATTCTTCTTTTGCATTCCTAATAAACATGAACCAAACAAAAATCTAAATAAACAAAAATCTAAATGAAATAAATGTCCAACTCATCATTCAAATAAATATTTGATACAAAATTTTGGAGGATATATTGCTACATGGTTTTGATTTTGTAATTCCTGTTAGTTGTTATTCTTGGTATTTCCTGTAGATATTTAAAAGATGGTCACTACTACTCCTGGATTTCTTTTTTTCCCAGATATTGCTAGGAATCCAAGAACTCCTAAACGAGCCAAATATTCAGGATCCTGCACAAGCCGAGGCATACACAATTTACTGGTAATGTCAATGCAATTGCTTCAATATGTTCTTTCTTCATATTATTCCAGGATGGAAAGAAATGGCTGCTTGGCATCGTTTCATTTAAGATGAAATCTCTGGCAAGCAGAGATGTGAAAATGTATCCTCAGCCTGTAAGAGATTTAGACGATGGAGAGATGATGACTGAGTGGAAGCTTGTTGTCTGAGACAAACTCAGTCCAAATGAATGCTGATTTGTTTCCATTTTTTCCCCCCTTCTACAGCCAAAACAGAGTGGAATATGAAAAAAGAGTCCGAGCACAAGCCAAAAAGTTTTCTCCATAAGCCTGAAGGTTTTGCTGAGGAAAAAATCTGGAGTGGATATTCGACAGCATCCTTGCAGTACTTCCTAGCTGCTCCTCTCATTACCCTTCTCCACTTTTGACTAATTTCCATGCAGGTGTGATGAAAACTGAATGTGCCATCGTCATGTCCAGTGACACCAACCGAACCGAGCTCTCTTTCAGCTCATAATTTGACTTTGTCTTTTGAAATAAAGAAAAATTAATTAAACGAACAAACAAGAAGTGGATGTCACCGTCGCCACCTATTGAAGCAAATCCGTGGCACTGGCACTTATTCCAGGAACCCTGGGGTGCCACAGCTCTGCACGATTTCCATGTTTTCCCTCCTCTTGCACACTTGAATCGCAAGTGGCTTGCTAAATAGCTACCGAGATGAAAACCGAGTGTGTTTGATCAAGGAAAACGGAACTACACTACTGTGGCTGTTCTTTTCCCGAGGCCTGTCTCATGAAGCACGATTCACTGGTTAGCTATCTGACATGAAGCTTGATTCGCTTTAACCCCTGTGCGTACTGCCTTCTAGTGCTGGAGCAGGTTTTACTAGGCAGTGTCGTCATGGTAACCACACACCTTAACCAATACTGGGCCAGGTCTACATGTTCAGGAGCACAGATTGTAAACAGATCTCGAACCACTTGTTTATTTATTTTCTGACCACCAAATCCAGCTTGTCCAGATTCTTTCTGGGAAATTTGCCAGGTTTTATTAGCGAGTTGTTTTGCTGGATCCTTTATTTATTTAATCCACCACCCCCCTGCTCTGAGTATGCTCTAAAGCACTCTTTCAGTCACTACAGCCCCTTTTTGTGGTCAAATTAATTGAGTCATTACTAATAAACAGGTGTTATATAGACCGCCTCATTTGGTATTTAGGCTTGATTGTATGTTAGACACGGAGATCAGTATGCTCATCGACTTCCTCTGTTCTCTTTTCCATGTGCTGCTTGTGCATCTGACCTACATGCAGTTTACAGAGCCTCAGTGTGCATGCTCACAAGCTTGAATACCAAATATCCTGAATCTTGATGTGTTACACAGAAAAAAGTGGATTTGCCCCATGATGGGCAACTTGTGTATAGAAGATGCACTATGTAGCCTAAAGTATGTGCACCCCTGATCATTATGCCCGTGTGTGTTTTGTTTGGATGTTGTTTTTTATATATATATATATATATATATATATATACTGTTGAATGTCATAGTGTATTGTAACAGTATAATTCTTATTCACTGGAACTAAGAAGTCCAAGCACTGTTTCAGCGTGATGATACACCTGTACATAAAGCAGGATCCATGGAGACATATTGCGTTAAGTTTAGAACAAGGTAGAGTGTCCAGCGAGTATTGAGGAACCCTTGGCTTTAACAAATTTTGGATGAATGAGAACTGGATCCTACTCACTTAGTAATGGTGAGTATCTGATCTCAGTAATGGTCTTGTGGCTGAATGAATACATCTCCACCGCCACACCCTTAAATATGAGGAAACCCTTCCCAGAAGAGTGGAGCTTGTTATAACAACGAAGGTAGTGTAAGTGTATAATAATACCACCCATAGTTTGGGAAAGGATGGTCAATACTCCAGTGTCCAAATACTTTTGGCTGTATGGTTTATATAAATAACACTGCTAGTGCTAAATGTACTGCTAGTTTTATTAGATGGGGACAAGTAAAAAGTAATTAACATAATTAAAATAAGAAATTCAAACGAAATTAAAAGCCCTTTTCATATTTTGTTGTGTGAAACCTCTTCACACAATTGGCTGCTCATGACGAACATGTACACACTGATCAGGTAACCTTGGCTCAACAATATGCAGCGAGAGGCGAGTAAAATTGAACAGCTTTCATTTGCTGCATAGATTTTATATTAGTCTTGTAGGTTCGCAACCCATTTAATGTTAAATCTGCTTCCTGAGACATTGCCCTGGTTGGATAAAGATGAGTGCTAAAGGGATAGATTTGCTACAGAGCTTCATATGTGCAAAAATAAAGGCATTGAAAACAATCCATGTGCAACGTCAAGTTAAACCAGAACTGCTTTCTGCTTTTAGTTTTTTTGGCCTACTTTATTCTCTTCACCAATCTTAATGATGTAAAACTTGCTGTTACTTAAACCTCAGTATTCCAACTGCTGTAAAATGATGCTTTTATACTTTCATGATTTTTTATTTTGTTTTTTTTTTTTAATTAGTGTCTATATTTTCTTTGCATTCCTGGTGTGGACTGAGTGTAGACAGCATGTTGTAATATACGGTATGATAGATTTTTGCTGCCTTGGCAAAGCAAAACTACAAACAAATAAATAAATAAAAATGTAAAAAAAAATGCCCTCAGAGTAAAAAGGTATACATTGACCTGTGTTAGTGTTTTTGTTCTTGTAAGTGTTTAGAGTAAATAAAAAGTTTATACATTGCCAAACTGCTGTTGTCTGAGTCGTTAAGACCTTAAGTCTAGGAGCTCTTTAAGTCTTTGCACGAACAGCTGACCCTAGATATGAAGTTTAAATAATAGAGGTTCCACCTGCAGGAGGTTCTACTCAATGGCACCTAAAAAAATTCCATAGGATGTACTTGTTTTTTCTCCAGTTTTCACACCTTCCTGTTGTGTTTACTTAAGTCAACCTCCATGGTTCCCAATTATCATTAAAAACCTAAAAAATCATAAAATTCGGAAGGGTATTTTAAGGCCCATTTAATGTCATTAAAGTGTTAATTGTTTTGACATGATCTAGTTAGAAGTTAATGAAGAACATTATTTACTGATAAATCAAGTAAGTTTTTATTTTTATTTTTTTAAATAAAAAATGTCCACCATTGATGTGTGACTCCATGGCAGTGTGAGATGAACTAAATGTATATTTAGTTTACACATGCATGCTGAGACTTTTGTAAATGGTGTCATTTTTAAATTTTTGTGCAGTAATATGCTTTCTTACTTATTTTATAAAAAAAAAAAGTTTCAGTAGCCAAGACAGTAACCAAGGAGTCTTTAATAGGTCGGTATTTGTTATAAGTTATTATAATGAATAAGATTATTCAAGATCTTCAAGAAGGAGACCATTATTAAGAGGTTGTTATGATGAAGATCCATATGTGCTTAGATCTGCACTCAGCGACTGTGAAGACGACTTTTCACTGCTTGTGATATAAACTCTCTTGCTGCAATTATTCAGGACTTACAGTCCAGAGTAGATTTTTTTTTTGTATTTTAAATTACTTTTAATATGTAAAGCTGCTTTGTGACAATGTCAATTGTAAAAAGTGCTATACAAATAAAACTGAATTGAATAAGTTATTAAATTTCAATGGCTGCAAGGACTCTGTCTCCACACCCACATATAAATGACTGTTTTCAGGTAGAACATTACACAAGAATCTTAGCCTCAACAGTTTGCAATTGCAGGATGGTGTTGCTCAGGTTTATAAAGGTGGGCTTTAAAAAAAAAAGGTAAGAGTAAGGAGCAATCAATCTCACCATCAGGATGAGAGCTTCTATACCATGGGCATCCAAGCACTGCAATAGCAATGGAAGAAGTGTGTGGACCGCAGGGAGACCTAAGAAATAAACCACATTTGGACAAATTCAACCACTGCATCATGGGCAGCCTATGAACTTTTCAGCTGACCCTCGTTCATACTCGTCCATGTAAATCTTAAATTGGGAGCAAATTCATGTAGTACTACACAAGAATAGGTTGATCTGATTCACTGTCTGATAAATGAAGTAATTATATAATACAGGGGAACAGTGCAGTCTAATTGTTCTGCTATCTGGGGATTAAAAAAACATTATAAGTTTATAATGCTTGAATTACAAAAAAATACACTCCCAGTGGGTCACAGTAACTTAGACCAGGTGGTGTCATCATGAGAATGTTTAAAAATGGCAAAATAAATGATGAGAATCTCATTTTAATTTGTATTTCTGCACCTGACCTGTCTCTCATAATTAAAATATTTGAAAATAAACTATAAATTGTGCAATGGTGGGGTGCTGGCTTAACGGACCGAAGGTCGGGAGTTCAAACCCCACTATTACCGAGCTGTCACTGCTGCCCCTGCTGCCCCCCCACCAGTGCAGCTAACTGGGTTATTAAAGGCCAGTCATGTCTCTCACTGTCAATGTTGAGAGGCATGTAAAAGAACCATTGCTGACTTTTGTAAAGAGTAGGCTGCATTGCCATCAGCGTATTTCAGCCCTGCAATGGTCTGGCAAGCTGTCCAGGGTGTACTCTACCCTCACCCACAATCGGCTGAGATGGGCGCCACCCCGCGACCCTAATTAGGATTAAACATGTTAAAAAAATGAATGAATAAATTAACTATAAAAATAAATTTCATTTGCTTTCCTTAGTATATAATACTGTAGTGTATATACTAAAACGCTACTCAGTGATTAGTTCTGCTGGGAGTGACCTGTCTGTGTCATGGTTAAAATATGCAAAAATTAACTATAAACATTGATTTGGTTTGCATTTTATGTTCCTCTGTTGTATATATACTAAAACATTTATTGTCTTACAACATTTTCAATTCAATGTTACCATTCAGCAACATCCACCTCGTCTTCGATGAATAAATAGTAACTATCTGGAGATAGCAAACCATTCCGATTGTATTGTTCCTGAGGAGTATATACTAATAGACATTATCGACTAATCAAACATGGAATAATGCTTGAATCAAAATGGTGGACAGAAACTCACAGTTTGTCACGTCACGGTCACTGAAATGCAGTCAGCAAAAATATAATCCAAGTTACGCAGTACGTACTTCACGTTTGAGGTAAAAAGGCACTTTTAACACTGTGTTTCAAAAGGTGCCATAACAGAGCATGCAAAATAATTTGTTCTTCACAAATAATGTAAAAATAAATCACAAAAATCTATTTTGGCAAGCATGAAGGCCTTCAGTTCCTGGCTTGGGTGTTAAAGTGTGGAGTGTGCATGTTCTTCCCGTGCTTGCATGGGTTTCCTCCCACAGTCCATAAACAGAGTCGTCTGAGACGGGTGCCAGCCTCCCAATGACCCTAATTAGGATTTAGTGTCTTAGATGATGAATGAATGAAGAATCTAATTTTACTTTGATTTTGTTACTGTGTAGTATATACTACAATAATTTCCCCAGGCTTGTGAATATAAACTGATCTCCACAACAATTACACTCACATGCCATAAAATAAAATTGTATAGTATAATACTGGCTTTAATGTTTATTATCCCATGATTTCTACTGGTGACTCCTGTGGCCTGTGCCGTGTGAAATTAACATTTAATTTATACACTACTCCTTGCTTACAATCCAAGAAAATTTCTTGAAAGTGGTTATAAATGACTGCTGTAGTGAATATATGAGATAAATTCACAGAGCTTCAACCTCAAGGGTCTGGCTGATTGCTGTCTTTAAACAGCAGGTTAAACAAAATTAAGGCACAATGCAAATTACAGGTCTGCAATGCAAATTAAATCATTAGTGCTGCCACAATCGCCCTGCACACTGAAGTGATATGGCTTATTTAATCCCGTAGGCCATAAAAAGAAAAGAAAGTTGATGTGATAAGGGCTAATTCTGCATTTTGAAATGTGTCTTTCCTTAGGGGCTTCCATTATATTTAGCCACCCATTTAGAACATGAATGGAAATTGCATTTCAGTTTTATTATTCTGCTCATAATAATGCCAATTAGCCAAATTTCATCAGCGAACACTCATGTAGTCACTTAATGCCAAGACCCAGGTATACCATAAAGTAGGTGTATATCATGCCATAGTTTTGTATCTTCCATGGAAAGCATTAATATTCCAATATTGAATATATCCAAAGAAAAACCCAAATGTTATGCATAATGTCTTCTTTCCTTACAATCAGGCTGGTAACTAGGAGAACAGATCTTTTAAAGATGCCATGAGGCAGCCGGTTCATGCATCTTGCACCAGCTGGGTGGGTAAATGATGTGCCCATGGAAACGGAGTGGAGGGCCATTATAAGCCTTTTTTTCTTGATCAGAATAACAGCCAGCATCCTTCTGTAGTTATTCCCCAAACTGCGATTGCACAATCAATGCTGACCAAATGATGTGTGACAATAATGAGACATTTCTACCATGTATTCCATATGCAAGCACATCATTTAAACCCAACAAAGGCTCACGGGTTACATTACAACAGATGATTCCATATGGTACAATGTTCCCTCCCTCTGTCTGTATATAATAAAGTAAAAGAAAGTGGACTCAATCGTCCAATCCTCAAATAGGAACAGTTGTTTTGGTTCAGCATGAGCGTAGCAAATCAAAGAGAGTTTTGTAACAGAAATTCTTAATGGTTTGCATCTTTTTGATGCCATCCGTACATATGAATACTGAAGGGGTTGTCAGTAAGGAGGTCTTAAAACAGATATTGCCATTTGATCTTTTTAACCAAGCACTACAGATTTGAATATGAAAACAGCAAAAAGGCTCTTGTAGGATGGAAAGTTTAGAGAGCCTCTTATGAGCCACCAGGCGCATGTCAACATCATCTACTTACAAAGGAGTTTAGCAAAAAAGAATACATTACTACGGCTAACTATGGATGAAAGCCAGCATTACCAGTTGCCATGGTTTTCCCTATGGTCTGGTTACTCCTTAATTCATAATGTTAGCATTTTTGTATTGAATAACATGTTCCAAAAGCTTTGGGTATCTAGTTAGGAATAATATGTGCACGTGCTGTTAATGAAAAATTATAAACATTAAGTTAGTGCATATTTAAGTCGCCTTAACCCACAGCCACTTACCAATAATGATCATTTAAAATGTTATAATGACAAGTAATGCTTTTTATCCATTTAAGAGTCCATTATGTAGGATTCATCCAAACGAATGCCTATCCCTTAACTCTCCCTTTCTAAGTGTGTATAAAAAAAGTATTAGTGTTTTCAGGCACTTATAGTATACTTCCATTACTTATGGTACATTCATGCTCCCTTGCTTCTTCTTAGGGTAAATAATTTTTGAATTTTTATTCTGCTATACTGTATGAATCCCACAAGGGAAATTATTGCCTCCGATTTTAACCCATCCAAAGTGAGCACACGCACACTCAGAGCAGTGGGCTGCCACACACATCGGGGCACCCGGAGAGCAGTTGGTAGTTAGGTGCCACGCTCAAGGGCACTTCAGCCATGAAGGTGGAGGAAGGTAAAGTACAGCTCACTCCCCCAACTACACGCATTTTTCCTGCTGGTTTGGTAATTGAACCAGCGACCTTTCGGTCCCAAAGCCTTCAAAAGTTGAATGAGTTAACATATAAATAGTGATACTCATTTGCTTCTCTCATGGTTAAAACATATAAAAATAAACTATAAAAATGATCTTGATTTAGTTTGCTCTGTTTGCTCCTGTGTTGTATATACGTAAACAATTATTCGCTGAGGCTCGGTAGATGCTTCTGAAGCGGACATTCAATCTCAGTGCCTTTGACAAAAAAAAACTGTTAATAAGCTAGCATAAGCAAACACTTTGTTTTGTTCGTTCTTCCTTGTCTTTATTTCTATTTTTTTTTCTTACTGTCTATACTCTAGTGTTTCCTTCCGGACTCACACTGCCTCTTATAAAAACCCAGGAGATGTTCTATCAAGTTCATTTTTCTTTCGTTCAAGCCTGCTCTGGGCTACCGTAGTGGTGCAGTGTGGTGGATCTATGGCTGAGGATCCACCCCTTATGTAGATTTAAAGGGCTTATTCTAAGCTTATAAAAAAGCAGAAGAATTCCTAGATACAGATTACTAATGGAAACACTCTGATATACACACAATATTCCATTTCTGATAACAGATCTCTACCTGAGCTCTATGTTATCTGTTATATGTTATCTCTATATGTTCCCTGACCAGCCTCCTTTTTTCTTCTTCTTGAAATTAATAAGGAAAAAAAAACCCAAGAAGAAAACTGTAGGTGACTATGTTACACCCAAATCAGAAAAAAACAAGCCACTCACTGTTAGTATTTTATTTTATAATGCACGGACAGCAGTGGCATCTTCTCCCATCTCCAGAAAGTGTCAGCATATCAGTAATTACACATCTTTGTTAAACAACAACAGAAATGATGTAAAAGCTGTTTATTAGTAATTCATATATTAATGCTGCATTTGAGTAGAGCTTGCAAATCTTGCAAAATTTTGTAATTGTAGAAAGTCCTTCTAGGAAAACACTCCCTCAAAAGACTAACATGAACTTAACCTTTGATCGTTGACACTTAAGAATTCTGGAGCACTGTGGTACAATTTTAATTAACTCATGAAAATGTGTAATACTGTTTTGAGATGGCTGGTGGTATTAGTAACATATTCACAATTAAAATCTGGTCCTGTGTCGATTCCCTAGCAATCAATCAGGGTGAGATAAAACCATTTAAGACTTTTCACTGGCAATTTGGCAACTGCCTGCATTTGGATTAACGCCTGTGTATTGACTAATTTCAGAGATGTGAGGCACCTCACTCTAGCAGCCATGTAATTAATGTGTCTGAGACTATTTATAGCGAGAAAGGCATTGCGGATGGGTGGGTGGTTACACATGGTGGTCATAGTGGTCTGAGGATGGATATGCATAGGGATGTGATGCCTTGTTTTTTCTGGGAAGCAGTTGGATAATAAATCTAAGAAAGCTGCATCTTGAACATTCATCTTGTTGAACAGCTCGCCAGTCCATCACATTGCCGACACCCACAACCATTCATAATCACGCCTAGGGGCAATTTAAAACAGCCAACTAGTAGATGTAGAACATCAGTTTATTAAAAAATAAAATAAAATAAAGATTTTAAAAAGAAGGAAGAAGAATTAACCTATTAAAAATTATTGGTATTGGTCATCCTTACAACACAAAACATGCATAAGTAATATGTTTCAGCGAGACAGAGCTTGTTTTAACATAAATTACCATAAAAAGCACAAAACTGGGTGATTTTATCCAGGGGATTACTAGCGGGTGCTGAACCAAAGATGATTAAAAAATGTGTTCAAGAAGCAACTCTGGCTAACAATTTGAAGGAAATGAGTGTAAATGGTTTCCTATTTCCGTCTTGTGAAAACAATGAGACGTCACATTCTAGTGACACTGAGGACGAGAATGCTGTCAGAGGTGAGTGTGAGGGTAAATCCAAAATGGCTTAAGCCTGCTAGTGCACTGCTAATGTGCATTTCCTGTCATCAGTTGATTTAGAAACATAAAATAAATGTTTTCAAAGATTTTCGTGCTTGTTGTTTGTGAAGCTCAGCACTGGCTGATGATGTTTTATGATGTACGCGGTCAGTGACGTAGCCCAGCCAATCCAACAAGTTTGTGTCACTTCTAGGCTGGAACAGCCAATAAGAGAGGCATGTCTCTGAGCATGCCAGTGTTGCAGCATTCGCACATACTTTGACAAGGAGGAAGCACTGATGTTGCCAAAAGGAAGCGCTAATGTTAAACGTGATTGTTTTAAATGGCTAGTAACACTAATTCAACACAGGAAGCCTTTAAACAGACTCATTCCTAAGGCACTCTTGATTGAGCCCAGATGCATCCTGTTTGTTTTTATATGGTTTAACATCTTGCCTGAAATTCAGTTGTGGCAAATTAATTTCATTGTGCATAGTTACGAAGGGGGATATGTGAGACCAAAAACCAAGCCATGAAGTCCAAGGAACTCGAAAATCGAATTGTATGAACATATATAGCTGGGAGAGGGTATTAAGTAAATACAGTCTGAATTTTTTTTTTCTGCGTGTCTACATTTCAGGCTACAAAGCAACAGAATGCAAATATTTTAAATGGGTTGATTCTTTTCTATACCCACTGTATGTTGATTGCTCCTTTTTGACAGAAGAAAGCCACCTCTTCGTTTGTTCACTGTATGACCGTGTGCACGAAGGTCACTCTTTAGCCCAGTTTCTGACTTGCATGTATGTTCACAGATGTCACACTATGAGATTGACGGCTGAAGAATGTCTTTGTGTACTTTGTAGTGCCTAGTCAGACCCCAGTTATTCTCACTTTCTTCCCGATATGCATTTTCATCTTGCCACGTACACCTTTGTGGTCTGTACCACACTCAGCACCACGCACTACCCTTAAAGTACAAACATCCTGGAGGTCTCGCTTCCATGTGATGATATAATTGAAAGTGTGCCCATGGTTTGATCTTGAATATATCCATGTTACCTATGGATAGCTTTTTGCTGGTAGAAAGTGTTGCATTCTGCTAATTCAAACTCTGTACACAGCCGAAGGAGATGACCATTATTATTCACCTTGCTTAGCCTGTATTGTCCTAAAGCACTCCAGGTATCGTGATCGCTCCCAACATGTGCATTGAAATCTCCAAATGGCAGTATTTTATCTGCATTTGGGATTGATGCTATACAATCCTGCAGGTCTTTAAAAGCCATGATAAATTCCCAGTTGATATCTAAGGTAGGAGAATACACTGAAATGACAGTCAAAAACGTCCACAGCATAGGGGAGCCCTCAGCCAAATAAGCCAGTCACTAATTCTGTGAGGTTACTTCAGATGCTTGGTAATTTCTGTCTGAATAGCAAATCCTACTCTTCCTTCCCATTTATCTCCTTCCACTTTGCTCTTCCAGAAAAATGTGTATCCCACACCCATTTCTGAGAGCTGATCTTCTTCAGTTACATGGGTCTTGGAGAGTGCAGCGATGTCAACATTACACCTAGGCTCTCTTGCAACAATAGCTGTTCTGCTTTCTGGATTTTTTCCAATTAAGGAGAGTTCTTACATTCCATGTAGCCACATTAAATCTGATTCTATCCAAACAATCATCAGCCACAGGTATTCACCTTTTTTAAGACCCTTCCCAAGAACTGGGTGAGAAGTGTTCTCCCTAAAAAGGGCTGCTCAGTCATAAAAAGGCCTGCCCAAGCCAGTTCCTGTTTGGAAAACTAGCATCAACATTAAGATAAGCTTTGAGTTGCCTACATGTAGATTCATAACTAGATACTTCCAATTCGTTAGGTCTGTATATGTCACCGCTTCTCCATCGCCGCAGGAATTCTCTGAGTATCCACAGCTAGGCTCCAAAGACAAACAGGTGCAAGATGATTGGTAGCTGTGTCAACCGCAGGGTTTTCAGAGTTTCCCTCTCACCAGTTGTTATCTGTCTTCATGTACAGAGTACCTGAAACTTCCAAACCATCCATGCATCTTCTTCAGGCACTGCCCAGGGTATATACTGTCCCTCACCCGATCCCTGAGATAACTTTTTGTATACAAGAGGTGCACCACGAGAAGGTAGTTATCCAGGAGTTAAAAGACCAGAGCCATGGAGAATAGTTACACTTAGTAGTACCCACTGTGTGTATGCTGCTGCACCTGCTTATATGCTGTCAGAGAAAGCTTTGTTGGGGTAGTAGTTGGTTTTCTTTTGATGGTTTATCTTCTTCATTTTTAAATTATGAAGATAATCGATTGGCACAGCCATGTACATTTTCACTCCCTGGGATTCATAAAGATCAGGGGCAGAATTAACATATTATCAATCATCATTAAAACCTTTTCTTGTAAATTAAAAAAAGAATAAAAAGAGAGGACGTGCTCGATGATATCGATCATTTAATCAATGAGGATCACATGTTAGTGCAGAAAGTATAAAGGATGTGCATGGTAAATCTGAAAAAGGCCAGATTAAAAAGTACGCCTGCTGGTGCTGATCAATTTATCAGTTTAGACTATGGTGAATAGACAGGGTTCAGAATCCTCCTGAGTCATAACATTTTTTATACACAACTAAAATTACTCATGAAATAAAGTATATTTTAAAAATGTATAAAAAAATTATAATGTACTGTCAAGTTTTTTTGCTGTTATTTTTAACATTTAGTATGATAAACAGTGGAAACAAAATATTCTGATTGTTTTACTATCTCGGGATAATGGACATAAAGTGGCCAAAAAAAAAAAAAATCACAGATTGTCATGGTCACTGATTTTGAAATTCTAGAAATTTAACAACATGCTACCCAGTGTGTATAATACATGTATTACACTTAGAATATATATATATATCCTTACTTCATCAAGAGCCAATTTGTGATGGCTAGACAACTACATCAGAGCATCTAAACAATGTGGGATGTTCCTGGTATGCAGTGGTTAGTACCTAACAACCACAAATTGCTGGAAAAGTGAATGCTGAAATGCTGGCTGTGATAGAAAAGAGTCAGAACACACAGTGAAGTGCTGCTTTCTGTATTTGAGGCTGTGTACCCATAGACCAGTCATAGTGTCCATACTGACCCCTGTTCACCACTGAAAGTACCTATAGTGGGCACACGAGCATCAGAGGTAGACTATAAAGCAAAGGAAGAAGGTGGACTGGTCTAATGAATCATGGTTTCTTTTGATATCATAAATGAAAAGATTACATTTGATAATTTAATTCTTTATTTGTCCTATGTTTGGGAAATTTGCATGTTACAGCAAAAACGACAACAACAAAATGTATAGAATTAAAACAACAGGTAAGAATTACAGAGTGGCCTCAAAACAATAACAACAAAACCGATATTGCACATATAAGAGCACAGTTACTGCATTACTGCACACTCTTACTACACAAATCAGTACCCGCTTTACTGAAGTTCACCATCACATATACCCATTTCAACACACACTTTTGTCACCTAAGGCTTTCCTGTAGTTTCTTGTGGTGCCCTACACGTTAAAGGCAACTTATGTTACATATTGTAATAATATTAGATGAACTTACAACAGCCGAGCAGGTTATCATGTGTACCGTGAAACTCCTGACCTTCTATTTCATTCAGCTGTGCTCTATGTACAGCTGTGGCTTTCTTGCGAAAACTATCAAGAGAGTCAGGTTAGCCAAAGGGAGAAAAGGCCCGTATGTCGGCAACATGGCAAATATGATATGAGTGGCGTGTCTTTGGCGATGTGTAAGGGAGATTAGCAAGTTATATCTATATATTATAATAGAAGCATGCTTCATAGCGGACAACACATATGTGCATTAACATCCCAAGATAAAATTGCACAAAGTTTTTGTGTGTTACATGTTGACATGTTTGATTCTTTAGCAGAAAGACAGGCACACATTTGATTTCATATACATGTACAAATGAATATTGATAGTTGTGTGTTGTGTATTCTGCTGGTGCACACTGTATAGTCTGAAAGCAGCAGGAAGGAAGGACCAATGATGTTTCTCCTTTACACACATTGGGTGAAGCAGTTTAAGTGATGATAGTGTCCTGCACTGGGTGGGACTCATTCACCAATATGGATGGATGAAAGCCTTGCTAACATCATCCTTTCTCCCACCACTTCCACCAGATTGAAAGGTCACCCCAATACAATTAATCTTAATCACCTTGCCCAATCTCTTACTGTCCACTGCAGAGATGCTGCTGCCCCACCAAACCACCCCATAAAAATGGTTCATGTAACAACAGTATTGAAGAATGACTTCAGGAGTGTCCCCAATACACCAAAAGACCGAAGTGGCCCTAGTCTGCTCCGGCCCTTGTTATAATCTGCAGCAATGTTCATTGGTGTTAGGAAGGAGAGTTTATTCACTGAAGTCCACCACCAGTTCTTTGGTTTTCCCTGCATTGACCTGGAGACAGTTATGCAGGCACCAGTCCATTGTAAGAACCTCAACATTTACAGGGCATAGTAATCTGCTGCTAGTCTCATGGCACCAAATCCCACTGAACACCTGCAAAGGTCTTGTAGAGTCCATGCTTTAACTTTTCAGAACAGTTTTGGAAGCACAAGGAGGACATTGCTCACCCCATTAAATATTCAGCTCTTTATTAAGAAATATTCATATATCAGTGTCTAATCTTGTTTTTATTTATCTATGGAATAGAAAGATATTTAATTGAAGCTAAACAAAAAATTAATCTGGTTTTACTAATTAAACAAAAGATATCAACAAAAATACATACTCAAACTGAGAAAAAAGTTAGGACACCCGACCCCCCAATAACTAGAAATAACTACTGAGAAGGCTGAAATACCTTCAGTGAGATGCGTCTTAGTCTCTGACATCAGTCTGAGGAAAGTTTGTCCCACTCCTCAATGAAGAATTCTTTAACTTGTGAGATGTTTGAGGGGTTTCTTGCACATACAGAACGTTTTCTTTAAAATTTCCCCACTGCATCTCAGTGGGATTAGGATCAGGGCTTTGGCTCGGCCATTTCAGAACTCTCCATTTTTAAATTTTCAGCCAGTCCTTGTTGAACTTACTGGTATGTTTTCTTTGTGGATTCTATGATTGTGAGCTGGCCTGGTCCTGCTGCTGCTAAAGCGTCCCCAAACCATGACACTTCCACCTCCCTGTTTCACAGTTGGTATGAGGTTCTTTTCCTATAATGCTGTGTTTGGTTTATGGCAAACATGTCCTCTGTTCTGGTGTCCAAATAATTAAATTTGAGACTCATTGTTGCAAAGAACATTATTCCAGAATTCATGGACTTTGTCTATGTTCTCTCTGGCAAACTTCAGTCTGGATTTCATGGTTCTCTTAAAGACCAAAGGTTATCTCTTTGCACACCTCCCATGTAATTTAAACTTGTGCAGCCTTTTTCTGATTGCAGATACATGCACTTTCATATCAACAGTAGCAGCAGCCTGCTGTAGGTCCCATAAAGACATTTTAGGGTTTCTGGAGATACCTTGCGATCTGCTCTTGGGATAAATTTGCTTGGACAGCCAAACCTGGGAATGATGGCAGTAGTTTTGAATGCTCTCCCCTTGTAGACTGTTTTCAGTGGAATTACTGACTTCAAATTCTTTTGAGATTATTTTAAATCCCTTACAAAACTCATAAGATGCTACAGTTTTCTTTCTGAATGCCTGAGGCAGGTCTTACGATGTCACCATGGTGTTCACTCTCACTTCAACAGTCAAGAGCACAACAATCTAAATGTCTGGTTGCCTCTAGGTGCTCACGTTTTCGAACACAGTCCAAAGACATGCACATTAGGTCAACTGGCTAATCTAAAATAACCATAGGTGTGAATAAGTGTGAATGTTGATCATGTCTGTGTTTGCTCTGCACTTCTCCTATTCAATGTGTACTCTAGCTCTATCCCTCCCATGCATTTTGCTTTTTTTTTTTGGATTTGATTTTGCTATACTGTATTAATCCCGCAAGGGAAATTATTGCCTCTGCATTTAACCCATCCAAACTGAGCACACACACTCAGAGCAGTGACCTGCCACACACATTGCAGCGCTTAGAAAGCAGTTTGGGGTTAGGTGCCTTGCTCAAGGGCATTTCAGCCATGAAGGTGCAGGAAGGGAAGGTGGAGCTCACTCCGCCCGCCCACCACAACACATTTTTCCTGCTGATTCGATAATCGAACCAGTGACCTTTCGGTCCCATAGCTGCTTCTCTAACCATAAGGCTATGGCTGCCCCCCATGATTACCTTTTGATTACCTTACCATTTACAGCATGTCCAGTTAGCTGCTGCAGTGTGTGCATTAAAAAGATATGCTGACCCATATGATATATTTAAGCTAGGACGGCTCCCAATAGCTGAAAGACGAGATTTCCATCTTGCAAAGCTTACATTTAAGGTAGTGCATCTCAGTTTCTGGGCAGATCAGCTTCAGATAGATCAGTATATTCCAAGTAGAACTTTGCAGTCTAACAATCAGTTTAAATTGAACACTCCTGGCTCATTACCTTTCAACACCTACTACAGAATGTAGGAACTTCTATCACTTCTGCAGTAAAGCTAAGGTGTTTTTCAAAAGAGACTGCAACACTAGTGTAATAATTGTTTCCCCTCGTAACTATGTCTTTTTCTTTTTCTATTTATTTATACTTATATATTCCACAGAAGAGCCTTGTGGATGGATTTGCAATAAAACACTATTATTATTATTATTATTAATATTATTTAAAATTATTATTATTATTACCTTTTTTTTATAATTATTAGCCTAATGTGCATGTTTTTGGACTGTGGGAGGAAACCTAAGTACCCAGAGGAAACCCACACAAGCACAGGTTGAACATGCAAACTTCACACAGAAACACCTCAAGCCCAGGAATCAAACCCGGGATCTTCTTGCTTTGATGCGGACGTGCTAACCACTACGTCACCGTGCCGCCCAATTAATCATTCTTTTTCTTTTTTCCCCTCTTCTTTCCTTGTCAGACTTGCTTGTCAGCAGCACGTTGAACCTCTTTCTGACAGAAATCTATTCCATATTCTGGGAGTCCATCTCCTATACCTTTTTATAGAATTGGGTAGTTCAGTTCCAAGATTTGCCTGACATTCACCTGATATTTCACCAGGATATGGCAAAAGTTTTCCCAAACAGTGGCAAAAGAGTGGAAAATAGTTGCTAATCATCGCAAACACGGTCGCTAACATTTACTAACAGTCATTTTATATGTAACATACTATATATGGCTACATCTACACTAATATCAGATCATTTTAGTTTGACATCCCCAGAATCTCCGCAGTGGAGAGAGTGGACAGTTTCCAGTACCTAGGTGTTTACATCACGCAGGACCTGACATGGTCCTGTCATGTTAAC
>JAOUQZ010000028.1:11903713-11914005 GCA_028564935.1 Neosilurus hyrtlii | reverse complement strand
CCCTTAACCCTCAATTGCTCAGTTGTATAAAATGATAATTGTAAGTCGCTCTGGATAAGAGCGTCTGCCAAATGCTGCAAATGTAAATGTAATTGTAAATGGAAAAATCCAGGGTAACGTGCACAGGAGGATGATATTGCTCAAATACAGATTTACACAGCCTCCTTCATGAGGCGGAAGAGATCACTATTTTTTGGCGGATCTCAAGGTAAATTTGTCTGAGCTTGGTGTCTTCATCAAAATCTATGGCAGCAGTAGATGTGAATGGGCCTCCCAAACTCTTCAGGGAATCCAGATCTTTGTTTCTGTGATGATAAACTGCAATATTTCCAATGTCCTTGTCCTACAACCCTTGTGTCTTTAGCTCCTCCTGCAATTTGTTCTATCATAATTTCTGGAATCCTTCCTCCTTTCCTGACAACACTACCATAGCATTGAAATGATACTGGCTCTCTTCGATCATTGCCATCAGTAGAATTTGCCTTCACTTGTGACAGAGAAGCTCTGCCTTGCTGTTTTCCTCCTCTTCTTGAGAGTTCATAGTTGATATAGCCAACACTGCGTTGTGCTGCATGGTCGTGTATTGGTATTTCTTAGATTTTTTTTTCTGTGCGCCATAGTTTTCTCCCATCTTCGGTCAACAAAATTCAATTCAGTTTAATTCAATTTTATTAGAATAGCGCTTTTTACAATTGACAATTTTCAAGCTGCTACTAACTGAGCTGCTGCATCTCTTGACTTTTGCAAAATAGCACCATCCCCTAATAGAATCTACACAGAAGTATATGTCAGCCTTGAGTTTCAAATATGAACAGAGCTAGGTTGAAAGGTGCCAAGTGCTAATTTATATATTTATATATTGATAAATTGGAACATTTGCCATAATCATGTAATTAATTTGATAATGGTGACAAGGTGGGCCGCACAGTGGCATAGTGGTTAGCAAGCCTGCATCACAGCAAAAAGGTTTTGGGTTTGAATCCCGGGCTCGGGTGTTTCTGTGTGAAGTTTGTGTGTTCTCCCCATGCTTCCGGGAGTTCCTCCGGGTACTCTGGTGTTCTCCCACAGTCCAAAAACATGCACAGTAGGATAACAAGCTGTTCCAAATCGCCCCTAGGTTCGTGTGTGAGAATAGTTGTATGTATGATGCCCTGTCTGGTGAGCTGTTCAGGGAGTAACCTGCCTTTGCCCAGAGTTGGCTGAGATGGGCGCCAGCCTTCCTGCACCCTAATAAGGATTAAGCAGCTAGCATGAATGAATGAATGACAAGATTTCACTTAGAAAACTAATATTTAAGGTAAATTTAATCTGTCAGTAATTTACATTTGTATATTATCATATTTTTACATTATTAATCCAGTATAATGTAGTAATTTGTATATCTCTTGCTTTTATATACAGTGCAAATGATAGTACAGGAAATATAATATCTGTTTCATGAGTGTACATGTTTGTATGGACTCAAGGTAAGTGCTAGTAATTATTAACATTGGTAGTTTAGGCACAGCTGAAGAACTTGAGAGAGCACTATACAGGAAAAACCAGGCAACCTCATAGTCGTGCCCTGGTCATGGGATGTTTTTATAAATAAGAATGTGCAGTGCAAAAATTCAAGTATACAATTAGTCTCAATATGAGGAATGTCATTAGCGTAAACCCTGGCACACACTTGGAACTGTGAATATAATCTCTGTGGATTTCATTTAGTTCCTTGTCCTGTATGTATGGATGGATGTAAAAAACCCAGTCCTCTGTAGACCTCGGCAAAGTCAATCAGTGTGCATATTTTATGCAAGCAGTATCTATTTTGCAGTGTTTTATGCATGCAAAACATTTTTTAAATTTTCTTTTGTCATTTTTTTCAAGGAGGAGATTACTGCAGGTCCACCACCTCCAGAGTGTACGGACCAGCTGCTTGTTCCTGAGAAAACCACCAGGAATGAAGTGAGTCATTTTTACTTCCTACTAAGAAATACTGTAACACACAGAGCACTGCCATACTTGTTTGTTGCCATGATATTTGTATGTACATTTTAAGAAAATGTTTGTATGGTTAATTTAACCTGGGTGTAATATTTTGTTAGTGTGTTCATATTTATAAAACCCACATCATACTGTGCCCCAGCAGAAAATACAGTACATTTGTTACATTTTACTGTTTCTAAATACTTATAAATAATGGTGAAACAAAATTGAAATTACTTTTTTAAAATAAATATTGGCAGGGGCTTAATTGTACATTCAGTATTTAATTTCCCTTTTAGTTATTTAATTAATTGATCGATTTTTTTTTTTGCAATATAGTGTGAAATTTTAAAAAAATTGAATATATATATATATATTGCTTGTTTGTTTTTGAAGCTTGATTTATTGTATGAAGAGGCTGTGTACACTGTGGTAAATCGGGTTGGAGTGCCATCACCCGAATATGTGACCAATGAAGAAGACTTGTTCAGCTACCTACAGAAGGTAAAGTTCTCCTTTTCTACTACATAAGAGGAAAGATCATTATTAAACAAAAAAAGCAACAAGCCACTGTCCTGAAACGCTATTATTTCTTTTATTTTCTTTCTCTTCCAAATTTGCTGGAAAAAATACCAGAAATGTATATTTAATTGAAAGTATAGATTCACTTAATTTCTTATAAAGTTTGTTCTTGTATGGTCTCTATGGTCTCACCCTAATGAGGATGGGTTTCCCTTTTGAGCCTGGTTCCTCTCAAGGTTTCTTCCTTGTGTCAACTGAGGGAGTTTTTCCTTGCCACTGTCGCCATGGGCTTGCTCATTAGGGATGTGTAGGGGGTTGTGTAGGGGGTTGGAGAAAAATTCTTAGATTTCTCCTTAAATTAATTTTACTATGTAAAGCTGCTTTGTGACAATGTCATTTGTAAAGAGCGCTATACAAATAAAACTGAATTGAATTGAATTTAACTTAAGTCTAATTTCAATGTATGTAATAAAACTTCAAATATTCAGGTATTAAATTATGAAATTTAGGTAATGTCATGTTGTCATGTGAAAAGTAATATTTAAAAAATAATTAATTATCTAAAACTCTGGATTTATCATTCAAAGTCTGCAATATTTGACAGTAGTCAGAACAGAAACACTCTAACTGTGTTACTATAGACAGTTAATATCAGCTAAAGAATTAGCGCTGTCTACCTTGCACAACATGTAAACGTCACGGCCAGGGGCGAATTCTTGATTTTTTTTTTTATGTTGATGAACTTGACTGGATGCTAAACTAGGCACACTGGATTGATAAATAGTGTAGTCATTGTGTGGATAAGAACTCTTTAAGATTTCCTTTTTTTAATGTAACTAACTAAAAGTATAATTTCATTGAATAGTAGTCAATTTCAATAATACTTAAGTATAAAAATGCCTGAATAAAATTTAAGTATACAGTAGTGAGCCATTTTCTATTCCTTATTTCACAGATCTGCTGATATAAATATTCACAATTTCTAAAAAAAATAATACTAAAAAATATGAATTGAATATGGGTGGTGGATTACTTATCAAGGGTGTTGTGGTCCAGGGTTCCATATGGCTTAAAGTTCATTCATGCTATGCAAAAGTTTGAAATAAATAAAATTGCGATATCTTTCAATTTTTCTGAAATTTGTTTTTTTTGTGTTTGCCATAATTCTACCTCAATGTACTTGTCAGAATTATTTTTTTGTTCTCTTTGCCTACAGTAGCATTGTTCAATACATTTTCACCAAAAATTGTAGAGAAGTATTTTTAGTTCCTTTTATGTTAGGAGCCCTTTTAGACAAAAGTGGTGGTGTATAATCTTCACTGGACACTGCTGTTTGTATATAAATATATTTATTTATGCTATGCTATGCTATGATGCTATATTTATTTATTTTTTTACATATTTTAACAAATTTCTGCTAAATACAGCTATTCAAATTATAAGATGAAAACACACACAGTGTTGGGGCATGAATCACGCTCTTTGTTTTGTCTTGAGGTTTATGAATTGGATAAGATGCTCTAAGACATGACCAAATATCAAAGCCTTTTCCTGCTGGTCACTGATGTTCATCACTGTTATTATATCCGCTCAGGTGCTGTCACACCAAGTCTCCATCTTCTTCCACACAGGGGGGACATAACACTTCAAACACTGATGTAATGATCAGTGAATGTGTTCCTCCGGGATAAAACCAATAATCTGATCTTTCGTGCTTATGAAAGACAAAAAGGCTACAACATGCACAGATATATTAGTGTAGCAGCAGAAATAACCAAATTAATATACATTTAAAATGTAATCTTTGGAAAACCTCGGGTGTATCTTTGTTTTATATTTGGTTAAAAGCAGCATCTCAGATGATTACTTTAGGCACCGTCATTACAATCATCACGATGTTCATTTCTTAAATAACAGTATCTTTCCTGTTTACCACAGGTGTTTGAAATGAGCCAAGAGGAACATGAAATCATGCTCCAGAGAGTGAGAGAGTCCAAGGTGAGATATTTGTGGAATTCTTCTTTAAAATATACCTTTGCTGTTTTTTTCAGCCAAAAGCTATGTGGTGTCCACATTTATTTTTTTCATTGGCACAATATAGACCAGTCTTCAAAAACTAAAGCTTATTCATGTCTATTTTTTCACCTGAGTTTGATTCATTTCATTCATTTCTAAGCATTTCTACTACAGTGTATGTTACAACAATGATGACTTTATTTTTTGAGCCTACATATGATTCTTAATAATTTTGTACACATGTACATGTACGTGTTATAAATACTTCTTGGTGTTTGGTCACAACTTGATACAGTTAACACAGGTTACAACACACTCATCACTCACCACTTTCCACAAATGAAGCCTAAGTGCTAGTTCTGGGCTGATCCCAGTACTGGCTCAGAGTTGCTTTAATTTCTAAGAGCTTGTTTGCTTTTCCTTGGCCTAGATAACTAAATTTTTGTATATTCCTGTATACAACCCTAAAAGTTTCACAAACCCATAGTTAATTTACAAAAGAACATAAAAAAAAACATGTCAAATGTTGAAAGTGAGGCATTTTACTATTTCATGAAAAATATGAACTCATTTTGAGATTTATGGCAGCGACATGTCTCAAAAAAGTGGCAATAAAAAGCTGAAAAAATAGGTGGTACTAAAAGGAACAGCTTGAGGAAAATTTTACAGCTAATTTGATTTATAGGCAACAGGTCAGATAGAGGTTTGGGTATAAAAAGAGCATCTGGGCAGAGGTCGATCAAAAATTGCACAAACTGTGTCTACATTGAACATGTCTGCCTCGCACTACACTTCCAAGAATGCACTGCCACAGTCTAGGTCACCTTTCAACTAACTACACTCACCTCTGAAACTTTAAAAGTCTCTGATTCTTGCTGCCATGGTGAGAAAGCAATGGTTTGCTGAGCCGTTTATTTACTTACCATCTGATCAGTGTTTTGACCACTGCCTGTTTCCTCGTTTCCTCTTTGGGTTGTTACCTGCTCACTTTCAGTAAAAGTGCATTTAACGTTATGTCGCACTTACATCCCCATCTGACTCCTGACAGTGGCAAGGCAACAGTGGTTAAGACAATGGGTTTCAGATCCGAGGGTCAGGGTTTCAGTCCCCAGTACCATTACTGTTGGCCGTTGAGCAAGACCATTAACCCTCACTTGCTCAGTTTATAAAAAAAATTGCTACAGCTTCTTTGACTTTTGTTTGATTTAAAAAGAACAAAAAATAAATACTTAGACATGCTTCTGGGGAAAGTGAAAGTTCTGTCTCCAGTACATGGCCAAACTACAGCAGAGAAATTGATGCATGTACAGTGTGTAGTAGATTTTTCTTCTGCCCATGCATATATAATGGGGTGATTAGATCCACACTAATGTATACTTAAAATAGCCATGTCTTTATTTTATAACCCACAGAATGCTTTAAATGGACTGTGACACAAGGTGTTTAAAGGATAATATAGACTGTGATGTGGTTTGATGGTTGTGTAGGGCTGCCATATAGAAATAAATGGAGACTTTGTGTTAGTGTTATTTCTTCTCATATTAATTTTTCTCACAAAGTCAGTCACTTTATTAGTCATGTGCACAGTATGCCAGAAACAATTGTACATCGGAATGCATGTGGTGTTTTGATTAAGTGCATGAAGTACCTAGCATGACTTTTTTGTTTGGCTCCAGTTAGTTCTTTAACTGTAGTCATGACTGTGAACATTCCTCAAGAAAAAGCTGCTAATTAGAGCTTTCGTTTCTACTGAAACTTTTTTGTAACTCACATGTCTGATCCATTCTTCCACAGAGACCAGGCTTTTCTCTCAGGGTCTCTGTCATGAAAGGCAAGAATCTCATGGCCAAAGATGCCAATGGTGAGAAACGTTTGCTGAATTTTGTATTATCTAATTACTGTAAGAATTTTCACAAGATAATACACACAAGCATGTCTAAAAAAGTCCCCAAGGTAAAACCTAGGCAAAGGAGTGGAGAATACTTGAGTAGTTGTACTTCATTATTATATAAGTCATCATTTATACTGAACTGTGATTGAGCATTATTAAATCTATGTACTTGTACTCCTATGTCTAGTATAAGTTGTGCAGTATACACTTAGGGCTTTGTGAGATAGATTTGTGAGACAGTAGGCTAATTGGCTGTTCTAAATTGCCGCCGGAAGTGAGAGAGAGTGGTTGTGTGTGTTTTGGCCCTGCAATGGACTGGCGAGCTGTTTAGGGTGTAGCCTGCCTTTTATTTAGAGCTTAAAAGTACTTATTGCACATCATAAATATTTATTCTTTAATATGGCCAATGAATGCATGCTATACTGTATATCATGTATATATATACTACACGGGATTAACAAAATCTTATTTGTTCACTATTCCTGGATAATAGACATTATTGTTAAATTAAGAGATTTTCTCATTTCTGATTGATGGAAACCCATCGACTAATTCTTGGTATTGCATCATTACCATGAGATAACCGAGTTATTGCATTATTGCCATCACTTACGTTGAATGACTATTGCATGATTGGCATGTACAACATAGTATTGTGACTTTCTATTTTAAAAATATTAAGAATAAATCATAAAACTAATGGACTGTTAATGAAAAACTCTGATGGACTGTCGAGCTGTTCTGGGTGCACAGTTCAGAGTTGGCTGAGATTGGCTTCAACCTCCTTGCGACCCTAATAACATTAGGTGGTTCATGAATGAATGAATGAAAAATAAAGCAATTATAGATTTCTGCAGAGGGTGTTACCATCAAGGCCAAATAAAAACCCTTTGACTGAATAATTGTCAACATTATACATTGCCTGTCATCTCCATCAAAACCTGGGTTAATGCTTAAATCAAAATGGTGAACAAAAACTCATGGTAGCTAATTTTGTAATTCTAGATTATTTAACAAAATATCATTACAAATTTTGATAAAGCAATGCAACATGGCTCTTTTCAAACTGTTTTTAAAACTTTGAATGAGTTTGAATATTTTGAAACACTGAATATAATTTTGGCTGGCTTTTCTTATGTTCCTATGAAGTACATACTATTCACTTCAGACTCAGTGGTTTGTCACTGAGTAGGGCCCTTTAAGCTCTGTCTCTGGCACTATTCAAAGATTTCCTCTGAGCTCGAGGCAAATAATTGGTATTTAGATCAGCTTTCAATTTACAATCAAATAATTTCAGTTTAGCATCCCATTAGGTATTTAAAAGGAAAAAAAGTTGAGTCATGTAATAATTTGTCACCAGCAACAAACCTTTTATGATGCATCATTTAGTTATCAGTGTATCATTAAAAATGGATAATCCAGCTCACTACAGTGTGGAACTTGTAGCAACTGTAATAAACTGTAACAAAATGTAGCAACCCTGACACCAGTAAAAGTACTTAAAGAGACTGAACAAAGTTTTTAGAAATAAATATGTAGTTGCTTTCAAAAAAAAAAAAAAGTAAATACATTTAAAACAGCAAAGATTTCAGTTTCATTTCGGTAAATTTGTAGTTGGATCCCAGATAGCAAAAACTTCTGGCAGGGATCCGCATAAAAGCCCTCAGCTCTGGCTGTAGTGCATTCCAGATCAGGACCGAATGTGGTTGCTGTTTTTCAGGTTTGCACCAACCCCTTATTGCTGATCTTAGCCGAGTGTGCCCAAATCACTTGGACACCAAACGGACGTACTGGCCAAGTGCCAGTACATTCGTACCTTCTTTGGTGACCATTTGCTATCTGGGACACTTCCACTTTTAAGGGCTAAAGGTTTTGCCATATTGTTTGTGCACTTACTTGAGTAAAATAATTTCTCAGTACTTTGTCCATGAAAGCAGAGGTGCCTTCTCTTAGATAAAAACTCTAGGTTAGATTAAAAATGCAATACTCACAAATATAACATATATGTGTTTACTGTTTATTGATGGTTTTGAGAATGGTGTTTATTATGTTATTTATACAACATGTATTGGTATATATTGTGTATCTCCGATTCATTCGCCAAGCCGCTTGGCGCAGGCAGGGTACACTGTGTAATGGTCACCAGACCATTACAGGGCTAGCACACATGCAACCACTTAGACACACACACACACACACACACACACACACACACACACACACAAACACACACTCTTAGGGGCAATTAGAAACAGCCAATTAACCAGAGTACCCGGAGGAAACCCACACAAGCAAGGAGGGGGGGCATGCAAACCCCACACAGAAATACCCTTGCCAAGCTCGGGACTTGAACCCAGGACCTTCGTGCAGTGAGGCGCACGTGCTAACCATTACGTCACCGTGCCACCAGTGTATTATACACCATGTATTAGTAAATGCTGTTAAAGTGTTTTTTTTTGGGGGGGGGGCTCTGTAGGTTACAGTGACCCCTACTGCATGCTGGGTATTCTTGTGGGACAAAGCCCACGTGAGACTGAGGAGAGAAAAGAGAGGAAGTTCAGCTTCCGTAAGAGGAAGGAAAAGTTAGAGAAGCGTTCCAGTGTCAAGGAAGTGTTGGCTGCAAGAGACATTCAAGTGACTGAAGTCAAACCCGAGACTCTCAACCCAGTGTGGAATGAACATTTTGTGTTGTGAGTAGAAAATGAGATTTAAACATTTTCTGCTTAATAAAGCATGAGATGTACGATGATGAACATGCTGCTGAGGATAATTTTATTAAGTTTAATTACTGCCTGTACATGATGATTGAATGTTAACAAGAATAAAAATTTAAAAGCTACAAACAGGAACTTATTACTAAAATGTTTATCTTCACACAGTGACATTGATGATGTCCAGAATGATCTTCTGCATCTGGATATATGGTAAGATATTATTAAATTTACTTTTCCTTAACCAAAAGCAAATATAATCTTATCCTGTAATGTCAAAGATGTTAGCTGGGGTGTAAGATAAGCCTCAAAACCATGTTTTCCATAGGGATCATGATGATGACGTGTCTGTGGCTGAAGCGTGCCGTAAGCTGAATGAGATCAGTGGGTTCAGAGGAATGGGCAGGTAGAGCATGTTACATGGTCAGTGTAATACCTAACTTCAATTTACTGATTTCCAAATGGATAATGGCATTATTATATTAGGTACTTCAAGCAAATTGCCAAATCTGTGAGAGCCAACGGAGCGTCAGCATCAGGGAGTGAAGAGAATGCTGATGACTTTCTTGGTTGCCTGAGCATCTCGTTAAGTGTAAGTTGAAATGAATACAACAGTCTAATCTATTTTAAGGGCCTGATGTGAACTTTTAATGCACCATTTTATAAATCTATCATAGTTGATCTTTATTTAAAGAAAATGTTCTGCATGATGCAGAAATCTGCTTACAACCCACAACAATAACAAAACAATTAAGCAAAGTAAATAACAAAAAACAGGGGGGGGATCACATTGCTGCATATCTCTCAACAGGAGATCCCGGTTATTGGCTATGATAAGTGGTTCAAGCTGGAGCCACGGTCTAGTGCCTCTAAGGTGCAAGGAGAATGTCACCTTATTTTAAGACTCTTCACCAACCAGGTAGGGCTCTCTGTCCATTCCTTTACTGAAAAACATGTATGCATCACACAATAAGGTTTGATATCAGACTATTTATAAGCAAGTACTAGAGAGTAAATGTGAATCTTTATTCATATATTAGTAGGCATTATTAAAGATACAGGGCGGCACAGTGGCGCAGTGGTTAGCACGTCCGCCTCACAGCAAGAAGTTCCTGGGTTCGCTTCCCAGCTCGGGCGTTTCTGTGTGGAGTTTGCATGTTCTCCCTGTGCTTGCGTGGGTTTCCTCC
>JAOUQZ010000028.1:11865161-11892475 GCA_028564935.1 Neosilurus hyrtlii | reverse complement strand
TTATATATATATATATATATATATATATATATATATATATATATATATATACATGTAAAACACGTGTTCAAATCAATTCAGTTTTTTTGTATACCACTTTTTTAAATTGCCATTGTTGCAAAGAATATTTACATAGTAAAAACAAATATGTTATAGAATTTATCTACATACGCTACACATCCCAATTGAGCAAGCGCGCAGTGATGTTGGCAAGGAAAAACTCCTTGCAATAAACCTTGTGAGGAACCAGACTCAAAAGGGGAAACCCAGTTAAAAATACAAACCATGTAGCAGAAACTTCACTATAGTTTAACATGAATTCTAATTGGTTATCTTATAATTGTAAGATGATTTTAGTAAAAAAATTTTTATCACATTGTCATCTTCACAGTTTCTGAGTGTATATTTAAGACCATAAGGATCATCAGCAGCAGCAGGAGTGAGGGGATTCTAAGAAGAGAACTTAAACTAGTAGTATCACATCAGGGCGGATCAGAGGATTCATAGAGCAGAAGGATCCGGATCACTTGTATCTCAGAACAATTATGGAACAGCATGAAGCTACCCCATTGCTAATGCATATGTAAATGGAAAGCAGAGCGTGATATGGGAACATGGTAGGCAGCGTAGTGTTTAGCACTCTTGCTTCATAGCAAGAAGATCCTGGGTTTGTTTCATTGGCAAGGCAATTTTGTAGCAGAGTTTACATGTTCTTAGCATGGTTATGTGGGCTTCCTCTGCCTTTGCTGCCCAGTAGCTGGTTAGGAACGACTGGGCTAATTCACTGTTCCAAACTGAACAGTCCGAGTCCGAGACTATAATGTCTCTAGTGAAAATAAAGATGCCCTTGGTCCTAGCTAGGACTACGGCTCAAGAATAAATCAATTAAATAATGGTATAATAATATACTTTATTGATATATAAATAACAATTATTCAGTAAGGGCAAGCTGAATGTTGCTGATTAGTCATTGCTTTGACAGAGCATCAAGCAGACTGTTCAACAATATCCACTGAACAATCAGTTCTCAAAGCTGGTGTGTTTCAAGCAGGAAAAATGAGCAAGTATAAAGATCTGAAAGACTTTGACAGGGGTAACACTGTGGTGCTAAACAACTGAGTCTATTCATCTCTTAAACAGCAGGTCTTGTGTGGTTTTTCCTGGTATACAGTGGTAAATACCTACTAAAGGTGGTCCAAGGAAAGACAACTAGTGAACTGGTAAGAGTGTCATTGGGACCCAAGGCTAACTGATATGCCTGAGAATTGAAGGCTAGTATGTCCGGTCTGATCCCACACAAAAGCTACTGTTAGTGTACAATCATATGGTATTGAGTTGCATTCAAAGGAGTTCATGATCATGCTGGTCAGTGGAGAGTTGTTGGAATGTGATCAGGAAGAAAATGGATGGCCACAAGCTATTCGACAAAGTCGAGCTGATTGGATTTTAGTGCCATAAGTGGTATAAAATTACCTGAGGACAATGTGAAAGACTTTTTGCGCAGTTTTCTTTGTTTTTTTGCAATCAAATGTTCTAACTGACAATATTTTAATGTTGTCAGTAGTTGTCATAGTTTATGGAATAAAACAAATGCTGATTTTAATCAAACACATGTCAGATTTTCAAAAACAAAATCAATCTTAGCATAACCCAAATTTTGATACAGTCAATCATGTCATTCCTTTCTCTTTGCTCCCTGCGATGTTGCTTAATTTTCCTTAGTAACTATTTGGACAAGTAAACACAAAGAGTTTATGTATCTATCAAACATAATGCTCAATTCACTGGTGTAACTGAAGGCTAAGCAACTGGCTACATGAAAATGTAAAATTAAATAGCAACTTGACTTCCAGTGGTTGTGAGGGATGGCAGTGCCAAGGACCTGGAGTGTTGGATGTTCCTAAAATACATCATGATGCTCCTGCTCCAGATTGACACCCACAGCCACAAAGCTCAAATGTTTCCAGTTAATTCTGACATTGGGAGACAATAATGCACTATACTGATACAATACAGTACTGCTCAGTAAGTGTGTCGTACATGCCTTCACATTTGACTTGCTAGGCCCTCAATCTGACGCTGTGGCAACAGGCAGCAACTCAAGACAGGATCACCCACCCTAATGTGAATGAAGTGACATGGAGCAAAAATAACAAATAAATGAATGAATGAATGAATGAATGAATAAATCACTGCTGGTGTGAATGCACGATAACTGTTTGAAGTGTTCTCGAGAGAAGCAGATCTGTAACTGCAGACATTAAATACTGTAATGATGGAAATGGGGAAAAAAGTTTCATCCCTTGAGACATCTCTGGCATCACCCATAGTATAGAGGTTTGTTATTTATAGCTTTTGATTCACCATTTTTCTTTGTTTCTTTAACAGATGCTTCCTGAGCTCCGGAGATATATTCAACACATCAGCCTGTCTCCAGACACAATAAATAATGATGAGGTGAGTAGAATATATTTCAGTGAATGAATGAATGAACCTCTGACTAGTTCATTCTTTCATTTTATGAGCCACTAAATCCTACTAGGGTCATGGGGAGGCTGCAGCCTATCTCAGCCAACTCTGGGCGAAGGTTGTGTATGCCCTGAATGGCTTTCTAGTCCATCACATGGCCAACACACAAACAAACATTGATTGGGACATGAACCCAGGGCCTTCTTGCTGTTAGGCAGATGTGCTACACCACCCTGTCCCGCTAACCCCCACCCATCCTAGCCTCATCACCCCCATAGACTGAGTTGTATGTGAATACACTAAGTTACTGGGGCATACACATGAATGACCTCTTGTGCTGTGAATTCTTTTAGGCCGTGTCACCATTGATGAAATTCCTAGATTCCACCTTAGTCATTCTCAGTGATTCATTGGTGAAGGAGAACCTGACAAGGTAATTACCTCTTTTATTCCATATAATTTCAGCCTCTTGCAGTACTTGGGAGTGTAGCAACTGTAGATAACAGCAAAACAAAGGAGATGGATGTGTTTAATATTTTAGTGGCTGCTATAAGTGAATGCAGTGTAGTTGTTCCAGGTTTCCAAGGATGAATGTGGGTTTTCTGCATCACAGGGTTCTCTGGAGTCTCTGGGAGCTACTGCTAAGGATGATCCTGGACTCGGTGGCAGAAAACAGAGGTGTCCAAGTCGAGTTCTACACACGGTTCCAATATACCATAGAGGTTTGTGATCATTTGAAATAGAAATTAGTGATGACAAGAAGGTGTACACAGTGCAGAGGTACCAGTGAGTAAGAACTACGTTTTTGTACTGGTTTGAGAGGCAAAGCAATTGGGCAGATTTGTACTGCTGGTGTTGATTTGTTTCTTTTCTCTCCTAAATAGTCTCTTCTGCTTATGTAGACCATGCTGAGTCCTTCTAAAAGCCATGGTGATAGTGATGCCATATTTGCTATAAATACCTTGTACCCTGTCACTTTTGCTCCTTGTCACTACTCACTGAAGCCCATCGCTTGACCACATGTAGAGTTAACAGCCTCATGATTTCAGTCAAATGTTTGTCCTTTTGTCCCATGCCTTCTCCCTCCAGTGTATAAAATGTACTTCTCTCTCAAACCATTTGACTGTGATTTTATAGCTACAGCATTCTGGTTGCAAGATAAGCCTGTTACTTATGATACTCCATGGTGTCTGAGATAGGTAGTTGGGGTGTTATCCCTGTTTAACAGCTGACTCTAATTCACAGAAAAGAAAAATTCATATCCCTTTATTGTGCTTTGTTGATGTCTTCACTGATGTGTACTGTATACTGAATCCTTGTCTTTGCTGACTCATTCTCTAGAAGCTAGGGCTTTGTTTCAGATGATGGCAGTCAATTAGCCTAATGTGCATGTCTTTGGACTATGAGCGGAAACCAGAGTACCCAGAGGAAAGCCAGGGAGGCACAGGGAAAACATGTAACTTCACAAAGAAATGCCTTTGCAGACACTGGGGCTTGATCCCAGGACCTTCTTGCTGTGAGGAAAGACTAACCACTACAGTCACACACTATGGCTTACATCCTTCATTGGAGCCCTTTGGATAGCTCAGGGTTCAAGACCTCCTCAAGCCCCCAGACAATATGGGTGCTTCCCAAAACCCTTAAATTGCATCCTTGTTTCTCTTACTTGCATCTCGTTCCCTCTGACCAATGAAACATGGAAAGACTCTAGAAAATGATGTGAGAAGCATGAAATAAAAAAAAAAAAGTGTTTCAAGAGAAATAAGATGTAGTTTTGTCAGAAGCGACACGTGGAGCGACACCTGCTTCTGATAGTGTTGGGACAGCTGACTGCTGTGTCAAAGCAGCTGATGTTTTGGGCAATTTTTGTTCAGCTTCAGGGAGGTTCTTCTCATGTATCCCTGCTCATTGCTACTTGCTCTGTCATGCACAAGTAAGAGAATTGGGACAGCTGGCAAAAGTCTACAAAAACTTCTGATTCAAGCAAGGAGTGAGGAAACGACAAACATTGTTTTTTGGATGCACTTTATGTTTGTAACCACGTCTCAAATAGATCCTTAACAGGCAATTGCTGCAAGCTTTTTTCAGCTATGACACTTGCCTGGTATGCCAGATGCTGACAGTACAGGTCTGACTCACAGATATACTGATGGGTAATGCATGGGTAATTCTTTGATGACCATGAAGCTAGTATTAGAATAGTTGAACCACTTGGTAGAGGCTGGTTGCATCAATATTAGCTTGATTCAAGTTTGGGTTTTTGACAGCAGTGAAAAATTGCTTCTGAAATTGAAAAACTCCCTGAGAGTTTACTTTTCTGCACAGTGCTGAGTGTGGCTAGCACAGTCCATATTGCTGGTAACATGCTTGTGAACCTACAAAGGCTGCTTTGTATTCCTGGGGAGGAAAATCTGTGCAGTGCAAACAGAACAAAACAGATTGTTACAAGGGACCAAATCTAAGCTCCAATGTCATTCAGTGTCAGAAATCCCACAGGCCTTGTCAAACTTCCATCATAACAAAGCAAGCACCTAAGGGCCTTACAAATGCTTCAGTGCCACTAGCCTCTAAAGAATCCTGCCAATAAAACCATACAGAGCATGCCAATGAAAGTTACCTATACCAGGCAAGGTAGTTCATGTTGCAGGGGTACAAACTCCATTTCAGCTGTTGATCTCTGACTCTCTCCGGGCTTAAATCCTCACAACTTTTGAACCCTTAAAATGTAAAATGTACCCACCCAATAAGATGAAAAGGAGTATACCAAGGAATTGTTCTCCTTTGGAGAGTCCCAGTGGACACATCACTCATTGGACTGGGTGGCGTGTGGTGTCATTAGGGTATATGTGACACGCTTTACTATAATATAGATTAAGTTGCAAGGTAGTGTTTTGATTAAGAGCCAAAGTAAGTTGAAAATGGCATAACTGGACGAAGATGTGATATCGCCAAAAATACATCCTTCAGAGCATAAACTTCAACATGACCAAGTTCAGATATCCATAAACACTATCTATTCATGCTAAAATGCTTGTGTAAGAAAGGGTCCCATGTCCAAGTTGTTGTAAAACAATAGAAATATCCACTTACACTGCCGATTTTCACATCGCTTTGGTCATTGCTCAGGGTATTTCCCTATTTTACATATTCGGTACCAGTCTACTCTACCACCTTATGGAAACACAAAAGGATTACCTTAATCATATTACAGTAAACCACTGAGAAGCCTCAAAATAGATATGACTCAGTGTAAATAGAACTCATCTGTTGCTAGGAAGTTTCTAGTACAATCCTGCTGATTGGTCGAGAGCCAGATAGATTTAGTTTATGGATGTTGGGAAGTTTCAACTTTAATTGTATTTTCTTAGCATTTAGTAGCATTTTCTGATTAGCAAAATACAAAGTGATGTACCTCAGTCAGTTTTCATGTTATAATCATGTATTTTTGAATCATATTGAAGCATATTAAATTCTCTTTCGAAATACTGCATTTGAATAGCTCAGTATGTCAAATGTCCTACTAAATCCGTATTTTGCTGGAGTGGGTCACATATGGTCTGTCATGTCGAGTTCTAAATATGTCATACTGCAAGGATTGAGGGTGGCCTGACTGACCCTCAGGTTCTTTTTGTTTTGTTTGAGACTCTCTCATGGTCTTATATATTCAGTCATGGTCTTATATATTCAGGAATGATGGTCAGGTTAATCAGAAAATAGTCAAAATTGTGTCTTATATGGATAATCCTCAAGTGGATTCATGGTCTTTCGAGAAAACGCTGTTTCTTCCAGTACACCACAGTGGGGCAGCAGATGTGCTACAAGCTGCCTTTCATCCTCATGAGCATTTCCGAGAGGTATACCTCTCTAAGATGTTTGTGCTGCAGTTACCTCGGCCTCACATTGTATTTGACTCAGGTTCAAACAAATTTCCCCTCCCCATGGTGTGAGTGAGGATTTCTTCTTGCCCATTGGTGAGTGGATTTGTCATGATTTTGTTCTGGTAGTAAAACTCCACCCTTAATAGACAAGAATGGTTAAACAGAATTCTAGCTACGAAATTCTAAGAACTTTCTTAAAGGACACTGTATAACCTTCTGAAGTTTTTGTAAACTGTTGTAGATTTTCCAAGATGCATCAAAAAACTTACCAGCTAAAAATGCACACCTGGGTACCTGGGACTACTGATGCATTTTAAGAAGTATATTGAAGAGTATAAAGCATTTAGTGCTCTTCGTTGTACTAGATTTTGTACACACACATACATACATTTAATATTTTTTAAACAAGGAAAACAGAAAAACGCCCTGTATTGGCTGATGAGCTGTCTGGGGTGTACCCCACCCTTGCCCAGAGTCGGCTGAGACCCTAATTAGGATTAAGCTGCTTAGAAAATTAATGAATGAATGAAAACAAAACAACAGTAAATTTGACATTAATTCAAAGTTCAACAAGGGATGCAGTGGAGTAGTGGTTAGCACTTGCACCTTACAGCAAAAAAGTCCTGGGTTCAAGTACTCTGGCTTCCTCTCACAGTCCAAAGACATGTACATTAGACTAATTGTATATTATCGATTGCCCCTGGGTGTGAATGTTAGTGTGAACAGTTTTGTGTGTATTGGCCATGTAATAGTCTGGCAAGCTGTTCAGGGCCAAAGTAAGTTGAAAATGGCATAACTGGACGAAGATGTGATATCCCTGTCTTGAACAAAGGACGGGAGCCGAAGCGGCAGCCCCCGGGGAAACGAGCCATCATCAGGAACAGGCTGAGAGCTTGTGCACACCGCATACCTCTGCCCAGCATTCTGCTCGCCAACATCCAGTCTCTGGAGTATAAGCTCGATGACCTCAGGGCCAGGGTAAAGTTCCAGAGAGACATTCGGGACTGTAATCTCCTCTGCTTCACCGAGACACGTGCCGGACTACGCCATCCAGCCGGTCGAATTCTTCTCGGTTCACGCCATGGACAGAACACAGGAATTGGGAAAGTCAAGAAGAGGCCGTGTGTGCTTAATGGTAAACAGTAGCTGGTGCAACAGCACGAGCATTGTTCCTCTCACTCGCTCCTGCTCACCCAACCTGGAACTACTGACCATCAAATGTCGGCCTTTTTATCTTCCTCAGGAGTTTACATCGGTCATAGTCAGCACCGTTTATATTTCACCTCAGGCAGACATGGACACTGCTTTATGCGAGCTGCATGAAGCATTCACACACCACCAGATTCAGCACCGAGATGCTGCACTTATTGTGGTGGAGGATTTTAACAGTGCCAACCTTAAACGCACAGAACCTTTGTCAGCAGACTTTTATCAGCACATCAGCCCCACGATGGGTGAAAGGACTCTGGACCACTGCTACGCTACAGTTAAAGACAGTTACAAGGCACAATCCCGCCCTCCGTTTGGAAAGTCTGACCATGCCGCCATCTTCCTCATGCCAAAATATAAACAAAAGCCTTAAGCAGGAAGTTCCAGCTCGGAGGGAGGTGCCACATTGGACACACCAATCGGCGGGCACTCTGCAGAACGCTCTGGATGACGCAGATCAGGACATGTTCCGGTGCAGCTCTGATGACATCAACATGTTTACAGAAGCGGTTGTGGGATTCATAGGGAAACTAGTGGATGACACATTTGAGAACACTATCATCAGAACATTTCCTAATCACATGCCGTGGGTGGATAAATCCATCCACGATGCTCTGAGATCACGTTCCTCTGCGTATAACATAGGGCTCGCCAGTGAAAACATGAACGACTATAAGATTGCATCCTACAGCGTGCGCAGAGTGGTGAAGGAGGTGAAACAGTGCTATGGACAGAAACTAGAGTCACAATTCCAACAGAGTGGCTCTAGGAGTCTGTGGCAGAGACTAAGGAATATGACAGACTACGAAACACCATCTTCCAGATCGGTGAATGCAGACGCTTCTCTAGCAGACAAACTAAACACCTTTTATGCTCGCTTCGAGGCTGTAGCTCACAGCGCTCACAGCTTAACAGTGCTAAAAGCGCTATGGGCAGCACACTTCTGGAGCATACCGGAGAGGCTAACTCGTTCATCATCTTGAAGCACGACGTGAGAAGGGCATTCAGGAGAGTGAATACAAGGAAAGCAGCAGGATTAGATGGCATCATCGGTCGGGTCCTGAAGACCTTTGCCAACCAGTTTGCTCCAGTGTTCATTGAGATTTTCAACCTCTCCCTGACATCAGTCTATAATTTTGATGTGCTTCAAACAGTCCATCATTGTTCCGGTCCCCAAGAAACCCCAACCCGCCTGCCTGAACGACTACCGCCCAATGGCCCTCACCTCAGTAGTGATGAAGTGCTTTGAAGGGCTAGTCAGAGACTTCATCACTTCTTCCCTACCGTCCACCCTGGACCCGCTACAGTTTGCGTACCCTCCCAACCGACCTACTGCGGACGCCATCGCACACCGCCATCATACAGCCCCGAGTCATCGGGACAGCAGAAAGGGGAATTGTATAAAAGTGTTGTTTGTTGACTACAGTTCAGCGTTTAACACAATAATTCCCTCCATACTCACCACTAAGTTGAACATCCTGGGCCTCAGCCCATCCCTATGTCGCTGGATCTCCAACTTCCTGACAGACAGACCACAGGCGGTACGGTTGGGCAGCCATGTCTCACCCTCACTCACCCTCAGCACTGGAGCCCCCAGGGCTGCATTCTGAACCCCCTGCTGTATTCGTTATACACCTACGACTGTGTGGCCACTTCTAGCTCCACTAACATCATTAAGTTTGTGGGCGACACTGTGGTGGTGGGCCTGAACTGTAACAACTGTGACAAGACGACCTACCAAGAGGAGGTCAGAAACCTGGAATTATGGTTTCAGGACAACAACCTCCTGAATGTCAGCAAGACTAAGGAGCTAATAGTGGACTTCAGCACAAAGCAGGAGAGGAATCACCAGCACCTGACTATCAATGGGACACCGGTGGAGATAGTGGACAGTTTCCGGTACCTAGGTGTTTTCATCACGCAGGACCTGACATGGTCCTGTCATGTTAACACCCTGGTGAAGAAGGCCCGACAGCATCTCTTTCATCTCAGATGCCTGAAGGATAAACTGCCCTCATGGGTGCTAAAGACTTTTTTATAATCTATATTTTAGTTAATTTTATTTTATATTTTACATTTTTATATTTATATTCGACCTTTAACTATTGCCCTTCAAATAGTTATGGTTATTGTTATTGCTCCTTTTCTTCTTGATAATGATAGTTTATACTTCAAATTTTAGGACAGTCATAACAAGTATTTTACTACATATTGTACTTTTCCTCTACTGTTTACAAAATTTATAATTGAATTTTTCTCTACAGTTGGCTTGGAAAGGTTAAAGCAGTTCAGAAAATAAAATGAACTTCAACTATGAGTTAAAAATGTGTGTAATTAAGAATATCTAAAGGAGCCAGCTAATCAAGATTATCCATTTTAATTCTTTTGTCTCAGCACCATGCATCTGATTCCATGCTTAGAGGCATTTAAAAGTTTAAAAGTTTTAGTTGATTTATAAGAGAATAAAATGTTATGATTATGGGTTGAGATGAGGCAGGAAATAAGGATAAAGATTTTTGAAGCTTTTAAATACAAAAATAATTTGCCTGATTAAAACATGATTATTTACTTGTATTGCTGCACAACTCATTTGTATTAACTGATTTCCCCAACAGCTTTTCAGTATAAATTTGTACAAGCAAAATTGCCCTTTTCATGTTATAAATAAATAACATGGCTGGATGTAGTTGCAAGCATTTTATAGTTGCGAATCTTTCGGCAGAATTAAAGTAAACAGAGGCAGAGATCATGGAGAGCAAGCAGACAGGACAATGCAGGAAAAGCATAGTCAGGAAGAGAGACAAACAACCAGGAAGAGAGAAGAATAAAACCAGTCAATCATATGCCAGATTGCTGAATCCCACTAGGGTTGTGAGGTGGTTGGAGCTTATCTTAGTGAAGGTGGGGTACACTCTGAGCAGCTCACCAGTTTATTGCAGGGCCACTATACACACACAACCATTCACCCTCACATCCATGGGGAATTTGGAATAGCCAGTTAGCCTACTGTGCATTGGACTTTCCACACAAGCAGGAAATCCACGCAAACATGAGGAGAATATGCAAACTCCATACAAAAACACCCTTGCCAAGCCGGAGACTCCATCCCAAGACCTTCTTGCTGTGAGGATGATGACTAATCACTACACCACTGTGCCACCCAGATCAAAACCAGAAAGCCTAAAATGACAATGATTGGAGGTGCAGAGAAGATAGGTGGAAATACTTCATATGCTTGTTTTCATTTCAGGTTTTTTTATATATTTATTTGTTTGTTTATTTATTTTTAGCTCCCATTAATCTTTGACTCTGTAACTTCCATTTGGCTAAATAATTTCTCTAATACTCACTATTTCCACTCTCAGCATCCCATCATTTAATTACCAGTCGTCCTGGCAGCCACTTGTCCATTTATTAAAAGGAGATCCCACAAGAATGACAGTGTGCTAGTAGTACTATTCCAAGTGAAAAGGAATTGGCAGGAATGTATGAAAAGTCATGAGTTGCTTGGATGCGTGGGTGAACATGCTGAGCTCCATATAGTTGATCTACTAGCATAGCAGGAATCCCATGCTATTACAAGTGCAGGCCTGATAGGGAACACTGGCAAACAAGGTTTCTACTTAATTCTAATGAGAAGCGGTGTGGTTTTTGCAGCAGTTTGAACAAGACTGCAGAGAACTCTGTCAAATTCCTCTACTGGGAGAATACTCATAAACTCTTTTCTGGTGTTTTCCTTTAGACCTTGGTGCGATTCTTTCAGGCCAGTGGCGAGGGGTTGCTCTTGGAGGACCTTAAATCTGGGGACTACAAGGTAAAAACTAGTTCCTGTCTTTGAACTTTGGTGACAAGGGGTGCTAACTTTCTAGTGACTAAACTCCTTTACCGTTTCAGGTCCTGGAGGAAGAGCTGAGAATGAACAAGTGCTCCTCCTTTGAGCTCATCGAGCAGTACTTCCTGGAGAAGATATCTCAGCAGGTAGGCTCTAGCCCTGCTGGGCTTTGACACTCATCCTGCTGAGAAAAAAAAAGGTTTTGATTAGAATCTGAGTCACCACAAATAGTTTCTTTCCTCTCATGATTGTTTTCCTCTTCTGCAAAATGTTTTTTCCTCCATTGTTTATTATCAAGTGAAATAATTTGCATGATATTTAGATGTAAATTTAGTTATTAGTAATTAGCTAATGTGGGAGCTAATTAAACTGGTTAGGGTGCTTAGATTATGATCTAGAGATTATGGGTTTGAATCCCACACAGTGCCTCTGTCTGCCCAGCAATATTAATGTGTACCAGTAGAAATACTGGTTTGGTAAACTGTGATGGACTAGTGTCCCACCGAGGAGGAGTTTCTTGCTACAGAAACCGGGATAAGCTCTGGCTGTGTTGATCCATGAGGCTTGGGTGTTAAAAGACTAACCTTGGTTAATAATAAATGTAAACAATATATACATTGTCCCAGATCTATAGTTATTCTGTAATTCATTACTACAATGTGTCTATATTTCAGCGAATCCTGAAGCACAGTCGATTTGGGCGGATTAGTGTTAAATGTTACTATGATGCTCCTGAACAAAGGCTCACTGTGGAGATACTACATGCAGCTGATCTCATTGCCCTGGATGCTAATGGTGAGCCTGTGCCTGGATTGACCCTCAAGCTAACATGCATTTGCTTGTGGTTGTATTATTATGAGTCCTCTTTCATATTTCTTTCTTTTTCTATTTTGATTTTTCAGGTCTAAGCGATCCATTTGTCATATTGGAGCTCTGCCCCCATCATCTTTTCCCTAATTCCAGGAGTCAACGCACTCAAGTGAAGCTTAAAACTCTGCACCCAGTTTTTGATGAGCTCTTCTACTTGTAAGTAGGACTGTTAGTATGCAACATATGCAGTATATAGAACACTATCTTCTTTCTCAGGAACATTCTCTCATCTTGATGGTATCTCCACAGTCATGTAAGCCCTGAGCAGTACAGACACAGGTGTGCTTGTCTCACCTTCACTGTGATGGATTATGACTGGCTATCAACCAATGATTTTGCGGGGGAAGCTGTGGCCCCCCTGAGTGACTTCTGTTGGCCAGGCCGACCCAGTGCCACTGCTGCAGGGAAAACTCTGCAGCCTTTTATCCTACATCTGTCTCGTCAGAAACCAAGTGGTATGCTATCCCTCTCCCACTCTCTGAAAGATGCATGATAATAAAGAAGCAACCACTAAAGCCCTATTGTTTTAAATGTACATAGGGTCCTGGGGGTGATGTCCAGTTTTGTAGGTGCTTCTATCAGAATTTATTTGTGTCTTGATTTGATGCATTTTACATTTTGTTCCTCCTGAGGAATTACAGACCGATTTACCCACTGTTTTCCACTAAACTCAGCATTCATGTGATAATTTCAGTCCTTCATGTTGCTTTACAGCCTGAAATGAAGACACTCACAAATGCAACTTATAACAACCAAGTGAAAGATGTAATAGCAATAGTTCAGCAAAAAAATTAAAAAAGAAGGAAAGAAAGAAAGAAAAATTCAAATACAAAAACAGAATCACTGTGTTGGTTAAAGGATCACCCCCCCCCCCCCCCCCGGAAACTCAATCATGTATAACTAAGCACCTTCTCTATTACACACCAAGCTAATTGGCTTCCACTTGTGATTAAGTGTAATCATTCTGATTAGTTCAGCATAAAATGAGCTATTTCTAGAACATTCTATTGCTTGGAAGTGTAACCGAATGCAAACAATCAACTATGGGTAGCAGGACACTGTCAAGAGATTTACAAAATGTTTGTGGATGTCTTTTCTCTACTCCGGTGACTGCTTGGACACCATGTTGTGAATGGAGGATGGTTATATGAACATGTAATGTAACTATCCGGATTCATAGAAACTACAACCCACTGCAAGCAATCCTCCTGTGGTCAGCCAAATATTTTGTCACTAAGGACTTACATAAAAAATAATTATTACCTATGTCAACCAGTAAACTATCCAATGAATAGGGCTTGGCAGAATCTATTGAAATTCTATCTATTTATTTCTGGCTTAATCTATGAAATCTTGTTGGATTTCTAAAAAGGATTAATGGCTATGTGTCTGACTGGATTGCTTCCTGACTTAATCTGTTTTACTGATCCAGAGAAACCAATCATGAAGATGCTAGAGGCAAGAACAGGAGACAGAGAAGCTCAAGAGTTTGTGCGAAGGCTGAAGGAGATCGAAAAGTCGATGGAGGAAGAGTAATTTTTCATCAGTGGTTTACAATATTGCTAACTATGTGCTTTTATACCTGTTGTACTATGTTTGCTATTTAAAAAAGAAACTCTTTGAAATGTGTATTTTTAACTGTTGTCTAAAAAAAATATAAGTGAGCTATATAAAATGTTTAAAGATCAGTATTTTGTCTCTGTTCAGCACTTTGTGTGCTGTGTTTTAATGTATTTGGCTCACCAACAGAGCTTGTGAAAATTATTTTAATTTAACAATAGTATATTTTTAAGTATGTTTAGATGGTAAGCTGTTGAATTAGATTTTAAAAGCTATTTATGGTATAGTTTTTTGTGACTTGAAGTTTAAGAGATATTACTATGTTTGGATCAAAATGGCTTACAACTAAAGATTATTCACTGTAATGTGTTTATGGTACTTTTAAGATCACCAAGAGGGTGTCTCTTATGAAAAAAAAAATGCTTTCAAACTGTGAACTGTGAACATTTGTTCTGGCCTCACACTGGACTATGTTGACAATTTTACTGTAGCATTTTTGTGAGATCTCGTCTTTCCTAAATAATGTTTATTTATGCTAAGTGGTTCTTTAATGTATTGGTTTTAATGTTTCGAAGGTTTTCTCAGTGTTTTTGCATTACACAGAGTGAAGGGTGTCAGCTGAGTTTCAAAGGGCTTCAAATGTCACATCATTCAAAGTGGTTTCCTTTTACTTTTGGAACTTTGGCATGACAAATATTAAAGTTAGGGGCAACAAACTTAATTGTAATAAAGTTTCTTTTATAACAATAGTTAGCGAATATTAAATGAAGGTGAGTTGGATGTCACTGAATACTCCTTGAGACAGAATGTCTTGGGATCAATTCAGTTCAGCGACATCCACCATGCCTGAGGCGAGTAATTGTTTTAGTGTATACTACATGGAAGCATAAAAATAATAATAAATAATTCATAGTTTACATATTTTAACCATAACAGAGGCAGGTCAAATGAGCACTGAATGTTCCAAGTTCAGCTAAGCGTCATGTAGCTAACAATGTTTTAGTATATACCACATGGAAACGTAGGTAAGTTATGCTCTTTAAGGAATACTACGCAGATACATGAGAAAAGCAAACCAAAACAAGATTCTAGGGTTAACTTGATTAATATGGTAAATTTGTTTCAAGCATTATCCACAGATACATTTATAATACTTTTTAAAAAATTATTTTCAGATAGTCGACCAATCAGGCTGCGGCGTTCCCATGTAGGATATATATACTATTTACTATTAATCCCCTATTCACCACTGTGCTCTCGGAACATTTAGCACATTATCCATGTGTTGACTGATTTTTGCTTGGTATTTTGATAGAGAAAGTAAAATACAGTATTTTTGTACTTGGACCATATTTCAAGAAAAAACATGATTCCTCTGCACTACCTAAAAAGTGATCCATTATACTTCTTCATTCCTATTTTTTGTGTCTATGTATTGCAGCAGCAGCACCGAAGGTGCAGATCAATTTTTGTACTGCAGGCTAATATTAAGGTTACTGGCCCAATTTTCAATGCTAATGGTGAATGTAGATTGAATGTAGTTGCTCCCGAACCCCAATTAGATGCCCATAGATGCAAATGTAATGGGCCCAGAATAAAGAAAAAAGAAGGCAATCTAAAAACAAGCATTGAAAGACATGCGCTAACAGCGAACTGTATTCAATTACTCAGACTTTTTGCGTAGATGAGAAGATAAATTGGTTGATCCAAACACTGTTGCCCAAAGCCTCATAAGAGCACCCCATGTAATATACAACTGGTACCTGAAAAAGTCTTTAAATGACAGGACCTGGAGGCACCAGTCTGTTTTTATTCGGAATATAAACTGGACAGTTCGAGGCTACAGGGGCAGTGGTGGCCTAGTGTTAGGCTGCTGGATTACTGATCCCAAGGTCAGGGGTTCAAGCCTCACAATCAGCGGGTTTGTTACTGCTGCTAGTGCAGCTAAGTGAGTCATCAAATGCTGGCCACTGTCTATGGTGATGAGGCAAGAAAATCACCATTGCTGATTTTTGTCAAGAGTAGGCTGCATGGCTGTAAGCGTGTTTCTGCCCTGCAATGGCCTGGCGAGCAGTCCAGGGTGTTCGCTGCCCTTGCACAGAGTTGGCTGAGGTTGGCGCCAGCCTCCCCGCGACCCTAATTAGGATTAAGCGGTCCAGAAAATGAATGAATGAGTTTGAGGCTGCAGGGTACCCTTAGGCATCTTGCTTGCCATCACTAAAATTTAAAGTCTGTTACTGACTCTAGTTGATTGAATCAAATCTATTAAGTTCAGTGATCTGTTCATTTGTGGAGGTTGCTCACTAAACTCTGTGAATGGTAAAGAGGGATATTCTCATTCTCTTAAGTGAATGAAATATTTTGTTCAGTTCATTTAAACAATATATTTGTTTGATTTGTTTGAAGTAGCTTACCACTTTCAGGAAGACCTACAGTCCAGGATAGTTTATATATCTGAATCATTCCGTTCCTGAATCATTGATCTGAATCATTCAGATTTTGATTGCCTTGGCAGTGTGCAGTCAGAGCCTTGATTGGGTTTTGAGCTCACTTTTGGTTCTTTTGTTTTGGTGATTTGTTCAGAAAGATTTAATTATTTGTTGCCATCTCTAATGCCAATTTGTTCAAAGTAATGATTTGCTTGAGAAGACAGTAGAGAATATAGGTGTGCTTGAAAGTTTGTGAACCCTTAAGAATTTCATACATTTATGCATAAATATTACCTAAAACATCATCAGATTTGTCCTAAAAGAAGAAAGGGAACCCAGTTAAATAAATGAGACAAAAATATTTTACTAGGTCATTTATTTATTGAGGATAATATCTAATATTACATATCTATGAGTGGCAAATGTTTGTGATAATTTGTAGGTAATTTAAAGGTGAAATTAGAGTCAGGGGTTTTCAATCAATGGGATGACAGTCAGGTGTGAGTGGAAACCCTGTTTGATTTAAAGGACACAGATTTATCAACTTCATCACACATGCTAATAAAGAGATCTTTTTTATTTTCTTAAACAGAATGTGTGAAATGATTAAATTAAGTTAAATTATTTGCCAGTGTAGTAAGATTATTTAAGATAGCAAAAATATTCTTCACCACCTTACATTCTTATTCTTAAATAAATTTCTGACAGTTGTGAGATGCTCATATTCTGAATTGAGGCATGCCTAAATATAGGCCTGATGCTGTCAAGAAGAGCTACAGTTTTTTTGGCAGCCCTGCGCCATGGCAAATTGATAAGAAGGTAGATCATCTAATGTAGAGGAGCAAGCACTTTGGGTGAGGATGCATTGGTGCATGACACACCAAATCTAACCATCCATCCATTATCTATATTACTGTCATGAGGGAAGCTGGAGCCAATCCCAACTGACTTCGGATGAGCAGCAGGATCCCATAAACAGGTCACCAGTCTATTGTAGTGCTAACTCAGTGACTGACAATCACTGGAACCAAATTTGAAACTAGGGGCAATTTAGAGCAGCCAGTTAACTTGCAAGGTGGTGTGTTGATTAGCACTTCTGTCTCACTGCAAAAAGGAAAAGGGGTTGGGGTCTGGGCTTGGCAAAGGCATTATAATTATGGCTAGAGATCAAACATGATGCAGCAATTGGGAATCAGACACTATTTCACTTACTCATTAAACCAAGTGATGGTATTCCACTTACTCATAAAAACATGAAAGTGTAATGTAACCATCTGGTTTGTCATGCTAATATGATATAAGTAACACTATAGCACCACTCTCCCCTCCCTTCACTGCAAATACTAAAACTCTTGTTGCTTCACTTTCTTGCTTAATCTCAGTTTCCCTTCTCCAATTTGAATTTTATTTTATTTTTTATTATTATAATTATTATTATTATATATATATATATTTTTTTTTTACCATGGGCATGCTTATCAAAGATGTGCTTTCCACACCACTGCTTAACACTTTTGGTAGTACTTGAAACTGGCACTTCACAATGTCCTTTGTGATTTGAGTAACGCTGTATTGTGTGTGCATGTATTCAATAAAAGAAAAAAATAAAACAAGGTATCAAGCAAAATCTGTTGTAAATAAGAAACATTTATAGGGTCTCAGGTGGACATGCTCAGCTGTGTATTCTTGTGAGCTCCCAGTTCCGCTGTATACAGTCTTACTCTAGGTCAGACTCTGTCTTCAGGAGAGCTGACATAGGGCCACTGTACCAAGTGAGGCATATGGCTTTTACTCTCACAATACCTTTTTTTTTTAATATTCAGGACTATGTCCACACTAATACTGTAAAACAGATCAAGCCGGTCTCTAATCTAATGAACAGATTTGTATTGTATCGCGCTATATATATATATATATATATATATATATATATATATATAAACTTTGACAAACCACTTAGGGACTAACCCTGATCAGCTTGCCAGTCCATTGCAGGGCCAACTCACTCACACCTAGGGGCATTTGGAACAGCCAATTAGCCTAATGTGCATGTCTTTGTACTGTTGGAGGAAACTAGAGTACCTAGATGAAATCCACTCAAGCACAGGGAGAATATGCAAACTTCCCCCAGAAATGCCTTTGCTGAAACCTGTATATGATTACATAAAGTCCAACATGTTTATGAACTTGTGTGTGTATATATGAGTTCATAAACATGTTGGACTTTGAGAAATCAGATTACACAAAACACTAATGCTTATTTTATGTCATTTCTCTCTTGCTGCATGACCAATACAGAGTGAGAGTGCAAAATGGTCATGTTGCCAAGCATGAGAATTATAACTGAATTTACCACCAGGTGTCCCCAAAGAGTCAGAAATAACTAGTACCATTTTATTTAGCTGTAAACTAGGTGGTGTATTTAGAATTGGAACTGTATTCCAGTAAAACAAGCCTCCTGGATTTACAGTAACTGTGTATGACTGTTGTTTATGGTTTCATGTCTGATTATGTACATTTTTAATCACTCCAGCCAGAACGTTAGATTTTTTTCTCCCTCCAACAAGCCACTGCAGCACTACTGTAAGGTATAACAACCTTCTATGCGAGCTTTGCATAGCAACCTTGCAGTTATGAAAACACACTAAAAACAGAGCACAGGCACCCAGTTATTATCCTCAATTTGGCCACCAATTTAGTTACCCTACGTATCAACAGAGTAATGAGATGTGCTTATTTACTACGCACGACATTTAATCAAGCTCTGAAATTTAGGTCCCTTTTGCTGGTGTTTTCCACTGAACGGCAATTAAAGTAAAAAAACAAAACAGCATCATACTACAAAGGCACACCACATAAACTGGTGATGGTTAGATATTTTTTTCTTTTTGCAGCAAGAAGTATTGTTTACAGATGCAGTACACACAATAACCTACATTACAGACTGGAATTAGGGCTTTTTAAATACCACATCGGTGGGGTTTTAAAGACATACAGAAGATAAAGTTTAAAAAGCTTTTGTTTTCGTTTTGTTGAACTACTGAAAATCAGCAGCCCATCCTCATAATAAACCAAATATTGTTCTGTTTTTGAGGATAATCAAAACATGGTAAAAGTAAAGGTTAATGATTCAGTCATATAATTTTGGACTTCTAATTATTCTAACACAGTGTGCCAAAATTTATGCATTTATGCTGCCACCATGTAATGTAAGTTACCTTTCCCAAGGGCAGTGATACAGCCCCACAACATGACACATCTGGACTTGTTACTAGTAGCAGTTTGGATACTCTGTTTTGTCGTTGATTCAGAGCACATAGCATCCAGATCTTCGAAAAGGAACTGAAATATTGATTCATTTGACCACATACACATTTCCACTGTGTGATGTTTTATCCGAAATGCAGCGGAGCCCAGCAAAGTTTAATGTTGCTTCTGGACACAGTTAAAATAAAGCTTCCTTTTTTAACAAGTTTTTACATGTGATTTTTACTGTTGAGGGGTCGGAGAACACAGGGAATCAGTTTAGGCTTGTGCTCTTACCTTTTACACACCATCATTCCTACAGGGTCCTTGAATCATTTAATGGTATAATGCACCATAAAGGATGAAATATCAAAATCCATTCTGGTATTTCTTTGAGGAACATTGTTTGTAAACATTTGAATAATTTTAAATTAGAAGAAATGTAAAAAATGTAAAAAAACAAAACAAAAACAAAACCAAAACAAACAAAAAAAAATCCCTATATCCCAGAAGGTAAATAACTATGAATTATGTTACAAAATAAAGCTATTGTGGATGTGCAAAAGATGCAGGTTGACAACAGTTTCTGAATAAATATTAATTTTTGCTTATTAAGTTTTGTGATGTTTGTGGATATGACATCAGCATAATCATCTTTTCCCCCTACTGATTTGACACTAACAAGCAGAGGTGAGCAATGTCCTATGAAAATTAGTATTTCTGTAATTTTTACAGCTCTTGTTAGAAGACACTTATATCATAGTGTTAGGTTGAGTAATATTTTAACGACACTAAAATAAGGGAAAGTGTGACAAAATATCTTCCATCCATTTCTGCAGCTTATACAAATAAAATTTTTGTGGACAGCAGTTTAAGCAAAGCTGCCAAGGCTTTCTTCTCTCTGACCTTCTCCAGGTCTTACGATGGATACCGAGACATTCCCAAGCTGGCCAAAAGGTATAATATTTGCAGCATATTCTGGGTCTGCTCCAGAGTCACTTCCCAGTTGGGCAAACCTGGAACACCTCATGAAGTACATTACACATTACAAAAACAGAGTATCATAATCATTTTAATGTTGAGTTTAACAATCGCCACACATGCCTAATCGCTCGTCACACATTTGCAATCCACTCTAGTGCAAAACCCAATGTAGCATGTAGTGACCTGTGGGAAAAAAATTTAAATTACTCAGAACCAACTGCTGAATTTTCTTTTCTGCTAATCCTCCAGCACGTTTCTTATCACTTGTTATACAGTAAACTTAGGGCTGGTTCAATATGGTACTCTGATATATGTGATACTAACATAAAGCATAATGCCTCCTGGAAGTGAATAGGTACTGTAAGGAGTCTCGGGTATGCAGGCTGATAGTATCTGATTAAGCGCTCTGCAGAGACCAGGACAAAGTGCACGAAGAGACTAATAAGGACCAGCATGCAGATATAGTAAATATGTATAATGGAATGTTTCCTGGGCCAAAAATTCTGAGACCACATAAAAAATCTTTTTATCTTTAAATTTTTTTAAAGCACTTTATTTATTTTTATAATATTGAGCATTACAGTTTTCCTTGTTCATAGTCGCATCCCTCCCATTGAAGCACATGACAAGATGACACTCCAATGGATTTGATCTAAAATCAGGTTTTACAAAAACTTGTGCAGTCTGTGTCAGCTTGATGACTCATTGTCAATAACACAGAAAAGGGACTGTACCAAATATTTTTAAGATTTGCACTTTTCACTTAATTTGTTGCTGTTTATTACATAATTCGTAGTAAAAAATAAAAACAAAAACAAGCAGAAGTATTTTCACTAGTGTTTTTAAAGCTTTTGGATCCCACTCTTTATTGAATCAAACATTCTGCTTTCATACTATTAGTACTAACAATCAGTCTTTAATCAGCTTTAATCATGGAGTTTCTTTTAACAAGAGGCAAAACAGCCTATTTTTCTCTAAAATTCTTTTGTCTTTCTCTGAAGCTCAAACTTCCCATCTATTTATTTATGTTTTAACAACGTTGCACAAAAGTTACAATAACACTATTTGTTGACTTCCAAAAACATTACTACAGGTAACATTTTCAATAAATGTCTTAAAAACATTGTCAGAAGATGTTACAGTAACATTTATCTGCAAGGACTGTGTGCATGTGTAGTGTGGTTTCCTTTTCAGCATCTGTGCGATTCCCTAATAAGGAACCCCAGAATGGATGTGTGCAGTTCCTGTCCCACACTAAACAGCTTTGTACTGGGGGCCTGGATGTATGTGACATTTTCGTAATGTCAAAACAACATTGTGACTAAGAGACATGTACACTATGGTTTAACATTATCACAATGTTCAGATAATGTTTTGTGCAACCAACCAAATTATGACCTTTAGGCAACGTTGTACAAGGATTTTTTTCGCTGGGTTTTAGGCTTTTACTGCCATGCTGGAATCAACACATGTACAGAATGTTCACACACCATCTTTAACTTTGTTAAAAATGAACAAATCAAGGATATTACAGGGTTGGCAGTTGAAACAATGTAACGAATTGAAAAAAAAAAAGCTTTCTTCAGAAAGAAATCCAACAGAAAGATGTTGGTTGTTTCCAGTCAGCTGTGTCTAAAATTCGATGCATATATAAACAGCACAACAGATTTTAAATGAACATAATGGAAGATGTCAAAGCGTCAGTATAGAAAAGTGGTATGCCTTAAAAATAGAAAATGAACAATAAAAAAATGTGAAAAACAAAAGAGTAGAAAAAGAAGTCAATGTTTATGACAACTGTAAGAAATCAACAAAATGAAATGGGGTCTGCATTTACTGCAGAAAACAGTCTGGCTCTCAGTCCAACAGAAAATCTATGGTGGAAATAAAGGGAAAAGTGTAACATGATGGTGCCTTTCTGAGAGGAGTATGCATTTGTTTCCTCCAGGTGCCATGGTATCCTCCCACAGACCAAAAAAAAAAAGTAAATAAACACGTTTTAACTTGGATACAGGGAATGTAATCAATTCTTGAAATATATTCTTGTATCTGGAGGTCTTTTCCACTCATTCTTTGGAAAGGCAACACTCTAGTTGTGGTAATGTCATGTTGACTGCAGAGAAATTGGTTTTTATAAGGTAAGACAAGGAAAAGAAAACGGTGGTGCCCTGTTCAGGGATGGCTCCAGCTTTTAACGAGTCTCTGCTCCTCGGCGCTTCTTCTGCTCTGAAGCAAGGCTAATCCACCCACAGATATCTAACACTGAAAGAGGCTGTTTGTGATGCAGCTTGGTTCTCCTTTTCTTTCCTTTGTGGGATTATTCCTGCACTGAACGAAGGCTACTGGGTTTTTTCTTACCTGTACCAACCCTCAGCACAGGACTATGGTCATTATATTGCAGCAAGTGTGTTTACTCTGGAGATTTATGCTCATGGAAGTGAGCTCGTGGAACTTGTTGAAGTACTTTTCCTACTAGAAATCCCCAGGGTTTTTACAAAGAGTGCCATCAAAGTCATCAAAAGTGAGGGTGAGGAAAGGTTATCTTTTTACAAAAAACTAAAATAAAAAATTAGTAACCCAATTATGCTATCCGGCCCATTAGAATCTGCATTAGTCAATCTGCAAAACCAATCTTGCATTTGCAGTGTGAACAGAAGAATCAAACTAGAGGTGAACCTACTAAGGAGTTGTGCAAAGACTGCAAACAAGCGGCAAGGTTTATTCATTTTTATTATGAAAGCCACACTAAACCACATGGTTAAAAGTGCACTCACGCCACAGGTCTTTGAGACAAATTCATCAAACCAGGTGACAGAGAAGGATAACAACAGCAACTTCAATTATATTCTGACATGTAGTATAATCCTATTAGGGCTGCGAGAAGGTTGGAGCCCATTCCAGCCATGTCTGGGCGAAGGTGGGGTATACCCTGAACAGCTTATCAGACCATCAAGGTCTAACACACAACCATTCACACTTAAGGCCAAATCACCTAATGTGCAGGTCTTTGGACTGTGGGAAGAAACCCACCTACTAGAATCCATGACCTTTTTGCTGTGAAATGAACCACTATGCCACCCTCTCTGTTGCTTTTCTTCATTTTTAAAGTAATTGACCAGTATTAAATAGATAAAACTAAGCTAAACTAACATGGGAGCACCAGCCACTGTTGCTATGATGCTAGTGAGCATCCATTCAGATCCAATTTTTGTAGTTTGGATGCACCAATTTTACAAGCAGTCTTTGAATCGATTCTTCTGTTTCAGATATGTCTGGAAACAAGTCTCTGATCTGTAAATCCGATCTCTCCAGATATAATCTGAATTGAACTAGATAGGACAGGGCCAGTGAGTGCAGATGGTAATTAGAAATTAAATTGTGAAATAGTTACTGTTTGGTGCAAAGCTGCTTCTTCTAGCTGATATTTTACCCACAATATTTCCCAGGCATATAATAGGTCCTGAACTTTTATACTCAGTTGAATGTCCTAACTATGTGTCAGAATTTAAAACATGAACAAGTATTTAAATCAAGTTTTTAAATGATAATATTAGGTTAATGCCAGGTTTTCATGTGAAAAGTAACGTGTATTATTTTTCTAAAACTTTTAGACTATCATATCAAAAAAAGACCTTAATAGGACATTGGGGCAATTGAAGCATCACACTTATGTGGAAGAACATTATTTCTAAATCTAATGCATTGGGTGAGTGTAGAGAAATGTAGTGTTATTTTATGTTATTAAAAAAAAAATCACTTTCGTCTCACTACTTCAAAGGGCTCTGATGTGTTGCTCTAGGTTAGCAGTGATTATCTCTTGTAACTCTCTCATGGATACTGCTTTTACGCAGCTTTACTCTTTCTAATGGTGCAGTCATGAATACTGACAATATCTGAGATCTCTTTAGGCCGGTTACAAGTTTTCTCCATTTGGAGATAATGGAGATCATCTGCTGGACTCCTTCTTTCTCCTTTATTCATTCATTTTCCGAACCGCTTAATCCTACAAGAGTCACAGAGAGGCTGGAGCCTACCTCAGCCGACTCTGGGCAAAGGCAGGGTACACCCTGATCAGCTCGCAAGGCATACTACCATTCATACTTACACCTAGGGGCAATTTGGAACAGCCAATTTGCCTAATGTGAGGCCTTTTATGCCTTTTGAAGTGCTGACTGTCGTAATTTTTGTTGTAAGTTGACCCGTGTAACACCCCCTTAATTATTCTTCATCTTCAATTGAGAGTTCATCGTTTTGCAGTGCCAGTTTTTGAATTTAAGTTGCATGGAAAATTATCCCCGAAGACGTTACATGAGGATAGATTTTACAACAATATTGTGTATATAATCATCGTTGCAAGTTGAGCATGTAACACTGTACTGCAGATAGCTAAATAAGTGATGTTTAGATTCAACAAGCCTGGCAGCAATAAAGCCTGAGTGTGTTTAGTCTAATTAAACCCAAATATTAATTATTCAGGCAACATCAGTCTGCTGTAATTAGATGAGCTAGTATGTGCAATGTAAGAATAATGTGAAGCAAGCATGGTTATGTCAGTCCAAAAAAAAGGTCTAATAACTAATAAATATTATAATAATAAAAAATATATAAATAAGTAATTTTCTGCACTTTGTTGCATCACTGAAAATCAAAAACATTCCCAGGGATTACTTTCATAATTGGCACTGAAATGGCATAAGCTACCTCCTACAATAATTTTAGATGAAAACATGACTGAAAAAATCTTACACATGGTGTGATATATATACTGAGTTTACCCGGCCATCTCTCTGTCAGCTCTACTCACAATCCAAGGAATTAAAGGGCCGATACTTACTCGTTGGGAATGATTAACTTACAAACAAAAACTTCTACTATTCCAAACCACTGTACTCATATATAAATTGCTTTTTTTTTTAGCTGTAACCATGTTTGAAAACTGAAAATATACTTTTGAGCTTCACTCGACTGGACTCGTGCTGAACCCCACACAGATCAGGCTTACACAGCAACATCGCCATCTGCATATTAGTGTTAAAGTAAAATAAAAAACTTACCTGACCCATGAAAACAGCCCTTTCAGATTTCACCATCATTCCCTGCACCCAAGAAATAGACCTGCATGCCTTCAATTGCGCCGGTGAAATGGCATTCGTAGTTAATACTAGGTAGTACCAGTTAGGAACTCAAGGCCTTGAAATTGTGCTCGACACCAGATTTGGGTGTATTATTCCTATTTTCAAACTTCCACATTGTGTAACTGTGTGTCACTTAATAATAATAACATGCAAGAAAATGATCACATGTAAGCTCTATTTGAGGTACCACAAGTAATAGTATATTTCATTTACTAATGTTTAAATTCTCAGCCCAAAACAAAATTTATGATTAACAGGTGAGACATTTTTGTTGATAGATAGATTGATATTTGGTCAGTGATCTTGAATCTGTCTTTGTAAAGACCACTTGAGCTTTAAATGAATGTACAGGACTACCTCTCTTATAGTGCTCCCTACCATCCACCCCCACCCACCACCTGTCTTCTGAATACTTTATACATGTATATAGTTCCCCTTTGTTTGTAATGCTGTAATCTTGAATTAATGAATTAATTTCCTGTCTAAGTCATCCACAAGCAGGGCATTTGTGGGTCAACTGGCCAGTCTCAGAGCCCCAAAAGATTCACAGCTTCTTTCCTTTGATATCTGAGGCATCCAGAAACATCTCCATGAACACCAGCACAGAAAGAAGAAGAATGTCATTTGGTCACCATGGCTGCAGCTTCCTGGTTCATGTTGAGGTCAGCAGACATCCTGTGCTAAGGCTTGACTAATCAAGCTGAAGCATGAAACATTAACATGGTCAGTTTCAAAGCCATTCTATTTAAGGCTATAAAAATGTCTGCTCTAAAACAGAAAGCAAGTAAATTAGGGTACCTTTTTTAAATTTTTATTTTTATTTTCTTTTTTCTTTTTCTTTTTTTTAATTTTTTATAATAATATGTAAACATGTGGAACTTGTGAAACTCATTGATAACTGAGGGCTTCAGAATCCCACCCACCAAATACACCTAAACAGAGGATGCAGTAAAAATGATTTGAATTATATATTTGTTTATTTCAATCGATCGATTTTTATGTATTTATTTGTGTGTGGTGTAGTTCCACTAATAAAATCCACTTTTCACTATAACAATGTTCACAATTAAACCCTCTGGAAATCATGGAATGTTGTCGAAAAGGCGAGGAAACAGATTAACTGATGAATAGCTTAATAACTCGGTTGAATCAACTGAAATTGCAGGATTTTAGGACCCACTACAATGTCAGTTACACTTTAGAGTGGTTTGGACCAATGACTGAGTAGCCTAGTGCCAGTGCTAGGCTATCTATCCTTTAAGGTATAAACTGATTTGTTTATTAAGATGAAGTAAAGTGTTTTTCTGACTGTTTCTTCTCCACCATTTTGTAAATACAGAATTCACAATGGAAATGGATGACTGTAATTTGTGACTGAGTTACCCCATGCACATCATAAGCATGCCTCTGCTTAACATTCAGTGTAAAACTAAAACTGAGTCATGGGAACCTGAAAAGGGGAAAAAAATGCTTGAATTAGGTATTTTAAAATGATTCAAGAATTTTTTTTTCAAGAATCAAAATTATAATTTAAACATTATTATCATCGTCATCATCTTCTTCCGCTTATCCGGGGCCGGGTTGCGGAGGCAGCAGTCTAAGCAGGGATGCCCAGACTTCCCTCAACCCAGACACTTCCTCCAGCTCTTCCGGGGGGACCCCGAGGCGTTCCCAGGCCAGCCGAGAGACATAGTCTCTCCAG
>JAOUQZ010000028.1:11847846-11865061 GCA_028564935.1 Neosilurus hyrtlii | reverse complement strand
GTGTGTGTGTGTGTGTGTGTGTGTGTGTGTGTGTGTGTGTGTGTGTGTGTGTGTATATATATATATGTATATATATAATATTTATTATTATTATTATTATTACTTATTAATAAAATATCTTGAATTTATTCAGATTTGACTAGTATTCCCTAGTTTTTTAAAAGGACTGAGACCCAGAAGTTTAATCTATGAAGTAGATTTGCATCGTATGGTGAAAAAAGTTTCAGCAAGTCTAAAACATCATTGTGGATGAATAAATAAAACTATGAAGGATGCAAAGTCAGTAAATGGATGAGAGATGTAAAGGGGAAAAAAATGCTGATAATGTTAACATTTAAATGCGCATTAAATATTGTGATTATGCAATTATTACAAACACACACACACACACACACACACACACAAAAGTGTGATAATGAGGTCACTTAAAAAAATTAAGCTAATATATTTTAAGTAGAATCTAAATGATGTAGCATTTCATATAAGAAGATTACAAACACCAAACCTGAGATTCATTCATCCATTCATTGTCTAAGCTGCTTAATCCCAATTAGGGTTGCGGAGAGGCTGGTGCTCATCTCAGCCAACTCTGGGCGAAGAGCTTGCCAGGCCATTGCAGGGCACACACATACAACCATTCACACTCACACTCACACCTACAGGCAATTTAGAACAGACACTTAGCATACTGTGCTGTATCACGTTTTTGGACTGTGGCTGGAAACCAGAGTACCTGGAGGAAACCCTCACAAGCACAGGGGGAACATGTAGACTCCACACAGAAACACTCAAGCATCGAACCCAGGACCTTTCTTCTGTGAGACGAACATGCTAATCACTGCGCCACCATGCCGCCCAAACCTGAAATTGTTAAATCTTTTTCTAGACTGAAATCAACTTTTATCAAGTAAAATTATTTTTATGCTTTGACATATCACTTCACTAGTATTAACCCATTAAATAGGGCAGGGTACACCCTGGACAGCTCGCCAGGCCATCGCAGAATTTCTTACTCTCAAATCATTAATTGTGTAAGTTAATTACATAAAATACTTTATAAAAGTTACAGTATTTTAAGCTTTTTGGCTACTTTCCCCACTAGTAGCAATGTTACCAACCAGTGCAGACCCATTATCAGATTTCTCAAGCGCTTGCAAATACACTAATCTGATTATTTCCAAACAGGTATCTCTTTTACAGTTATTCCACGAAATCGAGTTGAGATGAGATAAGAGCTGCTGGCTATCGGACATGTACAATGAGAGTGAGTGGAATAACCAAATTTTAAAAATAATTATATCCACAATCTGAATCGAGAGACATATAGTGTTTTTATTAGTAAATCAATCTGTTAAATTATATATGATCATTTCAGCTTTGTGGGCTATGTGCCTCATGGTAAATAAACCGAAACAACCAGACAAACGGAGAGAAACAGCAGACAGCAACATGTTGTTAAAAAATAAATAAAATAAATAAATAAAATCAATAATTCAATCATGATAATTCTTAAAAATAAAAAATATACATCCTTATTAATAAATACTTTCCCAAAAATCATTTATTTATTTATTTACTTGCTTACTTACTAATTACTTACTTACTTACTTATCTGTTTGTTTATTTATTTCTTTTGTTTTCAAGAAGAGTAGGTTGGAAAAATCATGTTACAATTTTTTTAATGTATGAATATAAGAATAAGCAATTATTGAACAAGTCGGAGTATGATATAGACTATTCACTTACTCATTTGCCAAACCACTTTCTCTTACTATGTTCGCGACGAAAATACATAATTTTCTATGGGATCAATCAAGTATTATGATTCTGATTCTGAATAGGTGAAGGCGGGGAACCTCTTGAACCCAGGGCCTTCTTTCTGTGCATTGGATATGCTAATCACTACAACACCATGCCGTGACATAAAAAAGATGGATGCTATAAGTGCTTTAGTGTTCATTAAAAATATTATACAAGTAGACAGTCACGTGTGTGCCAATGCACCAGACTGACTTAAACTTGAGTGAACTGAATTTTCTTAAAAAGTCTTTAAAATAAATTCATTAAGCTTGAGATATTTTTTAGCATATTTTTGTCCAATTTTGTCTGAATTTGGACTTCTTTGATTATTTTAACGCTATTTATATGTACACAACATAGAAAGTCAGTTTGAGTCACATATGCAATATATACCCTGCCTCTTACCCGAAGTCAACTGAAATTGACTTTGGTTTCCCTGATGACCATAATGGCTAAGCGGGATAGATAATGGACGGATATATACAGTATACACTTTATAGCCAATTTCGTGTGTATTGCTGGCTATCATGGCTGTACGGTATGAGTTTACTGAAAATCTCATTCCAGATTTATTTCTCCTTTGCTGTTTTAGTAATCTCCACCCTTTTTTCCACTAGATTCTGGGGCAAGGCTGGAGGGATTTGTGTTTATTATGCCAAAAAAAAATTTGTGGAGATGAGACAGTGATGTTAGGATGTAGAGACGGTCTGGGGTGCATTCTGCCTTCCAGTTGCGACTCCTTCAGATAATGCGCTTCGTACAGCCTCGATACCAGATCTGTGCACTCTGAATACAATATACAGTAGCAGCCTGACTCATTTTAACACTAACAGGTGGAACTGGTAAAATATTTGATAGTGCGCCAGCAGACAACTTTGTTCACACAGCCAGCTGGACTGAAGCCAGGTAAGTCTAATAGCTCATACAGATATTATTCACATTTATGTTCTTGATTATTTCTCTGTGTTGATGATTGCACAAACACTGAAGGTTGCCACTCTAAAATAGTTCAAGAAACATGTTGTGTCTTTGGGACCCTTTGCCACTGGACACAATGTGGTATTGTTACCTGATCAAGTGTCCGTTGATGTTTCGGGACCAGTGATGCTTGAGGAGTTGAGTGGGAGGGGACAGTGTGGTCTATTTCTGCTCCATTAAGACTGAACACAGTAGGAATTATACACTGCAGCTCCAGTGTCTCCGCCTCAGTGTGCTGAAGCTTTTATCTCTGACCACAAAGCAACACAAACACCCTGGAGGCAAAGAGAAACACTTAAGTACACACAAACCCAGAGCCTGAAATTCAACTTAGATCACTGCTGAAACAAAACAGAACCAAACAACCAGGATCAACACTATCATTTCACTGGAAGTAGACATAAGAGTCATATTGTCTTCAGGAACTAAGGTAAACTAGATGGCCTCAGAGGCGGAGACCTCATTTGTGGGGTGGAGCAAAGTGACTACTGGCTTTTATGCTGTGTACTAAAGATCAGAGTTTGTACAACTAAAAAAAAATGTAAAATTTTGATGCAAAGTTTTCGTGAGGGCGTTTCTGTGTGGAGGATGCATGCTTTCCTCATACTTGTGTGTGTTTCTTCAGGGTACTCCGGTTTCCTCGGGCTGCTCTGGTTTTCTTCCACAGTCCAAAAACATGCATGTTAGGTTAATTGGTTGTTCCAAATTGCCCTAGGTGTGAATGTGAGAATGAATAGTTGCGTGTATGTGTGTGTGTGTGTGTGTGTGTGTGTGTGTGTGTGTGTGTGTGTGTGTGTGTGTGTGTGTGTTGCCTACGTTGATCTGCATCTAAAATTTATCATCTATGTCAATAATATTGCACAGATGGTAGGTACTTCTCATATTCACCTCTACGAAGACGACACTATTATTTACACATCCGGTTCCTCCCTGACCACTGCATCATCCTCATTACAGGCTAAATTCAATAACACCCAACGCGCTTTTGCTCATCTCCACTTGCTTTTGAACACAAACAAAACTAAATTCAAAACTAAATTCGAAACACACATAAATACCTTGCTCACAAAGGTCAAATCCTGAATTGGTTTTCTTTTTCTTAACAAATCCTCTTTAACACACTCCGCAAAACAAATACTGGTCAAAATGACAATGCTCCCAATTTTTGATTTTGGTGATACAATTTACAGGTCTGCCTCAATACCGCTCCTTCATAAACTTAACGTTGTCTATCATCCAGCCAAATGCTTTGTGACTAAAGCTCCTTTTAACACTCATCACTGCCACCTATATTCATTGGTGATTTGGCCTTCACCCCATGTTCACAGAAAGACTCACTGGCTTATCTTCAATTACAAAGCTCTAATTGGCTAAACACCCCCATATTTGCAATCACTGCTGAATATACATAACATTGTCCGCAATCTCTGTTCTAGCAGACTCATCTCTTGATCCCCAAAGTTCGAACCTCCTTTGGCCACTTCTCCTTCCAGTTTTCTGCTGCAAATGACTAGAATCATCTGCAGCAGAATCTGAAGCTCAAATCATTCATTCCCCTCTTCACCTTCAACAACTCTTTAAAAACATTACTCCAAGATCACTGCAATTGCTGTTAGTCACTTATTTTTAATGGATATCATTGTAGCTATTATATTTCTTTCCTTTTCTCATTTCATTTCTTTGTATTATATTCTCCTCTTTTCATATCATTTGATGAAAGATTGTTGGCTTTTATTACTTTCTTGTAACCAGCCTCTCGGCCAGGTCATCATTGTAAATGAAAATTGGTTCTCAATTGACCTACCTGGTTAAATAAGGGTTGAATAAAATAAAATAAAATAAAATAAAATAAAATAAAATAAAATAAAATAAAATAAAATAAAATAAAATAAACAAACAAACAAACAAATAAATAAATCTCCAACTGACTCTGATTAAGGCAATTTGTAACAGCCAAATAACCCAAGATACATGTGTTGGACTGTTGAAGGAAACCACACAAGCACAGGGAGATCATGGAAACGCCACACAGAAACATCCTCGCTGAGCTTGGGACTCAAACCCAGGACCTTCTTATTGTGAGGCAGATGTGCTTACCACTACAGCACTGTACCTCCCAAATTTGGCAACACTGCTAATGCAATCCTTTTAAAAATTTACAAGATCATGTTTGCACCATGGACAAAATCTCATTATACAGTGTCTTTGCTAAGAGCCGTTGGGGTCTTTGTGTCAGAAATAAAATATATTTAAATCAACGGGCATCTTGAATTTTTTCTTGTGAACTTTTTGACAGTTTTGCAAACTGAGTCTGGGTTAACAGCCGGTGAGGAGGACACTGATCATAAGAGTTCATCTTATTTGATTCATTTCTACACAGCATGGCTTCATTTAAAATGAGTAAGGGCTGCGAATCATATAGTTTCCCACCAGAACAAAACCATAATCATAAGCCAATACTACTTCCACAGTGTTACAGGTCCATCTTAGGGTGTGATCATGATCTTTCAAAGTTAACCAACACTTTGATAGAGAAAGTCCTACTCATCAGAAATTTGTGTAGGAAAGTGTTAATGCAGTACCCAATCGAAGATCCCATCTGTTTCTCTTAAGGCTTGTGAGCTATTGAAAACATTATCATTTTGCTGAAACAAAATAGCATAGGATGTTTTTGTTCCACTAAATGCACTCACTAAAGCACACACACATACACACAATGCTGGAAAGCTCTTTTATGGATTTTTTTTGGAAGCCACAGGGTGTAGGCAATGTGCCAGCAAGTCAGTGAGACACTAAGAGGAGCTCCGGAATCCTGAATGCTTTAATGAAAGCCAGAACTGAGCACGACACAGCAGTTCACAGACTGAAAGAGTTTTAATAAGCACTGTCTTCAGTACTCATGGGCCTCAGTCCCAACATTCGTCTTTAGGTAAACACAGAAATGCAAGTATATAAAGCATCAAACCTTTAATTGCTTGCCAAAGGAGTGGCATGCTACCACATAAATCACAGACAAATAAGCTTTAATGGCCTCATACAAGCATGTTTCACAGCAGGAGCTGAACTATACTATGTACTGAGAAGAGAACAGGTTAATGTTATATTTACTCTCCATTCAATATCACTCTATCCTACATCATTACACAACTATTGTACTAACTGTTACAAGTCCTGATACTCTGATCTGAGCAATTGAATACCTGCTTTGCTATACAGAACACAGTGGCTCAAGCAAAGAGACCTGGGAGGACATCATATAGAAACCTGCCAGACTGTAAAATTATTGACCATATTTACACGCTGGATATTTTTCCACTGATGCCACTTACAAAGCAAGAAGCTCAAGTAAAAGGATAATATCCTAATGTTGTGTTTCAGGTTACAAGTCATATAAACATAGGAAATCAGCAACAGTAGTTGTGAGGTCAGTGGATAATGAAAATCTTTAGGGACATTGGGAAATATTTCAAATGAAAACAACACTTTTGATAACCCACTAGCCATGGCAGGCATTTTGGTAGGTTCAGGCATGAAGAAGTTTAATATCAAGTCATATTTTGGAAAGTAGATAGATAGATAGATAGCTAGATAGATAGATAGATAGATCGATAGATAGATAGATAGATAGATAGATAGAGAGATAGATAGATAGATAGATAGATAGATAGATAGATAGATAGATAAACAATGGCATCCATCAAAAGCACACAGCAAATGTGAGGACAGAATAGCTTGAAACACAGTTTTTTCATAAGTTCTTATTAGTCTTGTTCAATTCCCACCAGGTAGGGACAATTACCCATGTGCCAGACAAGGCAAACTGATGCATAAGGCGATGATATGGTGAAAGACAAAGTTTTCTTATTTGGTTTATTAGACACTCTGATGTAAACATTTATCTCAATGTATTTGTTATTTGTGTCTAAATATGTTTCTACAAGAAAACTAGTACAAAAACTATGCTAAGCACTAGCTAGTTCCCCCAGCTAAATTTACTGACCCGAACTGAGTTTTAAGTTCATTATGATCCATTATTAATATAAATGGCAGTGACGCCAATTGTGTTGTGGTTAGGGTGCTGGGCTCATGATTGAGTGGTTGTGGATTTGAATCCCTGCTAGACTAGATTTTAAAAATCAATTTGCATTCACTTGTGGTATTGATGCTTTCACTGCAACAGTGCTGTGTGATGTTTTCAGTAAGACATTATGGGAAATAAGAGAAATGCAAACAGGTTTGCCTTGAGAGAGCCTTGGCTTGCCCCAGAATTATACTGGGGCAGCGGCTCATGAATATGGTTACTGCCTTATATTGTACAGTTACAACCCATTGGTCTCACAACCCTAATCCTTACTCAGCTGAAATGAGTAGGATGCCCATCTTATATGAGTAGGGCTGTCGGACCAAAGGCCTGTTGAGCCAGTGGGCAGTTGGAACATAGAGCCATCCCCCATGAATACCAGCCATGGATATCTGTTTTTATCACAAAGCCACGATTTCCAGACAACAGAGCAATGTTTTCTGAGTAATGAGCTAGAATTAGAATTAGTTAGAATTTATTGGGGACAATCGACATCAAAGTTTGGGGGGAAATGTGTTTCACTTTTTTCTGCTTTTTTAAAATCAAGTCAGATCGAGGATCCATCAAGGAGCACATGTTGTGTCACATTGCCTGACCCCTAAGGCCATCAAAGAAGTATTTTTAAATGAGGCTTACCAATTTTACCCAAAGATTCAGTGGGAATTTCAGACCCTTGCTGTACTTCTCAAAGCTGCTATGCATCAGCAATGGCATGGTTCCCTTCATTGATCAACAACATGTCTCACACTGGATGCTCATCAACACTTCTCAATCATGCACATCTCAAAAGGAATAACAAAAAAATAAATCCAAGCTTAATTTGATAGATAGGCTTAACCAAAATAGAGACTCAAAAAGCACAAACAGGTTATTATAGTTTAGCATAGTTATAGCGAAATGTTTCCCCCAGTGAGTGATAGATATTAATTCACAATTTCAGGATTTTGCTTCAGCATGATCCTATGCACTGATCATCTCCAAATGTAATAGGTTTTTTCAGGCCCCACCCTTCTACCCAGTTTGATGAAAATCTGATCAGTAGTTTTTGCATAATCCTGCTAACAGAAATTTTTATTAAATGCTTGTTAAAAAGCTTTTTATAAACTCCTGGATCTGGATCTGCTCCAAAATGTTATGGGTTCTTGCCAGGCCCATACCATATTCCTTCTATAGTGAAAAATCAGTGTTTAATCCTGCTAACAGACAAACAAACAAATGCTAGTAAATGCATATCCTTCCACACTAATTACCAGCATAGGTAATAATCTTGTTTTTCATTCTTGTAATCTTGAAACTGGAAATGCTGGAAATGTGTAATATTTGGCAGTGGGAAGAATTCCAAAAATCATCTCTCAGCAAATGAAAATATCTTGAATATAGTCAAGGTTAACTGCTAATTACCATTATAAGATTACAATGAGCAAAATATGTAAGATTATTAAGCCTAAGAGATATTTTTAAAGTTTTCTCATTGATTTCTCACATTGCCGAACCACTTAATCCTACTAGGGTTGTAGGGGAGGCTGGAGCCTATCTCAGCCAAATCTGAGTAAAGGGGGGGTCCACCCTGAACAGCTGATCAGTCCATCACAGGGCCAACACACACACACACACACACACACACACACACACACACACACACACACACACACACACACACACATAAAATTCACACTCACACCTAGGGGCAATTTGGAACAGCCACTTATCCTAATGTTCATGTCTTTAGAGTGTCGGAGGAAACCAAAGTACCTGGAGGAAACCCATGTAAGCATGGGGAGAACATGCAAAGTCCACACAGAAACGCCTTCTCTGGGTATGGGGGTCAAACACAGACCTTCTTGCTGTGAGACAGGCATGCTGATCACTACACCAATGTTAGTCGAAGAACAAAAACGAAAAGTAATAATGTCTTGCTTCTGTGGAGCATTTTGCAAAAACATGACTGTTGTTACTGGATATTTATTTGTTTTAACAATATGGGAGAAAAAAAATGTTGATTTATATTTTACAGAAGAAAAAATGGCCAAAAAAAAGTATTTTTTTCCCATCTGAGTTAGCAGAGAGAAAGATATTTACGCTCATGTGGATTGAGTATTGGGATTATATCTGGATGGAGATTTCCCACATAATAAGGAAAGTGTAAATACACTCAAGAGGTGGTCCAGGACACATTTAAATCACATGTTATATAATGTAAACACATCTGTCTTTGCAAACCACATGTGACCACCAAATTCCTTCAATAAGAGACCTGCAGACCTACACACAAATAGGTGATGTGACATAAAACAACCAAAATAAGGAATAACACTGAAACTTGAATGAATTAAATGAATTTAATTTGTATTGTAATGCTTAAATATTCTCAAATACATTCAGACCTATTTAGTATTTTTATTCTTTACTTTTTTTACTTAATCATATTCTTTTTTCTACCTTTCTAGCAATATTATCTGCCAACAGATTAAGCTTAAATGAACCTTAACACAGTCTAGAAATAGATTTAAAGATTATGTGTCATATTGACACACAGTCACAACATCATGATAACTTAACAATCATGTCTCATGATCATATATATTGGTTATGTTGTCAATATATAAATGGCCATTTATTTACAGTTTTTATTTGCCGACACTGCAGAATTGAATATCCTGGGCCATCTCACCCAAAGGTGAGGTACACCATGAACAGCTCAGACAGACCTAATCTGCATGTCTTTGAAGGGTGGGAGGAAACCAGTGATAACCCAGTTCCCAGAGATAACCCATTCAAGCACGCAGAAAGCATGTTAACTCCAAAGCTCCAGTTAGCTGTGAGTTTTGAACCCAGAACTTCTTGTTGTGGGGTGACAGTGCTAATCACTGCACCACTGGTCTGTACTTGGACTTCATTCTGGAACCAGAGACTATAAGTTATCATCTTATCTTTAAATTAGCTGGTGTACTGTGTCCATTGAGCCTCTGATCAGCCCTCATTTTATTTTGTTTATTTTGTGTTTATTACTTTTATGATTTCTTTGCATGATCTTGTATTTTTCTGTTTATTCTTATTAAAGCATTAGGCTTTGATAATAATAATACATTTTCATTTATTTATTTATTTATTTATTTGTTTGTTAGGGACTTTTTTCTTTTTTATTACCCAGCCAGATAAAAAAGGTAGAAAAAGTCAGAAGTACTGTTATTACTAGAGATAGGCTTTCACATATTTTCCACCGGCAGCTCTGTTTGTCTGCAGCTTTTGTTTTGAGTAAATATGGGTTGTCACCAGGAGCCACCAGCTCCAGTCCCGGTGAACTGAAACATGATCACACTTGCTGACATAATGAGGTCTGGGCTTTTGGGATGATGTCTCTATATGCAACAAAGAGGCAGCGAAAAAACTCTCTGTGCTAAACCTATTCCATCCTGTGTGGTTTATTTCCCAGTGTGACATTCATTTATGTTCCTGTTCCATACAGTATATTTAAAACAGCAATGTTTTTTTAGGAAGATTCACACTTTTTCACATACCTATTATTTCTATTTTGCTTAATTTTTTCTTAAATTAACTAAATATTATATGACTCACAGCTTGGTTCATTTCAGGTACAAGCATGTGGAGTCCAGGACATCTGCTTCCAGGAATTTCATTAGACCTCTGCATGACCAGTGTAATCCATGTTATGTAAGAGAGAGAGTTCATGTTTTCAGAGGAAGTTCCTGCTGTGTTGCTGTTTGAAAGGTGAGATGAAGGAGAAGCAAATTCAGTATAAGTTTCTATGATATACAGAGAAACAGTCCCTTATTGGTACTTCATCCAAATCTAAATCCAGAACAGGTCAGAAGGTTAGGTACTGATGCTGGACTGTTGAGGAGGTCTGAGAAGCAGCGCTTTGACTCTTCCACTTCACTTTGTCTTCATGAAGTTTGCTTTGTGTACTGGTTCACTGTCGTGTTAGAACAATTTGGGGCCTCGTATGGTTCTTTTCCACTTGGCCACTTGAAGAGGCACTACCCTGGTGCCTTTAAAAACCAGCCTGCATTCCAACAGTTTTAAAAATCAAAAAGCATGTTGCATTTCCCTTGCTAACGTTTTTGTCTGATTTGGTGTATTTGTCTGTTTCTTAGCAATTTTTTACAAAAAAAGTTCTGAACAGATTTTAAACAAGTTTTTTTTTTTTGTTTTTTTTTTTAAATAATTTATTTTTTTTGGAGGGGTGGAGTATGGCTCATTTAACACTCCATTGATGATCTGGATCATGATCACAATCGGGGCAATTTTAACAACTTTGCATTTAACATCATAAGTACAGACTACAGTAATTTTATGATGAGAAAAGAAATGTGAAAACAATATTTAACAGAAATAAAAATGAGGGAAATTAGCTGCCTTGTTTGCAAACTCTGAGTGCTTTTAGGTTCTAGTGAAATTTCACCAGGGAAATTGTTTTTGGGCATGGTATAAAAAAATCTATGCCAGAGGATATTACACCTGCCATTGTAGGTTATTTTATGTTTTCATATAAAAAGACAAATAAAACCAACCCTAATAATAAATAAAAAGATTACAGTTAATAAAACAATAATTAAACATACAATACAATACAATAATTAAAAAGTCAATTAAACTGAATTTGGATATGAGTACAACTCATAAAATTGTCCTTTCGAGTTCCAGGGTAGTATGCAATATACAAAATATAAAACAATAAAATATTAGCAGTATAATTTTTTTTTTTGTCATTACATCTTGCAGTTGAAGGTTGTGTGCATGCAGCAATTTCTGATTTCACTTGTGTTTTATCAAAGTGGAGACAACTGTTGCATGGTGGCTCCTCCCATATTCACTGTAGTTTCAACTTCAATTACTAGCTTTGGTTTACTAGTTTGGAAATGGATCTCGATAAGGCACCAGCACTGCATTAGTGAGTTATTACTTCCAGATGAAATGGTAATGGAAAACCATAAAGCCATGTTCTAGAAAATCCTGTGCTTACATCTTTACACTGAGAGGTAAATAACAGTGAACATCTCATTACAATAGCATGCCATGGGGTTGGATGTATTAGGCAGCAAGCAAACAGTCAATTCTTAAAGTTGATGTTTGGAAAGCGGGAAAAATAGGCAAATATAAGGATCCAAGTGGCTTTGACAAGGGCTACATTATCATGGCCAGATGACTGGGTCTATTAATCTCCAAAATTACATGACTTTTGGGGTGTTCCTGGTATGCAGTGGTTAGTACCTACCAAAAGGTCTACAAAGAAGGACAAACGGTGAACCAGGAACGGATTCATTGATGTGCATGGGGAATAAAGACTAGCCTGTATGTTCTGATATCACAGAAGACTACAAATTACTGAAAAATCTAATGCTGGTTATGTATAAAAAGTAGTCTGAACACATGGTGCATTACAGATTTCTGCCTATGAGGCTACGAAGTTGCAGAACAGGATGTGTTAAAAGAAGAAGACAAGCCACTGCAGTGTGATGTTCTGGGCATTTCTTCTGGGTCATAGAATTCATGTGGATGTTACTTTGATGCATTCTATCTACCTAAACATTGTTGCTGACCAAGTACTCATCTTAATAGGAATGGAGTTCCTTAATGGCAGCAGCCACTTTCAGCGGGATAATGCATCCAGCCATACTGCACAAACGGTTGACGAAGGCGTTTCTGTGTGGAGTTTCCATGTTTACTCTGTGCTTGTGTGGGTTTCTTCTGGGTACACTGGTTTCCTCCCACAGTTCAAAGACATGCCCATTAGGCAGATTAGCTGTTCCTCTAGGTGTGAGTGTGAATGGTTTTGTGTGTTCGCCCTGTGATGGTTTGGCAAACTGTTCAGGATGTACCCTACCTCCACCCAGAGTCGGCTGAGATAGGTTCCTCCCCGCTATAGCAGCCTGCCCGTGACCCTAATTGGATTAAGAAAATGAGTCTGCCTCTGTTTCACATTTCTTTAATGGAGGTACTGGAGAATCTATGCTTTTATATCTATCTTTTATCATCTTCTTTTTTATTTTCCTACAGGTAACATTAAAGTCGTATCTGTTATTTAAGTATTAACAACAAAACTTCAAAAGGCAGAGAAATTGATGTGTATAAAAAATAAATAGATCAATAGGTTAAATATGAAAACACTATGCCACTTGAAAAAAGAAATAATTTAAGCCATACAGTAATACACACTTACATATACAGCTTTAAATCTCACACCTGTACTCACCACATGTGTACTATTCCACTCTTCTGTGCACATTGTGGCATGAATCCAAGTGTGTGTCATTCTACGTGGCTATTGGGTGCAAAAAGACATTACGTATGTACCTGAATCAGATGGATATTTCTATGGTGTGCATGTCCAAACTCAGATCCAGGGATTGGGGGCATCTTTGCTTTGGTTGGCATGTGGGTATGTGACCCTTTAGATATCTAGCTAATGTGTATTTGTTAATGTGTATGTGTATTTTCTATTCTCTTTATTGATCTCCAAGGCACTATTTACAGTGATTCCATTTCAAAATAGTAGAGGGGAGAATTGGATTTGGCCAAAGTATAATATCTTGGTTTTCTGAGTGCACAGAGATTCCTGGCTCCTATATTGTTTTTCTCTTCCTGTTAAGACCATGAAAAAAAAAAAAAAACTGTCCATGCATTGGATAGGCATCACTGGGCCCTATTGTTCTACTTCTAGGCTGCTTGTTTGGTCATGAATGCCTTGCCATATCATCATCATCATAACACAATCAACCATCTTCGCTATCATTATTTTGGACAAACCTGGGCTTTAAATCAGACCCAGCTGCATTAAGCTATTTAACCTTTGCAGATTTTGTGGAGGTGGCTCTACAGTAATCAGCTCACTCAAAATCCAGTTAAAAACTTAGAGCTTTATCATGTGAGGTAAAACCTCTGATGGATAATTCCTGCTGAACACATGCACAAACCCTCTGAACTCCAGAGCCGATGACTCAACAGCAGAATAAAAAAAATACAGACAACACACCATTTTTCAGAGAGTTTTTCAGCTGAAGAAACATGTTGCATTTTCTTAAATCAAGATTGAATACTTAAAAATAAAATATTGGATGCTTTGAAACTCATTAAAATAAAATGAAACTCATTCATTAATTTTCTGAACCACTTAATCCTAATTAGGGTCGCGGGGAGGCTGGCGCCCATCTCGGCTGACTCTGGGCGAGGGCAGAGTACACCCTGGACAGCTCACCAGCCTATTGTAGGGCATTAACATGCTGCCTACTCTTGAAAAAATCAGCAATGGTTCTTTTACATGCTTCTCACCACAGACAGTAAGAGAAATGGCTGGCCTTTCACAACTTTGATAGTGGGGCTTGAACCCCCGACCTGTAAAACATACATTACAGGCCACATTATTTCATAATTATATCAATTTTACTTTGAGTGAATTGGAGGGGGAAAAAAAGCAAAGGAAAACACACAATGACATGATATGACACGACTAAATACATTTTCGAAGTTTGCATGTTCTCCCTGTACTTACTTAAGTTTATTCTGGGTACCTAGTTTTCTGCCCCACTCTAATGACATCCAGAAATAGGATCATATGATGATGGGATGAAAAGTTCCTATATGGACCATAATACAGTTGTTGAATTTGACCACATGTGGTATTTTTCAACAGTCACCTCTGCAGTCAACACAGTTCTCCCATGTGTGTTGCAGCACTTAGATCCCCTTAGTATTAAAGATTTCAAGTTACAGTGTACTTGCATTAGTCCTTCTTAGTCAGCCTGTGAACTTTTCAGCCCACCCTATGTATTAGGGTGAAAACAGTCACCTGGGACTGGCTCGAGCTCTCTGCCTTGTATAATTAGCATAGAAAATGAATGTATTAATTAATTAATTGCCTCTACTAGACTCATGGGGAGGCTACAGCTTATCTGGGTGAAGGTGGGATATACCTTGAACAATTCGCCAGTCCATCACAGGGAAAACACACACAACCATTCACACTCACACCTAGGGGCAATTTGGAACAGCCAGTTAGTCTAATGTGCAAGTCTTTGGGAAGAAGCCAGAGTACCCAGAGGAAACAAAAGCAAGCACAGAGAGTACAAGCATGATGGCACGCATCATGCTTTTCCTGAAAGCACACCACAACATGTCATTCTTGAGCTTTACCAAGCGTCATTAGGACTACAATCAGAATCATGTGTTGTGGTCAAATGAGACCAAAATCTGACTTTTTTGTAATGAACACCATCAGCATGTTTGGTAGAAATGGGGACTAAATGCAAGTAAAAGCACAAACACTGACTGAAGTGTAGAGCGGTGAACAATTGATGCTTTCAGGCTGTTTTGTGGCTCTTGTGAAGATTGATGGCATCATAATTCTGCTAAATGCATCAATATTTTGTACTTTGAGGTTAAGTCTTAGTCATAGTTATTTTCCCAACAAAATCATGACTCAAAACATAAATCTAAGACAACCCAGAAATGGCTCGTATTTTGCAATTTGCATTGGCCATCTTTGTCCTTCGGCTTTCCAAATGGCTAAGACTGCAGCCAAAGCATCAAGTGGATTTTTATTTTATTATTATTTATTTGTTTATTTATTTGTAATTTAGCTGAGCTAGCAGGTAACAAGGTGAATCAGCTAGCTTAGGTTGGCCTTATTTGACCCGTTTTGGATTACCTTCAAGTTAAAATCCTCAGGCTTCTGGTCCAAAGGGGTGTAATCAAGCCTCAGAAGGGGCAATAGAATTTTAAAACTTTTAGAGCAAACCTGACTGACAGGGATGTTTTGTCTCTGATGCATATAGCGTCTACTGAATCCACTCTATTTAATCTTCCAGATGCACATAAGATAGGCAGGTAAGTGTGTAAACAATACCTGCTGTGTTTCTACATACATGCAAGATCATGTGTCAGGTATAAATCACGCTCTTTTTCATATCAGGCTGTATTACACCATCTGGAGCACAAGGAATATTCCTTTGCTTTGAAGTTATGTTACACACATGTATGTTACTGTCATAATAAAGTGTTTGTTACTGTAATCCTAAATTATTAACCTGGGATTATAAAAGGGAAAGGTTCAAAGCCTGGGCGTCACAAATCTTGGGTTCAAAGTAACCTTTCCCAAAGGTATATTCTCAAATATACTATTGTTGTATTCAATTGTTATTCATTTAATCATTTTTCAATTTTGCTTATTTTTAAGAATTCTGGAGTTGATGATAAAAGATTAGAGATCTAATTTTCAGAGGTTTGTGGCTCAGTGATTAAGAGTTATACTGATAGGAAGAAACTGAAGTTTGGGCTTTCATGGGGAAGAGTTTAAAAACAGGGGCTGGAAATTTGAGGAGCTGATTATTGACTCAGCATGTTGAAGCAGGCTCGATGCAGCCAGCAGATATCACAAAGAGTCTATCAGCTCTGAGCAACGCAGACACATGTCTGGCTATGGAATCCATGCTCAGACTTTAAAGCCAATGGCTCTACTATGAAAACAGAGCACATCCAGCAAACAGATCAGTGGAGCTTCTCCAAGGCAAATAACTTAGAGGGTGTGGAGGGAGCAAGCACTCAGAAACCAAATACAAATCGCTCACATATGTTTTACATGCATATTAAATTGGAGAGTGAAACTGACAAAGACACGACCGAATAAGGATGGCGTATGTTATTGTGTGTGTACTTTCAGGATAGGATCACAAGTTCTTGTGTGCTTGGATATTTTCTTGTCTTAATTATTCTTAATATTGTATTTTTTATTCTTTTCAACCAACATAAAATCCATCATCTTCATATTCATTCACTCACTCATTTGCCACACTGCTTTATCCTACTAGGGCTGCACAGAGGCTGCCTATCTCACCCGACACTAGGTGATGGCAGGGTATACCCTGAACAGCTCACCAGACTATAGCAGGGCAACACCCACACAACCATTTACACTTACACTAACAACTATGGGCAATTCAGAACAGCTAATTTGTCTAATATACATGTCTTTGGACTGTGGGAGGAAACCAGAGTGCCCAGAGAAAACTCACACAAGCACAGGGAGAATATACAGACTCCACAGAAACGCCTTCATAAATCCCACCAAAACAGATAATTGACTCATTCAGGCATGGACTCCAAAAGACCTTTCAGGGTGTACTGTGGCATGTGGCATCACTAAGTCTATGATTTGGACTTGTTTGTCCAACACAACATAAATCTATGACTGAGCAGAACAATGTACAGAACATCACATTGTTCCTGCAGATATTATATATAGGGAATTTAGTGTGTATATATATATATATATATATATATATATATATATATATATAGATACGACGAATCGAGCACTGTTTTATGGAAAAGCGACACAAG
>JAOUQZ010000028.1:11835851-11847746 GCA_028564935.1 Neosilurus hyrtlii | reverse complement strand
CATGCCTCTCACCACAGACAGTGAGAGACATGGCCGGCATTTGATAACCCAGTTAGCTGCACTGGGAGGACAGCAGTAAGAACCCGTTGATAGTGGGGCTTGAATCCCCGACCTTGGGATCAGTAATCCAGCACCTTACCACCAGGGCACCACTGCCCCCACAAGAAAATGTATCTCTATAAATTCATAAAGGCAGCAGCTTATGGGGGTATATCCGTTGCTATATCCTTCCTACATGACTAACAGCGACACATCTTCCAAGATAATGCAAATCCTTTAAACCCTAAAACTGCTCATATTGCTTCTCGTAACTTTTATCGACATATGCACATCCACTGAATTAAATCAACTAGTGAGCAAATGAAAACATTTCTTTATACTACACACAATCATTCCACTGAATTCCTTTGAAAAGTTTATTACTCAGGATGCATGCCAATACCACAAAATCCAGCTATTATGCCTCACTATACTTCCTCTGTTGTCTTTTTACTTCTTCTTCTTTTTCTTTTTTTCCTTGGCATCTTGCCTAAATAAAGAATCACTTGTCTCAGATGATGATGGTGTTAGCCTTGCTATAGACAGCACAATAAAATAGCAAAGCTAGTACAGATAGTAAAAAATAAGCTAGATGATGAAATAACATTGTTCTAATACAGGGTGACCCAAAAAAGACACACATTTCAAAGGTAACTAAAAAAGTAACAAATTATTATTGGTACCCAGGAAACTTCATTCTTTTAAAATTTTATTAGTCATTATTTGCACACATGAAATTTAGTGAGGCAGGAGAGGCTGTGCTAAGTCTGCTGGTAGCCCAAGCCCATTTGAGCTTGAAAAAATCAATGTATGGTTTCAGGAAAATAGAGTTAATGCACATACAGCTCAAAAATGCTCAGAAGTGAGGAGAGGAATGTTTCTGGGTCGGGGATATTGTTGTGTGGCAATGTTGGGTGGCCAGCCCTTTACCCTGACCTCGCCGCTTGTGATATTTTTTCTGTGGGGCTACCTTAAATCATGAGTGTATACCCATTGAACCCAAACTCTTGAAGTCCATAAGGTTGCTATTTAGCAGGAGATAATCGCTGTTCCACTCGACATGACCCATGGCAGCTTTCAGAGTTCGCCTCCAAGAGTGTATAGGCAATGAAGGCCATTTCATTTACCTTTGAAATGTGAGAGGTTTGATTGGTTCACCCTGTTTAAGTGTGCAACATCATCATCATCATCATTATCATCATTATTTATTTATTTATTTTTAATATGCTAAATTGATATCTGAATATTTTATGAATATTTTGATGATTGAATAGCTTCTTAATTTCATTCTCTCTCATTCTCTATCAACACATGATGAACAGCATTTTTTTCTTTCCACTGCAATGAGTGCTTAGAACATCAAATAAACCTCATACAACTTCCATACACTTCCACTCTATAAGACAATTTATCAGCCCAATTTCCATTATCAAATAGTTTTTAAAAAAAGGCATTAATAGAATGTACAGGTATACAATCAAAATTGGACACATCCCTGTGGTGTCACACAGGTTAAATGTGTGTGTTTTTCTATCCAGAGAGTGATTACAGAACTAATGCTAGTGCTGTAGAAGAGTGGCTTTCAGAGTGAGGATAAACTAAAGGTTTATTTGTTTATGAATAAACGATTGGGACACATCAGCTCTCAATGGAGCTGCATATCAGTGTCCTTATTTTTGTACAAACAAAACATGTGCCTGGAAACTGGCAGATATAAACTACTGCAGAGTTATTTGGAATGCTATGAATGAAGTCAACAAAACTAAGAAAACAAGCCACATGTTCTTTTTCTACAAGGTTGCAAAACTGTCTGTCTTGACATTAAGTGCCACATTAATGTTGATCATATAGCAGGATTAGCGTATATGCCTACATGTTACACCCATCTTTCAGTTGGCACATGAGTCATTGTCCTACTGATGGCTGCCACCCTAACAGACGGAAATGAAAATAGGTTAGGCCCTGGCGTGGCAGTCTCTAGCTGTGTCGTGTGGCTTCTATTAAGCCACGTCAGACAGGCTGATCAGAATTATCCTTATTTGGAGAAGTATATCATAAACCTGCAGCAGAAACAACAATATGCTTATTAGTACCAATATGCACGCTAAGAATATAAATACTATTCTAAATTTTGGAGTACAGTGACTTATCACAGTGCACTTACATTATTCTAATCATTACCATACTTTAAAATGAAAAAAAGCAGCAAAAACAAACAAACAAACAAGCATGCAAATGTATTTTGTTTTGTTTGTTTTTCTGTGTTTCCGCTTAGAATAAAATAAAACAATTATTTGCCTCAGTTGAGGGGGATGTCACTGAATAAACTATTAAACAGGGAGACATACACCTCACATTTGGTGAATAATTGGTAATTATACCATGCAATGCATAGTAAAGAGTGGAGGAGGCTCAACAAACATCACTGAGGTGTGACAGTGACAAAAGACTATGTGGGTACTTGTTTGTCCAGATTCCAATTATAGAGCTTATGCTACAGTAATAAAGCTGATAGAGCTATTTGTGTACTTGGGCCTGTGAAATCTAGGTTTACAGCTGTAGCTGCTGTGGCAGCAGTGAGCTCATCACAAGATGCTAAGCCTGACCTCTTCAGACACACATAAAGAGTAAACTACCTTCATGTGTTGCTAGAAATCATCATGTAGCACAGCTTTTCGCAGATCAGACACTGTTCATAAAAGTGTTTGATGTTGACAGTTCTGTGATCTATGTTTCCTTACGGTGAAACCTGCCGCTGCAATCAGCAAGCTCACTGTTTCATTCCATCAAACAGGAAGCCCTACAGAGAGTATGAAAAGGCCAGGGCCATGTCTGATCTTGCTGGATGAAAGTACCTGTATGCTTCAAATAAACTCAAGGCTATTGTAACTAAGGATATATTCCCCCCAACAGCTTTTTAAGTCTTAAAGGCAGAGTAGGTATTTCTCGAAAGCATTTTGTTATATTTCTTGAAGTTCTCTTTATGTCCTGACAGCAGTGAATAAATCAAAATGCTCTGATAATAAAAAGGAAATCTGCCAGCTGTGGCAGTTGCAGCACTGTAAAAACAAACAAATGTAATGATGTGAAGGCTTACCTGTCTATCTACCTGCCTGCCTATCTGTACACATTCTGCCCATGAGGTGAAGCTTTGAACAGGATAATGATCCTAACCATACTCACAAATCCACCAAGGAATGGCTGCAGAAGAAGAAATGGAGTTACTGAACAGTCTATTCAAAGCACAGATTTGAACCCCATTGAAATGTTGTGGGGGAATTGCAAAGGGCAGTACATGAAAGAAAGCCCCAGAACATCTTGCAACTTATGAAAGTGTGGTTAAAGAAACATTCACCAAACCAATGAATAACTGGTAGAAAATTATACAAAACGCCTACAAGAAGTTATTTTAGCTAAAGAGGGCAATACTGACTTCTGAGGCCTAAATGCCTAATTACGTTCTCCCCTGAAGACCATTATGTCTACTGACATTTTTATTCAATAAAAGATCAAAACGAATCACTGTGAATGGTTGTGTGTGTAGGCCCTGCGAGGAACTGGTGAGCTGTTCAGGGTGTTCTCTGCCTTTTCCTAGAGTCAGCTGAGATAGGCTCCAGCTTCCTGCAACCCTAGTATAATGAATGAATGAATGAACAACTCTTCAACTGAATAATTCAATATATCATACGTTGCCTCATTTATTAAATGGTTACTATCCCGAGTGGATAATTCATGAATCAAACTAATGAACACTCACAGTTTGTCATGGTCACATGGAACAGATTATTCTAACTACACATATGTACTTTAAAATGGAAAAATAAACCATACAAATCATGTTTTACTTTGTTTTCATGTAGTATATGCTTAAGTGATCACTCATTTTTTAATACACACCACATTTTAGTAGTCAAAAGTTTGTATTCTCACCGATTCATGACTGCTCAAAACAGCCAGAAAGAATTAACTTGGACACAAAATCAATTAAAGAGTGCATTGTTCATACTAAAATGGCACCCACAAAACTCGGAGCATGAAATATTTTTAATTATATATTAAAAACAATTTATAAATAATTATAATAATTATAATATTCAGTTTCTCCAAAGAATTCTTTATCCTAACCATATGAAAGACTTAAAAGTTAAAAGTGACTTGTCAAAGTAATCAGAGTTTCCCTTAAGGAAAAAAAATGCATACAGCTATCTTAGTTCACCAAACATGTGTCTCTCAGGCCAGAAGAATGATTGGCATCTTTGTTCATAGAAAACAACTGGGAGGTTTCGCAAGTGGACAGTAATGACTAACAGTAGTTTGGCCATATGACACTATGTTATTCTGTTAACTTTTTAGAAGAAGGCAAAGAGGATGAACATCAAAGAGTATTACATCAGGCAATAGGCCACTCCTTCAGCCTTTCTTTTCAGTACAGTCAAGAAAATTCTGAATTCTGTGTATCAGTGGCTGTAAAAATGTGCATCAAAATATATATAATGAAGTCATTTTCCACAGAAAATTTGTTGCTCAAAACCTCATGTTGTTTGAACTGGTCTGAAATCTGTTTGCAAAAACAGATGGTTTAAAACAATCCATTCATTGGTTATATCCGACTAATATGAAAAGATATAAAATAAATGTGTCCAATTAAAACATTACTTGCAGGCGTTGGTTGCTTTGTCAATTACATAGTAACGTGTTACATTATAAAACTTGACTACATTTGGGGTTTTCTATTTCCAAAGGCTTAAAGAAGGGAAATGTGTAGGCTTATATATGATCCAGCTGTAGGCCCTATTTCGTGTTTCTGGTAACCAAATATTGGTTATTAAATGCATTTTAATCCATTCTGTTTCTGCAGTGCAATGATGCATAAATTCATAGACAGAACAATTGCTGAAAACTACTAAAAATGTTCCTTTTCATATCCAGTTACAGCATAAGAAAGACAAAATATTATTAAAACTGAGCTTCTCTAAGGATGTTGTCACACAAAAGAATGGATGTGTAAGAAATGTAAACATTGTGATTGTTTAGTAGATGTAATAAGGTGGCATATAAATGTTAGGTGGCAATAAAGTGGTTAGAACATCTACCTCATAGAGCAAAGGTCCTTGGTTTGAGTCCCAGCCTCGGCGAGGGTGTTACTGTGTGGAGTTTGCATGTTCTTCACATGCTTGGGTGGGTACACTGTTTTTTTTTTCTACATTCAAAAGACACATTAGGCTAACTGGCTCTTCCAAGATGCCTGTAGGTGTCAGTGTAAATGGATGTATGTGTGTGTCGCTCTGCCTGGCGAGCTGTTTAGGGTGTACCTCACCTTCGTGCAGAGTCAGCTGAAATACTGCATACAACAGTAGGCAACCCTTCCTGCAACCCTAGTAGGTTTAAGTAGTTCAGCAAATTGATGGATGGCTGCAATATTTTGGTTGTCTATAACTCATATTCTGGTGCTACCAATATTGGTTGTCAGTAGATGGGTAAAAATATTCTAAAGGGATAAACATGTGTTATGATTAACAGCTAGCTTAGACTGAAGTCAGAGAAAACAATGTTCTGATAGATATTTGTATGATCCTTAATCTGTGGGACACTGTGCACAGACACTAAATAGGGCCCCTAAATAGCTGGACTGTTCGGGCTTTTATATACACTGCCCAGCCAGAAGAACTTACACACGTCAATATTTTATTGTTCTGCCTTTAGCACTGATTACAGCGCATGATTGCCAAGGCAATGTTTTAAGTTAAGCAAGATCACAACATTTATTTCCCTCCACTGTTGGGTTCACCAACATCTTGAATTGATGAGGGAAAATTGAACCACTTCATAAAGTTTTCTCCATCACATCGCAAAGACTTTCAACAGGGTTAAGGTCAGGACTCTTTGGTGTCAGTACATATGTGAAAATGATTCCTCATGTATCCTGAAGCTCCAATTTTAAATCCATGCAATCAGAAAAGCAAAATTGATGGGATAACTTGCTCATTCAGGTCATCAGCTGACTTTAGTTAACTGGCTTATAATGTATAATGACCAACTGAAAAAACAATGTTATGATGATTATGTGCTGTAATCAAGGCTAAAGGCACTCCATGAAAATATTAGGGTATGCAACTTTTTTTCCTTTTTTGACTTTGGGTTAACAAGTAAAAGCTCATCGTAGGTAAGTTATATGACTATATCAGTTGTTTGAGTAAAAAATTGGTTGTTTCAACAAATCTGGTTTTGCAGTGCATTTATCTGTCATCTGTCTGAGCTATATCAATAATCCTGGTGGAAAAGCAAAATGAGCCATGGGCAATTTTATTTTTCTCAACAGTAAACCTGATTGAAAAGCTTGTTTTTATGCTTATTTACTTCAAATATTTTGAGCCGAACTATCCTCATCCTGTCATGCAGGCTCATTCTCCATTCAAACTCAAACCCACATGTTTGCCTCTGAGATTCCAACAGAGATAAAGCTGCAGACTATTCATCAGCATATTTAGACTCGTTATCAAAGCCAGATAATATCATCTTGACCATATATGGTTTAAGGCAATACTGCATGAATGCGAAGAAATGAATGAGATTTCCCATAAATGTGCATAAATACAACCTAAATATCCATAAATAGGTTTCAGGGATGTTTACTGAAATATGCACCAACCATGAAACAAGATAAAGAATATACGTGATGTAGAAGTGATAGATCAAGTGAAAACGACACTGAATACCATTTTAACAGCAATACTTTGTATGTCTTTGGTGTTTGGGATCCTCATGAGCCAGAAGGAAAGGGTGTATTATACAGCTTTGTCTTTTTTAGAAACATTACATATTGGTGTGAGTGATGGTTATTGTGCCTATGTTTTATGAGTTTACATTTACCATGAATCTCATCTGACTGCCATACCACAGCTGCAGAGGGTCACACCAGACAAATATATCTTTATTACAGACTAAACAAGCAATACCAAATCTCGGTATGAAGACCTTAATCAAACTATGTGTACCAAGAAAGGAACAGTGCAATTTGATTGGTCCACTATCTGTGGATTACAAAAATTGTCCTGAGTAGTTAATGCTTGAATCAGAATTACAAAACAAAAATTTATATATATAATAAAACAAAATAAAATAAAGATTACACGTTGTTATCATGTTGTTTATCGCTAATAAACAAAAACATTGTAAATGCCAATTTTCGAAAAGTGTTGCAAATTAATTTTTTTTTCATTTTGCATAGCATGAATGAACTTCAAACCATATGGAATGGTTAAACAAGTGAAGAAATAAAAAAATACAGTACACTTATACAACTTAAATGAAGATAAATCAGAAACCAAGTACCATTCAGAAATTTATTTTATGTAATATTGGATCATATTAATGAGAATAAGTAAACATACAACAATATATTGTAATAACAAAAAAAAACTATTTTTTGAGAAAAACGTCAATATTTAGTGTGGCCACCCTTTACTTTAATTGCAGTATTTAACCTTTCAGGCATAGTGTTCACATATTTTTTAATTTTCCTACTCACTAATCCATTTCATATGTTTTGAAGTTCATTCATGCTATGCAAAAGTCAAGAAAATTTAATTTGCGACACCTTCGATTTCATTAAAAATAATATATATATATTATTTTTAATGTTAATTAGACTTAAATTAGTGGAACATCGGGCATGCTGGATGTTGCCCAAGTTATTAAATTTCCCAATTCTGATTTGAATGACCGTCCCATTGTTCTCTCATCACAACTTTGACTGCAGAAAATTTTTCAGGGTTATGGGTACAGTGGATTGCAGCATTACTTCAGGAGAAGAAAAATCCAGACCTGGTGAGAGAACAATTGCTTATAACAGCGGCTATAACATACAGTACCACTCAAACGTCTGGACACACCCACTCATTCTAACTGAAGTAGGTGTGTCAAAACTTTTGCGTGGTACTGTATATGTAATTTTAAAATGTTTCTTACTTTAATATAAAAAGTTTGTATTTCGTAATAACATGAACATATCTTGTTATAACAATACCTAAACTTTTCATGTTATAACATGATACTGCTCAGCATTTCTTTTCTGGCTTGTAAGGAAAATGTTTCTGTTTCTGTTGAAATGCAGGCAGTGGGTTTGCGCAACATGGTTATTCAACTTCTTTTTGTTTGCTGCTGTTGAAATGTTACATTATTAGTCAGTTAAAAAAGGATGTCACAAGCCTAGTCATAACCACTCTGCATCACTCCTACTGAGATCTGGGGAACTATTTGATGTAGATGTACTGTATCCACATGAAAATATTCTGCATCAGGGGTTCGGTTTAGAAATATAGATCATGTTTTCATTTTGAGTATGACACTGACCTTTATACATAACATTGTAATCTTGAGTTTAGAACACCAAGAAGTATACCAGCTCCAGCACTGAACACACACACACACATACACAAAATCTTGAATTTCTTTTATTTGAGTCATCAAAAAAATTTATTCTGTAGCCTCTTACCCTAACCTTAATCGTTAAAGCTAAATGGTAAAACCCAATCTTTACCCTTACCCTTACTCCAAACCTAATTCTAACCTGAACCTAAAGCCAATCATCACTTTCCTAAAATATTCTTATTTTGTTGATTAAAAACTCATTCCGATCATCAGTGTGTCACAGTCAACACACACAGACACACACACACACACACACACATACACAGAGAGCGAGACACACCCACACACACACCCACACACACACACACACACACACACACACACACACACACATCCACACACACACACAGACAGACAGAGAGAGAAAGGGAGAGAGAGAGAATGCTGTATTTCTGTTTTTGTGGGGACAGTCAGTTCTGGACCTCACTTTATGGCAAGTACACACACACACACACGCACGCACGCACGCACGCACACACACACACACACACACACACACACACACACACACACACACACACACACACACATATTCACCCCTTCAGCTTAATCTCAAAGAGGTTGAGGCAGCTGTAGCTACCATTTAGGAGGTGGGGAAATGCCTTTGAGCACAACTGTATTAAGTGTAAGGCAGTAAATACTAGTGACATTTAATGGAGGAGTACTGATAGTACATTCTTTTTGAGACTCGTCTGAGTCCTCTAACTTGCCTTATACTACTACTACTACTACTACTACTGTGTCCTGTAATTATTAGGAGGATTACAAGGTAAATGTGGCCATGGCTGGATTTAAAGTGGTTCAGCTTTCAAGTGTGTGACACTGAAATAAGACTTTTTTTGTGCTGAAACCCTTTGCTGAGGCACAAAGGTGTGTTTTAATCACACTAGATTCATTGTGTATGTGAAAGACAATAATACCACTCTGTGCACTACACCGCACTGCAACACAACAGCTCACATTAGGACTGGAAAAAAATAACTTCATTCTATTGTCCCTGAATGTTTCAATCTGTAGTATTTAACAGCAATAACATGCAGCAACGTTCTAATGTTGAACAGTAATTTTCTGTTATTGACCAGCCATATTGTCATGGAAACACTTCAGGGATATTATTCTACAAGGCCTGTTATGTTCAGAGCGTACTGTATGTACAGGCATAGTTTCAATGTTCCCACCGGCTCATTCTGGAAAACAGGATACTGGCTGCAGTTGCTTTCCCACATCCTCTTTAATATAGTCCATTATATAAACAGGAATTTCCTAAAGCAGATTCCCTCTTTTGAGGGAAAAAAAGGTGGGTGGGGGTATGTAAACATAAATGTTGCATGGTTGTAATATCAGGTAAGCTCAGCGATCAGCAGTTAGAGAATGAATACTAGAAAGAGGCCCCGTGCATGGTAGTTATGATGTAACAAAACCAATGATCATCATCTAAAAAAAAAAGAAAAAAAAGAAAAGAAAAGAAAAATCACATAACAGGCCTGCTGTAACCTTCCCACCATTGAATACATCAAAAACACACTACTTCACTCACTGTTTATTATCCCTTTATTACACGCTGCTTGCTTATTACAGGGCTTCTTACAAAATATTAATTTTTAAAAAAAGCTTAAAAAAATAGGTGGCACAGTATTTAGAACAGGTGCCTCCCAGGGCAGGGAGAAGTTTGTTTTCTGTGTGGAGTTTGCATGTTTGCCCTGTACTTGCTTGGGGTTCCTCCCACAATCAAACAATGTAAATTTTAAGGAAATGATAATGTATACTTATTAATAACTGAGCATGAGGTCAGTACAAGGAAATTCCAGATTGAGATTTTGATGTACCTATTATTATTATTATTAATATTAATGTTATTATTATTATTTATTATGCTTGCCTGCTAAATATTTATTATAGTTGTTGTAGTAGTTATTCCTTCGTAGAAATTTTCAGGAATAGTGCAGCCCAAATCGTAGAAAAAACCCACACAAATTATATAATCAAAACGTGTGGCTTGATTGAGAATAGGGTGAAATAGCTTTTATAAACAATTTTGCGTCTCTATGGTGGTGCAAATCACAAAAAAATTGTAAAAATCTTCTCATATGAATGAATGAAACAACGTCACTTCACCATACTCTATCATAGAAAAACACTTCAAAGTTTAAATGGGTGACACAACTTTCGATTTAATCAGCTAGAACGTCATTTTCATAATTTACAAAAATACACACCAAGCTACAGGCAAACATTTAAAATTTCAAAAATATAAAACCCTTTCTGTGACATCATCTCCTCTTCATCACATTACTTTCTTCATAATTTATCTTCATCACTCCTCTTCCTCTTCATCACTACCATCACTACAATTCAGCTCTCAACTGTGTTTTCAAGTTCTTAGAAAAAAATTACTAACTGGTCCGCACTGGGAGATTACCGACCACTTAAGAGCCAGTCTGCTCGCTTGTACTGTGGTTGCCATATAACAAATTAATAGTGTAGCATTGGCACATGGGATGGTGCAGTAGTTATCAGTATACATTAGTAGCATTAATGATCTATGCTCGAACCTGGTGGTTGATCTTGTGTAGAGTTTGCCTGTTGTGCCAATGCTTGTATGGGTTTCCTGGGTACTCCAGTTTTCTCCCTCAATCCAAAGATGCACATAAGGCCAGCTGGTTACTATAAATTGCGCATTTGCGTCTGTGAAAGACAGACAATCTGTTCAGGCTATACCTCGCCTCTCACCCGAGGTCAGCGGGAATTGGCTCCAGCAACCTGCTGTCTAATAAATTGTACAGATAACGGGTGAATGGATTTAAAAATTATTTTGTTTCCGCTAATGATTCACTTTATAGCAATCGGCGTCGCTCGCTCACTCACTCAGCAAAAGTGGATTGCAGGCATTCCATGAACAGCTCTCAGTGCAAGGCTAACACCCAAACAACCATTTACACTCACACTCACACCTAGGAGCAATTTGGAACAGCCAGTTAGCGTAATGTCCATGTCTTTGGACTGTGGGAGGAAACTAGAGTACCCAGAGGAAACCAGCACAAGCATGGGGAGAACATACAAACTCCACACAGAAACACCTGAAACCCAGGACCTTCTTGCTGTGAGGTGAGATTGCTAACTCTTGTGCCACTGTGGCACCCCAGCAAAGATCTGCTGCAAATCAATCAATCAATCAATCAATCAATCCCAGATCCCTGGATACTGTAATTGATCAATCAGGATCGAGTATTGAAATGAGCTGTTTAATAGTGATATATAATGAAGGGCTGAAAAGAGTTGAGAGTTTTTGGGGTGGAGGGGTATTTTTTGTTTGTTTTTTGTACATGTGTAAGGAAAAGACATCATTCATTAAAAAATATCCTTCAGCTCCACCATGAGAGAGCTGGTTTTCATTAATCTCTTCATAATCGAATGCACCTTTAATGC
>JAOUQZ010000028.1:11813904-11835751 GCA_028564935.1 Neosilurus hyrtlii | reverse complement strand
TAAAAAATATCCTTCAGCTCCACCATGAGAGAGCTGGTTTTCATTAATCTCTTCATAATCGAATGCACCTTTAATGCAAATCGTGTGGGAGAGTCGACTCTTTGTGGTGATTTGAACTCTCATCACTTTTTTTTGGTGGGGGGCAGAAGCAGAGGTGCAGCAGGGTGCTTTCATCCAGTCCAGATTTTTTCTATTCTTATCGCCCCGCCTCCTCTGGTCCTCTCGTCCAATGAGCGTGCATCATCCCTGTCGGGCCTCAAGAACTGTGCGCGCAGAGAGAGAGAGAGAGAGGAGAGAGAGAGAGAGAGAGAGAGTGTGGGGGAGGGTCACGTGTGTACACACGGTAAAGTTCAGGACGGCGCTCGAGCGCGTAGTAAAGTCTCGCGCGTCCTCCCCCATTCCCCATTTTTTTCGAGAACAAGCTCTCCGTTGAAAAGGAGGAAAAACGGAACGTTCACCGAATGAGACGTTATTTACGGTAGCAGGCGCGTTCACGCTTTAACGGACGCCGCTGTAGTTGGATTTGTTTCGAGGTGAAGTTGTGGAGCCGCCGGCGGGTCGGTGGAATGAGAGTCGTGTGAAGAAGGAGAAGCTAGAAGAGGAGAAATGTCAGTGGAGGTAAAGCAGGACCCGATGCCTCCATAGGTGCCAGAAATCCTGTCCTGTTGGTGAGTATGTATCCTCTGGACAGGGCGCGTGTGCGCGCGCGCGTGCGTGTGTTGTTTTGTTGCTTTTCTAAATGTTAGGATAGAAGGGAGTAAGAAGTACACAGACACAGCAACATCTAATCCTTGTCAGAGTGTGTGTGTGTGTGTGTGTGTGTGAAGGGGGACCTTCAGCGTCATGTGAGCCACAGAACATAAACATTTCCAGCTAAAAGACTACATTATATTTTAAGTAGATCTTGTTTTCACCTGGAGTCAGTTTTATTCTCCTGACAGGTGTTCAGTGTGTTTATACACACACTAATGTACTCACTTAATCCTGTAAGGGTCATGGAGAGGCTGGAGCCTATCTCAGCCAACACAGGGCAACTCCCAGAGCAGATCCACACACACACACACACACACACACACACACACACACAGCCATTCACACTCAGACCTAGAGGCAGTTTGAAACAGGCACTTAGCCTAAGGTGCAGGCATGTATTCAGGCTGTGGGAGGAAACCGCCGTACTCGGAGGAAACCCATGCAAGCACAGAGAGAACTCCGTGCAAACCCCACACAGAGACCCCCGAGTCCAGGACTCGAACCCAGGACCTTCCCGCTGTGTTATTTATCGTCGTTACATTTATATTTTAGTTATGTTTGACTTTTAACTCTCTGAGTCCTTCAAATAGTTATTGATATTTTATTCTTCTTGATATTGATAGTTTTTATTGTTATTCAAATATAGGACAGTCATAATAAGCATTTCACTGCATGTTGTACTGTGTATGATTTTTGTATGTGACAAATAAAATTTGAATTTGTGAGATGGACGTGCTAACCACTACGCCACCACGCCGCCTCCATTTATACATAATATTCATAAATATCAGATACACAACAGAGTTTAAACTTATTATATCATTTTCATTCTGAATTCATTATTACCAGCGTCAGTGGAGTGATTTATAACATGGTAACGTTCATGGCGACAGTCAAGATAACAGAAAGTTTAGGTTTCAGGTGAAGTTGAGGTTTTGTGTGTGTGTGTGTGTGTGTGTGTGTGTGTGTGTGATATGTTGTGTATATTTACAGAAGAAACGAACAAACAGATGAACAGACAATATTTTATTTTTAAAAATGATCTTATATCTCCTCACAGCATCTGTTGTGTGATTTATAGCATGTTAAAATGTTTTGTGTGTGTGTGTGTATATGAGAGAGAGACAGATAGAGATCTGTGGTGTGTCATTAACAGAATGAATGATCAAGCAATCAAGCTATAATTTTAATGATAATCTATATAATTTTTTTAAAAATGATATGAATATCGTCGCGTCAGTTTTTATTGTTCACATAAAACTGAAATGTTTTTTTGTTAGTGTTGTTTGTTGTTGAATATGTTCCTTGTTTAATTAAAGCGAAAATTTAATTACAATTTCTGTTGTAATTTTTCCCCCCTTGAATTATTTACTCTGCATTTTATATGAAACACAATATTTGTTTCATCTTTTCCTTTTCTGATGTGGTTTTAACTGAGGTGTTAAACAATTGAGAGTTACATCTCTTGCCAGTCCTCCGTCCTCACTTCATGTCTGTGGTGAAATGAGAAAATGAAACCTAATAAAGATGTGCGTAATGTTTGAATGTTTTAGAACTTTGATCCAGGAATCACCTTGATAATTTTTGTTCTTTCTCAGTCCACTTCTGACTCAGTTACCGCTGTGCAATTTTCATAACAGGATGTGATTATGAGTCCTAGAAGACTAAAACAGTAAAGGAAAAGAAATCTCAGGATGAATTTTTTATCACGTTTAATTCTACTAAATCACTTTGTTGCTTTACAGATTGATATCAGTGAGTAGTAATAAAGGGCTGTGAAAAAAGATATTGAAATAGTTTTTTTGAAGCAGCTTTATTCAATAACAGTTTAGATTCTGCATCATTGGTGCTCAGATAAGTATTAGAAATAAAAAACTAAAAGTTAAATGAAAACATTTCTGAGACATTTCAGAAAATCATAAGTGAAATAATTGATGAATTCGTTCATTAATTGTAAATGTAAATGTAAAATGTAAAAAATTTTTAGCAAAAAGTTTTTGCTAAAAATTTTAAATACAAAAACTGTTGTTATCATTTCAATGCAGCAGATCCGTTAAAGGCCCTCGTCTTACTCCTAGAAGTCTTCTTTGCCATCTTAGGTCTTCAATTCAAGTTCTATTCAATTCAAGTTTTATTGTCACATACAAATTGTACACAGTACAATATGCAGTGGAATGCTTAGTACGACTGTCCAAAATGTAAAGAATAAACTATCAAGCAGCAAGAAAAAAAGAACAATAATAAAAATTTTAGAAGAACAACTTTACAAGGAAAATAACAATTAATTTTTTTTTTTTCATTTATTTGTTTATTTATTTATTTACTTGAAAAACATTTTAAAGGATTTAGGTCAGCTTAAGAAAAGGACAATAAGAAAAAAAACATATTAAATGAATTAAGATATACGTATGATTTATGAGAATATAGCTATATATATATAAAATGCAGTGTACAAGCGAATATAAGGAAATATATTTATAATTTATTGCAGTGGAAAGACTATAAAGTGTTTGTGTGCAAAAGTGACAATTGTCCGTAAAGTCTGTAAAGTGTCAAAGTGTTCATTGCACATCAGGACCTTCACACTTGAAGTCGAATATCTCAGAGAAGGAATGTGTGAGTCGTGTATGAGAGTGTTTCAAATTTAATTGTGAAATTGATGCAGCGAAACACTGTAAATTCAGGCAACAGCACTCGTTCAGACTCATGTGCCATTAAATTTAAATCAAATTTACTAGTTTTTATAAGTTTTAACAGTCTTTCAGTCTAAAAAAATGTAATGGATCATTCCCTGAAACTGGTACCCTAAAGTGTGACATGCACGATCCCCAAGTTTCAGTGAAGCTCTGCTTATGTCCCTTTATATTCACCATAAATTCATGAACCACTGTTACAAAGACAGTGAGAGACCTACATCATGCACATAACTACACTTTTATTACATTATTATTGTAAAAAGCAGGAATAAATCCGTTTGTAACACCAAATTCATCTTCTGTTTCATTCACTTATGGACACAAAATTCATCCCATATGTTTTTGGTGAATAAATTAATTACCGCTCGACTATGTGTAAAGTAAATACACTTCAGGAGGTCCTCACCCCTCTCAGGAAAAATGGGCCAGTTCCGTATATAACTGGCGTGGACACCACTGTTTACATGAGGAATCATAAATTGATATGTGATTCTCAGTCCACAAAGTAAGAAAAACAGGAATTTCTACTTTGGATATAAATTTTTATACAAGATCTTTATTGAAAGCCCTTCTATTTCCACTTCCACATGAAAGTGCAAATAGCATGGAATCATTTTCACACATGTATTGGCACCCCAGAGGCCTGATCTTAACCCTATTGAAAGTGTTTGCGATGTGCTGGAGAAGACTTATGGAGTGGTTCGTTGCTGTAAGCCTTGCTTACAGTGAATAATCGTCATGGCATTGTTTTAGTAAACTTAATCAACATAACATTTATTTCCAGTCAGAGTTGGGCTCATTTCTCACCGATGTCTTGAATTAATGATGGTAAAAATTGAACCATCTTTACTCACTGATGATCCTTTGGTGAAAGTTTCTGTCGCTGCGCAAGGCTCTCATGGTACCCTGCAGGATCTACGTCGCTGCAGGTTTCAGACCCAGTGAAGACCCGTTACATGTACAGTAGTTATACTGAAGTCATCCGTTTTGTCTTGTGGACTTCATTACACATCCGTTATTCATCAGCTCCCAGGTGTTCCTCACGTCAGTAATTGTCTGCTCAACATGTAGTCACACTGGTTCACCCGTTCCATGTCAGGTAGTAGTCCGGCCGTGAGTCAGGTCCATAGGACATCATCGGATGCGAACTGAGATGTATAGGATGAGGAACACAGGAGTACCGAACAACACACATGCCTAGCGCACAACAACCGTACAACCAGCAGACGCCTTTGCCCGGTGGAGACTGTTCCAAATTTTGTGCATGCACAAAGCTTTCTGACAAATTATTTATTATAATTTTATTTATTATTAAATTGATTTTATTAATACTTGTTATAATTCAGTCTAATGTCATTCTCATAATTGAGGGTCCGCGACTGTATTCTTATAGGGTTCTCTTAGCAGTTTTTTTTTACAACGAACATCGCCAGGCGTTTATCCTAACCCTCCACAGCACCCGGTATTCCCAGACAATCTCCCATTCAAGTACTAACCAGGCTCAACCATGCTTAGCTTCTGAGATCAGATGAGATCGGGCATTCACAGGGTGACTGAAGTGAAGAACTTTTTACCATGGTAATGTTGTCAATGCACTGCGGCTGAACTAAAAACAAAAGTGAATGCATTAGTGATCCGTTAGCTAGCTACTAATGACATCTATCAGTGAGCACAACTAGCAAGTTGGCTGCCTATTCAGCTAGAATATCTGTGAATCTGAGATAACAAGACTGATAAAATAATCCAAAAATATAATACAAAACAGATTGCTTCAATAAGGAGATAAGATGAAAATGTGCTCGTATAGCAGAACTTCAATCTTCTTATTTATATTCTTTATATTAAAAACATGAAAATAACAACGAAATTATGGCTAGTCGTTGTCTTTTATGTCTTTTATTTATTTATTTCATTGTTTTTATTTCCCCCCCATTTTTCTCCTCTAATTTTAGTCGTATCCAATTCCCACCCCATCAACTTTTTGCCTTCCCTATCACACAGCCACCACCGACCAGGGACGGGCATACGCAAGCACAGGCCCTCTCCGTGACATGCGATGCTACCGCCCGCCTCTTTTCAAACTCCTGCGCATGTGTATTTGGGGGCGGCCTAACACTTCGGAGGAAAATCGCTATCCGCTGTTAATGGGAAAAGCGCTATCTGCCCCCTCGTACACATGAGCTCACAGACGCCCATGATTGGCTTGTGATCACTGTGAGTGACAGGGAAGTGAGTGTATGCCATCCCTCCCGTGAAAGCTCGGCCAATTAGCTCCCATGGACTCCCGGTCACGGATGGCTGTGGCATCAATCCGGATGCGAACTTGCGACCTCCGGGTTTATTGTTGTGCACCTTGTCAATGTGCCACTCGAGAACATTTATTTCAGTCTTAACTGTGCTTGTGCACTTAGAAGTGTCAGTTTAAAAGACGTTGTAGCACACTGAATTGTGTTTCTCTTTTTCTTAACATTGCAGCACTTTTACGAACCGATGCATCCAGACAGTGTAACCGCTATTCCTGATCATTTTTTACCCCAACTCAGGGTTCATATAAGACTTTCCTAACTGTATCTCTACTGCATGTATTTATGCCGCTCTTCTCTCTTTGCATGCACAAAGCCTCTCCAAAGTACAATCATATGACCTCGCTGTACATTCCACGGGGATCTGACGAGGCATGGAGCTGCCTTTATTACGCACCTCCCGTCATACTCACTCACACTCAGCATCACTCCCTCAGCTCTGTAGACGTTCTCTGTAGACGGAGCGTGCCAGGATGAATCCGTCTCCCTCCGTCAGGCAGTGCAGCTAATGACGCAGGGCAGTGCTTACCGCAGTTGTACTCTGGGATCTGACTCTTTAATCGCATTCTCTCATGTGAGCCAGTGGCTCTGGAATGCTTCTTAAACTGAAGTGTTTGTAACTTTGAAGAAATTAGCCAGAAAAGATGAAGTGAATTGAGAAACAAGATGGGGCTGCTTCACATGTACTCCAGAAAGTTATACCTGTAGTGTGTAAAGCAATTTTACAATGAATCTTGCACTCGTGGCACCTTGTAAGTGGTAATTAACAAGCTGTAAATAATGTCAAATCACATCGCGTGAGTGTTGACGTGCAAAAGTGAAAAAAAAAGAGAAAAAACTCCACAAAAGAGAACACTAGCGATAAATCTGACATTGATGATTAGCTTCTAAAAATAGTTTGTATCATTCTATATAAATTAATTTGAAAGTAGAAAAGGGGGACTTTACAGTGTTTACAGAGTCAGTAAACGTTAAAGGAACTGCTCGGTAATAAGACTAGCCCAAGTAGCCAGGTAAAAATTTCAAGTTGAGGGGGTGCGTTCACCAGCTGTCGACGAGGAATCACAAAATGCTGCTTTGCCTCAAATGCACTTCATTAAAAGTGGTTGATGTGTTTTATGAATGGTCATCACTCGATATTCTCAACTAAGAATAACTCCAAATTCACTCCAACTCGAAATTCCTAGTCACACTCCAACTGTTTTCTCGACAGTACATTATTCTGAGTCACACGAGAATGGCCGCGTTTAGTGTAAGGAGAAAACACAGTAGCACTGCCTAACAATTTATACCTTGAATGCACAAAGTTTGAAATCAACATCACTCCGAGTTCAGACTTTCCAAATCATACATAAACAAGTCAGTGTTTACACCTGCACTCTTCCTGAGGTAACCCTACACTCATCCACCCCCACCTCTCCTCCTTTTCTTTCCTCTTCTCTCCTCTCCTCTCCTTTCCTTTTTCTTTTCTTTCTTCTTCTTTCCTCCCCTTTCTTTTTCTTTCCTCTTCTCTCCTCTCCTCTCCTTTCCTTTCCTTTTTCTTTTCTTTCTTCTTCTTTCCTCCCCTTTCTTTTTCTTTCCTCTTCTGTCCTCTCCTCTCTTTTCATTTCCTCTCTTTTCCTTTCCTTTCCTCTCCTTTTCTTTTTCGCTTTTCTTTCTTCTCTCTTTTCCTCTGCTTTTCTTTTCTTGTCTCAATCTTCATCAGAACCAGGTTTGCAGAACCAGCAGGTTACCAACAGCAGTGTCACAGGAACACTGAGGACTGACTGAGGTTTGTTTATTCCAAACAGAGGAAATATCTCAGTTAGACCACCGTGTGAGATCAGTCTTTAAAAAGGTTTTGGCTCTGTCTCTGTGCACGCATGCTTCGAAGTGTGAAGAGCGAGGATTATAGCCTAGGGGCAGGCAGAGGAGTGTATTACTGTAGCTGTGTGGTGGTGTTTGTCATCAGGCCAAAATTTCTCAGAGTTTCTCTGCAGTTGAGTTATGCAATAGAAGAAGGTTTTAGTTTTTTCCTGCTGTTTGTCTGCTCCGGAGCCATAAATGGCTCAGGCTAAAAAACGCTTACTTACATACCGTATGTTTAATACTGATACATGATCCAACAAAGCATATTGTGCTCCCACTAAGGGCTGAATCTGGTATTGATTCACTGGTATTCATCCAAATTTCTGACAAAACAAAGGGTATTGGCAGCTTTATTACTTACCTTTGAATAAATTACAATTATTCACAGAAAGCAAGGTGTATATCGCTAAATACGTCAATTATTTTTAATAGATTCAAGCACTCTCTCAAGTTTGTTGGGTGGATAGCTAAGAATTATCTGTCATTGTCAATTTTCCCTAAGCCTGTGTTTTTTTAGTATACACTACATGGGAACAAAAAGCAAACTAAAGTAAAATATTTATAGTTTATTTTTTACACATTTTAATCAGGACAGTGTTGTGTGACAAATGGCATCTTTTTAACAATAAAAAGAGAGAGATTTTTATGGTTCATTTTTTTCTTTTTAGTGTATAATAATGGTAACGATCATGACCATAACAAACTGTGAGTGTACTCCACTTTGATTCAAGCATTGTCCACTGAGAATAATGTTTTTAACCATAGGTACCAGACCAATCAGATTGGGTCTTTCCCATGTAACCCTGTAATACCCAACCAATCAGTAGTCTTTCGTAAACTGTCAATTAATTTTAAATAATGTGTTACTAAACCCCATTTTTTAACTCTGCAGGTTAATTATTAGAGATAATAAAGTTCCAATTGTAAGAATATAAAACAGACTCAGAGTGCATTGTGACCACCATGGGCTTTATGGGTAGTGTTAGTATTGTTGGTATTTGTACTGTTAGCATTGTTAGCATTAGTATTATTAATATTGTTAGTATTGGTTTTGTTAGTACCGGTATTGTTAATATCATTATTGTTTGTGTTAGTATTGTTAATAGAAAGTTTTGTCAGTATTGCTAATATTTTTTTATTGTTAGTATCAGTACTTTCAGTATTAATATTGTTATTAATATTGTAGACACTGTTAAATGCTGCTCGGGCTGAGTAATGCCACTTGGCTGTAAATCTAGTTCTGAGAGTTGTCTGATATTATATAATCATATTATATTATCGATTATCAATATATTTTAATAGGAAATATTGTCATAATTATGGTACGATACTACTGCTAAGTGCCAGTGGACATATTTTTATTTTTTTTTTTGTGTCATATGCATTATTTCATGTAATACATTATAAACAAATCAAGTTATTACTGATAAATATACATGGAACACATATTTTCATGACATTCACATGAACTTGTGGTGAACACCTTATATATTCAGATTATATTGTCAATAGTTTGTCAGTGCTGCTGAGATTTGAACTCATCTGAAGCCTTCAGTGCTGACCTACACTGTAAGTTTGCAGATCGGGGAATTTCTGAGAGGTAAAGCACTAAGTCACTAAGTAAATGTAGGTCTAGGCCAGTTTCATGACCTTTCCATGAACGCTAACCTTTCAGACCCACTCACGACTCCCACTGTGACGCATCATATTTCACCTCATAAAACCACCTAACCTTCTGCCTAGTTATGCACAGGGGGGCAGAAAGAGAGAGAGAGAGAGAGAGAGAGAGTTCAAGCCTGAAGCATGCCATTTTTAAATCAGCAGGTCTCAAACAACACAAACTCAATACAAACGATATCAGTAATGTGAACACTGCTGCCTGTGTTATGGTATGGAAGTATACAGCTATTGATATACTGCATGTGAACTGCTATTACAAAACCAGCCGGAAGTCACATGGTGATTTTGAGGCATAGACATGGGGAAATACTTTGTGACGCACACTGCGTCAATAATTTAAACAGAGGAAGCAGAGATGTTTCTCAGAGTTATCTGTAACCCTGCGTGATATCCACATACACTGCTTTTTACATTCGAATTATTGAGCAAGGTGGACTTATGGATAAATAATTCCCTTGATTGACAGTTTATACGCTTCCCTTTTATTCCATTTAGAAATAATCAGATAAATATTGTCTGTTTGAAAATAGCCTTATATCAGTGAATCAGCTATTTAGAACTGCATAAGTTCAGTGTTATGTTTGGCTAATGACACCTGAGTGCTCGTCATGTCTCTGTGTGGCTCGGAATAGATGGATTACATGATGGATAGGCATGTGAAATGGTCACGTGACCAGACATCACCCCTGGTTACGAAGGCTATCCACCATGCTGGAAGCCAGACAATAATTTTTCCACTACTGCTCTGGATATATTACTAAACCTTTTGACTCACCTTTTTCTTCATGGTTCTTCCCTGGGTTTTAATAATTTGGGGAACTCAATAAAACCTCTTGTCTTTTTCCCTCTCCACGCGGTTAGAACTTCCTACTACAGCACATTTACTCTGCATTTCGTTTCCTCTCGTGTACACTGCTTAGCGTGGCCGCAACGCACACTAGTGCAATAGCTTTGTTTTTGTTTCTGGGTTGTTACATGTATTGAAATTCATCTATATATCACTCTACATGGCTATCCATCACAGACACAAAAAAAATTTCGGTGGCTGGGTGCAAATATTATCTGCCAAAAATAGACAAACAAATAAAATAAAAAAGTTACATTTTGTTCATGATGATGATGATGATGATGATGATGATGATGATATACCTGTGCTTTGTCTTTGCTAAAGTCCTTATTCAAACAAGCTGTGAAATTTTATTTATTTATTTATTTATTTGTTGTTGAGTGAATTTAGCACCGAAGGGACTGATGTAGGTTTGGGTAAGGTGGATTTGAAAGCTTCGTACAGTGATGCTTAAAAGCTTGTGAAGCCTTCTTCTGAGGTCTTCAGAAATCTCTTGTTCGTGCCATGATGCAATTTCACAAACATTGACACACACACACACACACACCTGATTGTCATCCCATTGATTGGAAACACCTGACTCTGATTTCACCTTCAAGTATAATAAAAGTAAACCTTTTGTCTTGGTAATTTAACTGGGTTCTCTTTAGCTACTTTTAGGACTTGTGTGAAAATTTGATAGTGTTTTAGGTCATATTTATGCAGAAATGTATAAAAGTGTATAAATATCCTAAGGGTTCAAAAACTATCATGCACCATTGTGGTTGTGTTCACATACATAATGTAAGTTGTATGTCTGGAGTTAGGGTAGGGTCTCAGTTCTGTAAGTCAAATCATACTATATTCATATGAAAAATTGTTGCAAAGACAAAAGATTCTTGTATAATACGCCTGTGATACAACCACTGTATGTATGTTACTTGATGTACATACGGTCAGCCTAAGACTGTTATAAAAATACTGTGGGTTAAATGTTGGTCAATCATAGGAGTCTTTTAAGAAAACTGTATGATTTAGATGACCTAAAAAGCTTCTGAAATTGTTATGTCTTTTGAAACACAGCTGTAGGACGTTGTAGGGTGAGGCACAACAGACCTAGAAAAATTATCTGAAGTCTAGAATTGCTTACAATATGAAAAAGATTTTTTAACATGTTGAGATTCCTCGAAACGGGTCTACGACAATATTTTCAGTCTCACAACAGGTGAGTAGTTTTGTATGATGCTGGCCAAAATGGCAAATTCCTAGTAACTTGCGTAATTTCTTTATTATATACCTGTTGTTCGTGTATGTGACGGGATTAAGGGGAAAAACTCAAATCAGGATTTACAGATAACATTTAAATATTCGATTTATTGAAGGAAGAGCACTCACAGAGTATTTCACCATACATCTCAAAGTAATACTGTGCAATCTGCAGCTGGTTTTGTAACAGAGGGACACATATGTTGTATATGTTTCCTGTTTCTTTGAATAATGTAGAATGTTTCTACTGAATAAGTGACTGCTGAAACTGGAACATGGTAAGAGAGTTTTGTTGTCTGGTGAACCGCACAGTGTTGGGTTTGAAACGGATTTAATGGTGTTAGTGAGCTCAAAAAGGCTACACCATATCTACACTGTTCACATGCTATTATTTCACGTTTAGTGTAAGAATTAGACCCATAACAATTACATCTGCCACCATGATGAATATGCTAGAAAATGTTTGATAGTCTGAAAGTTGATGACGTTGTTTGTGGTTTCTCCTGCAGTTGATCCAGTGAGTGCAGCGCAGAGGGGCCCTCGCGATGTGGAGGTGTATGGCTTATAATGAGACAGAAGGCAGCACAGACCTGGCAGTTTGCTGGGACTTGGGCCTTGCTCTGTCCATTTTCTCACTGTTTTACCTCATCGTGTGCTTTCCTGTAGGGCTGTGTTACAATGCCCTGTTGGTAGCCGTGAACCTCTCCAACAAGTTGTCCATGACGATGCCGGATGTCTACTTTGTGAATATGGCTATCGCTGGGCTTGTGTTGAACCTAGTAGCACCGGTTGAGCTCCTGGGCCCTGATTTTATACGCTGGCCTGCATGGGAGCATAATGATGAAGTCTACATCACCCTCCTCATCTTGTTCAACATCTCATCCCTGGTTATCATGTACTCAACAGCATTGCTAAGCCTGGACTACTACATTGAGCGAGCGCTTCCACGCACCTACATGTCCAGCGTGTATAACACCAAACATGTGTGTGGTTTTATCTGGGGCGGTGCTGTCCTTACTAGCTTCTCCTCACTACTATTTTACGTGTGCAACCATGTGTCCGCTAAAATCCTGGAGTGCTCCAAGATGCAGAACAAAGAGGCAGCCGACGCCATCATGACGCTCATCGGCTACGCCGTACCAGCCGCCGCTGTGCTGTATGCCCTCTGCCTCATTCTGCGCATCCGCAAAGATGCCACACCCTTAGACCAGGACTCAGGAAGGATGGATCCTTCCATCCACAGGCTGCTCCTGGCATGTGTGGGTGTGCAGTTTGTTCTCTGGACCCCTTACTACACCACACTGCTGCTTCTCACGGTGCTCGATGTGCCCTGGATGCAAACTGCTGGCACCTTCGCGTTTTTGAGAGGATTTTCCCAGCTGCTAGCATTCTCTAGTAGCTTTGCCATGCCGCTCATGTACCGGAAGATGAACAAAAATTTCGCCCTCAAGCTCCAGCGACTGTTGACGAGGCTGCAATGTGGCAAGCAGTCATGCCCTCATGAACACTCTGTGATCCAGCAGGTGATCACGTGAGGTTGTGGTGATAGGAGCGTTCCTGCTCCTTATTCGCACTTGCTGCACAAAACGCAGACCTCCGTGTGTAAAGCTGTGAAGCTGTGGAATTTCTTATGATGCATAACTTTTTCAATCAGTTCATTATTTCGTGTCTATTGGCCAAGAGTGTAGAATTAAACCAATCTGATTACCTCCATGGTCTGGAAGGGAAGCTTAAGCTTATATCTGTTACAGGCTATTATGCAGGCTTATTTTCTAATGCTTTGTGACCAGTGCTTTTTCATTTATCTGAACACTACTAATTGACTGAGGTGTTCAGTGTTACCCACATGGGCGTCATGGTGGCTCAGTGGTTAGTTCTGTCACCTCATACTAAGAAGGCTCTGAGAATGTGAGTGTGAATGGTTATTTAGGTATTACGGACCCCGTTGTGGACCCCACCTCTCGGCTGAAGTCAGCTGGGATTGGCTCCAGCTTCCCAAATGACCTGGACAAATAAGAGGTATAGATGGATGGATGGATGAATTGTTGGATGGATGCATGGATGGATAAATGTTACCCACAATGCTTAGGGTTTTTAGTGATACTGGGCCAATCTGCCTGGTCTGGAAAAAACCTACTCTTACATTTTGGTGAACTTTGAGTTTGATTCAGGACCAGGGCTGAAGTTCCTAAAACATTCCAAGTTATTTATGAATCTTGTAAGGCGTAGAGTTACAGTGCTTAACACATTTATTTATCACTGGACATATATGAAAAAAATACAAATATTTTTTTAAAAGATTACCAGGATTCACAATTTATTCGTGCTTCTTAGTTGATGAATGAAAATTGAACAAATTACCTAAAAGGAAAAACACAAAATTTAACAGAAAATGCCATATTTGTTCATTGTCTGGAATTTTTTGTTAGTTTCTTGTCTCTGATTATTGTTCAGGCAATGTCTACACAGTTTCGATGAATGTTTGGGATGGTTTTTGTTTACATGTATGAAACCACCTCCATGAAAGCTTTCTTTTTCTCGCATTTGTGACATATATTCTAATAAGGCACTGTTAGGCACTCTAGATACTTCTGGTCAGGAAAAACCTGATAAGCAACTCTGTCAAGCCAATCTGATTCAAGTATTTGGTCATGTGACCTGCATGGCATATTAGGGAATAGAGCTGCTGATGGTTATCATTCCACAGCCATTTAAAAATACTTTTTCTGTGGATGGAATATTAGTGAAAAAAACATGAATTATTTTTCCTATAAGCCGTATTAAACAAACTTGCTAGGATTTCATTGTTAAATGGTTGAAGGCATTTCTACAGGCCCTATCCCAGTTTTTGATGATTAAACTAAAATGTGAGTAGGTATTTCCAAAGCAGGGTGACATAAAAACTCAAAAAGTTATGTTACTAAAGACCTTTATTTTTTTAAGATGTTTATTATAAGTGTCTTAAATTAATTCAGGTTAATGGACGTTACATTGGTTTAGGTTTGATGTTGAACATCCAGAAATATCTTGGTATCAGTGGGTGTTGGTGTGGGTGTTTTGCGCCTCGGTTCCTTGTCAGCGTAGCTGTATCACTTCCTGTTTCCTTATTATCTCATTGAATCAAATCCAGTGATGGGGTAATATATAGATAACCTGAATATCAGGAACTAGTAGTTACATCCTCTCAGTTACCCCTCTTTCCTTTTTTTACTGTGCACAGTTATTGAAGGTGGAGTAAAAAATACTCCTTCAAGCTATTTCCTCTCATTGTTGTGAAATCTGATAAGAAACGGGTATTCTGAATCACTGAGACCTACAGTAGTACATGTTGGCCAGTGTGATTGTGGTCATGTGATCACTTGCATCAATTGTGAATTTTAATAACTTCTACATACGCAAGAATAATAATACTGATAAATCACACTGCTGCAGGAAACCTAGCGTATGACTTCAGTTAATTATTATTCAACTCTGACCAAAGTCTCACAGATTACATTGAAATAGTTTAAAAAGTAAATATTGTTCAACTTGGTAAGTAATCACTGGCCTAAATAAAGGCAGCAAAGTTGGGGGCGCGTGAATCTCGGAGAAAAGTGACATAAGTCAAATATACTGTACGTTTCTATACTTAACGTCCACTGACGGGTTTGTGTGTAATCTCATGCTGGTTGACCAGAGTGTTAGTGTTATTCTTACACTTCATACAGAATGTTATGAATTAACAAGACAAGCACTTCTAATCACCAGGTCACTGCTGAAGGTAACAGGCAGGGACACAGCTTGCATGAAGTCATCCTTTCATGAAGTTTCACTTTAATCTTATATATATATATATCCTGTTCTCATCTCCTTGGTCTTGAGCCAATTCATTTTCACTACCAAAAGAATATATAAAAAACACAAAGTACTGTATGTGTATCAACAGAGAAAATCATATCATTTAAAATCCATTTAGGAAATCAGAGGAAAGAATATATTTATATCTAGTTATCTAACCTTTAAACGATTAAAACAGTAATCGTAAAAGCTATGGTCATTGCTGGCGTGTTTAGAATGGTATAAATGTATATACGAAATATATGTGTATATAATGTATGTCAGAGATTTTACAGGAAGAGTTACATGTCATTTCAGAAATTACAGTATTGTTTCTCAGAGATTTATGTAGTCACTATTGATTCAATTATAATAAACTAACTTGAATATTACACTGTGTTTTTCCTCAATTTCTCTCTATATGTATTGCTTCCTACCCTGGATTTACACTGGTGCATGAGGTCCGCGATCTCCGCGATGGGTCATGGGATCAAATCATGATGATCTTGAGGGAACTTGGTGGATTTGTGATGATTGTGCTGATTGTTGGAAAATTTTTAAATGTCAAAAATTATAACATAATTATAATTATTATAAATTATTAAGATGTATTACGATTTGACGCCAATCGTGATAGATCGTGAGAATTGTAGTAGTGTGTACTAGAGCTTAACAGACCTTAACAGAGCATAACAGACCTTGATGCACCATCGTAGGGGACCTTGATGAACTTGGAAACACAGTTCCTTCAAGTCTTATCTCTTGAATGCACCCTTCCTCCCTTTCATACCCAATCCTGCTCTTAGTGTGCTTGCGAACATCGTGCCCCAATGTAAACCCAGCACAATATTAATGTTATTATTGTTATTATTATTATTATTACTACACAGGCAGAAAATGCGCAATCAAAGTAAAGGCTGAAAGGCAGAAGTGGAATTTATTTTGACTGATTTCTTTGAGTATTATTATTATTATTACTATCATTGTTATTATTATTTATCTACTCATGAGGAGACTGTAACATATCCCAGCAAACAATGGATGAAGGTGGGGTTCACCCTGAGCTGCTTGCCAGACCACTAAAGGAAAACACACACAAACATTACACTTTCATCCACACCTAGGGGCAATTTTGAAACAGCCAAATGTGCATGTCTTTGGACTGTGCGAGGAAACACAGAAACGCCCAAGCAAACCCAGGGACTCAAACCCAGTACATCAGACCACTGCAAAGCAAAACACACACACACACAACCATTCATACTCACACTTACTCCTAGGGGCAATTTTGAAACAGCCAGTTAGCTTAGTGGACTGTGGGGGGAAATTGGAGTACCTGGAGGAAACCTATGCAAAGACAAGGAGAACATGCAAACTCCACTCTGAAATACCTGAGCCTGGGACTCAAACTCAGGACCTTCTGTTATGAGGCACACGTGCTAACAACCAAAATATCAAACATACAGTGTCTTGCAAAAGTATTTATTACCCACTGGCACTTGGAATACTTTTGCTGTAAAGAAAATCAAATCAAGATTTGATTAATTTGTTTTTTTGCACATTTCAATTATGACAAAGGCAGTTCAGGTGAGGTATGCATGCTCTGAGCAGGGTTTAGCACTGTGTAGATAATGCCATCTGGTAATATCCTACTTATTCAGAGTTTATTATAATACGTGGAAATGTAACAAGGTCATGCTCCGTAAAGGTGTGTTTCTAAACTTATTCAAAGTTTTAGTATATACTAAAACTCTTTTCCTAATTTTTCTCCCCTAATCTAGTCATAGTCAATTCCCAACTCTCCGTGACACATAATGCTGCCACCTGCACGTTTACAAAGTGCTTGCATGTGCACATTTTGGGGTGGCCTACCACACAGATGGGAAATCACCATGTTCCTTTGTGAACAATTTTGTTTGAATCCAGCCCAATAAAAAATACCCAGTATATGTAAGAGGTGTGGAATAGCAGTGAGTCTCCAGAGCAATGCAAAAGTGATCAGCCAGAGACCAAAGAGTGAAGCACACACATTATTACTGTAAAAACAGTCTGTCATTGATATTTACATTTTTTTATAAACTGTTGAAGATAATGTATAAATACTATGATAAGGATGCTGCAAAAATATATTTTTGTTTAAATTCCTTGAAGAAAATGGTGTATTTCTCAGAAATTCAGACGTTCCAATGTTATGTGGAGGAGGATCGCAGCAAATCTAACATACAAATGTGTGCATTTTTAAAATGCACTGTCCCTCATTTTTTATTTTTTTTTTTGTGGTTCCAGCAGCTACAAAGTCACGCCACATGAACTCTGAACATAGACAACATTCCACACATTGTGAACATTGTCTTGACTTCCGAACACCTACTTCACAACACTACACGCACGCACACACACATTATTGCCTGAGACTGGGTGGTTGTTGGTATGTGGGAATTTGTAGGGATCAGAGAGAAGAAATGGCGTCTTGTTTAGCTGAATAAAGACTCCATAGTCATGACAGCAGTTAAACTGGAGAAAGTTTTGGGACTTGAGTTTTCATGTTTTATAGCATCGCTTTTCCATATTTGTAATTACTTGAACAAAATGAAAACCTGACTAAAAGATAGTCCCGGCTCAATAATCTGTGAAATGGGCTCAGTTTAAAAAAAACACCACAGACATATCTCTCAGGATTTCTGTCTAGATTGAACTACAAATATCATACAAACACCTGCACAAGGGCTTCAGCAAAACATCGATGTGTACAGTTCTAACTGTGCTGCTGCTAAACACCCCTGCCTGCACATCTGGAAATAATATTATAATGAAGCAAAATGGAGTTGTTGCCATGGATGCAGTTCCCTGCTGATCATACACAAGCTCTGAAGCTTGGACTGAGTTGTGCCAGTTTCATAAAAGCACAAATGAACTTTATTAGTATACAAAATGTGACAATAATGGACCTATGACAAATAATATTATCCTGAGACCCTGGACTACTCATGAAATATTCTAAGTACAATGCGTGACATCAGCATAGAATGAGAAGGTACTGGACATCTTATTTTTACAAGCAGAAGAATATTTCCCAAACCTAATACAAGGTCACACACAGAACCACAGGTTGCTAATGCTTCTGACAATGGCTGCTTTACCTTTACATTAAAAAACTAATGCAAGAATAAGTTCAAAGAGGTTCAAGTCCAGGTAAAGACCTAATTCAAAAAAGTTTGTCTAAGTCAAGACAGTCCAAAGAGGTTCAAGTCCAAGTCAAGACAAAGTCCAAATGGTGAAGGCTACAGACAAGCTTTTTTTTCATAAAAATTCTGGCGTTCTTTAGAAAACTGATAAATATTGCTTGTTTGGTTTTTAAAAATTGCAACAGACTGCAACCACCCAGACATTGCTTTGCACAACAGCAATTAAATCTTCTGTCTACTTTTCTACTGAACCTCAGTAATGAACTTTAATACTGTTTTCTACTTTTATACTAAACCTTCCAGCTCTGGGTGGGAGTTCAATTTCACAGTGAGAAGCACGGTTCTAGGTTGTTCTCTGGTTGTGCTTGAAAGAGGTTTTTTTAATGCTGTTAAAGAGTAAGAGGTCTCAGCATGGATTTGCGTGACAAGACCACCATAATAGCAGGCACGTTTGGTTTGTTGTTCAAGGTTTGTGCTGTTTAAGTTGGCTTTTACCCAGATCTCTGAACTGAATGAGCATGTGACCAAGCCTAAGTCAAGCGGGACAAACCCACCAATCCTTTCCAAAAATATTACACTTTTTGATCAGGGCAGCAAACTCAACATCCAGGGTTAAGGGACTTCAGGTTTATTGTCAGGCTGGTAGATTCTCATTAACACGCAGCAGCAATATTCAGATAATTTTTTTGACATGATATCAGATTTAGGAACTTTTTCCATTGAAGCCACCTCTTCGACAAAAATAAATAAATAAATTAAATTAAATTAAATTAAATTGGCCATGAAGCAAAATGAGTGTGTAAAAGGGCTTTTCCAAACACATACAACAAAAACAGAAAAGATCCAGCCAAGAAAATGACTGGCACCCAGTCCTGTAACCAAAGGCTGTTTTCTTCTCAGTTTCGATGTAATTTGAGTTAAACTAAATTTCATTCACTCACTCATTTGCTGAACTGTTGGAGCCTCTCTCAGCCGACACTGGGTGAAGGTGGAGTACACCCTGCATAGCTTGTCAGACCATCTCAAGGCAACACACAGAACCATTTATACTCACAATCACACCTTGGTGCAATTTTGAAACAATTATCCTAATCTACATTTCTTTAGATAGTGGGAGGAAACTGGAGTACCCAGAGAAAACCTACACAAGCACAGGGAGAGTATATAAACTCCCCACTGAAATGCCTGAAACCGTGACTCAAACTAGGACTTTCTTGCTGTGAGGTGATGTACTAACCACTACTCAAAACAAAAAATGAGGTCATTATTGAGCATCTGATAGGAACCGTATGAGTTAAAATGAAACCAAAAATCCTTCACACCTCTCTGTTATATACATAATTTCTACATACGCCTCAGAGCTCTTCATGAACTCATACAAGAACATTTTTTAAATATTTTCGTTTCCACGTCCATTTTACACAGAATTAAAACAGCAGTGAATGATACAGTACAATTATGCATCTACTCCATTCTACTGACTAAATAATCTCAGGAGGAGAATTAATCTACATTTCATCTATATTCATCTATATTCTGTTCATTATTTCAGCACTGAAAATAACATGAACGCTTATTAAATCTGTTTTATTTTTTTGGTTAGAGTAGTGTGTAGTTTTAAAATGTGACATAGAATAGCCAATATATCTTCTTTGTTTCATTTACCAGTGTTTCACCAGTGTACCTAATTACAGTAGTCACAAAACTCCATATTATTAAGGGTCCACTGTATAGTATACGATGGCAAGTGAGTATAAATAAAACAATAAGGGAATCTATAACATTTTATTACTATTTTTACTGAGGTGAGGTAGATATCACTCAATATGTAATAATTGTGGTTTATCTGAGAGTACACCCTGGACAGCTCACCAGGCCATTGCAGGGCAGAAACACTCTGACGGCAATGCAGCCTACTCTTTATAAAAATCAGCAATAGTTCTTTTGCATGCCCCTCACCACAGACAGTGAGAGACATGGCCAGCCTTTGATAACCCAATTAGCTGCACTAGGGGGACAGCAGTGACTATCCGTTAATAGTAGGGCTTGAACCCCTGACCTTGGGATCAGTAACCCACACGGCTTGTTACTTGGTCACTTGGAACAGGCGGCACCATCAGTGTTAGACTTTAAAAATAAATGTAAAAACCCATGAAAGTCTTGATAAGTATTGTTTTTCTTGTGTTTAGATGACTTTCCCAGTTTAAAGAGATGCCACTACACAGTGCTTATTCTCTGCTCGTGGAGTGTGTGGCGCTCAGCTGCCTCAGTCATGGTTAAAATATGTAAAACTATCTATAAATCTTGATTTAGTTTCCTTTTTATGTTTTATGTTGTGTATACCAAAACTGGATTATGATGAACTGAATAGACTATTCAGCAACATCCATCTAACCTTCAGCAACTAATAGTTAATTATCGCCAAATATACATGCAGTCTGGTCACACTGTTCCCATGAAGTATACACTAATAGATAATATTTAACACTGTCCCCAAACTGACTCACCACAATATGTAAAAGGACATTTAAAAAGTAATTACTTTGCCAGGTATCTGTCCTGTCCACATTTGTGTTCTGCCTCTGATTGCTGATCATCGTTTTTGTCATCTCTCAGGGTTTTTTTTGGGGTGGATGAGTAAAACCTGAACTTGCTCAGGATCTCTTAGGCTTGCATCAAAATCTTCTTGAAACTGATGAGCGTGGAGACCTTCGAATCTGATCTGATAAACGACACATACTTTTTGCCAGCAGATAAATTCTAGCAAAAACCACATTCAGGCTTTGATTAGAGCGCATCCTGTTTGTGCCGACAGATAAGTCAGGGTGCTGCATAATGAGAGGAAGCATTTCTGCTGAATGGCTGATTGATTCTGTCTGATTACATAGTGCTGAATGTTTGCTGTGCTTCTTATTTAACGCTCAACAGGGAAATTACTAATAACTTTAAGGGCTTAGAGATTCATCATCATTAACTGGAGCTCATACACAAACAACCCACACTGTGTGTGTAGGTGTGTGTGGTCTAGGTATTCATTATTCATATTATACACATATTATATATGTTACGAGGACTTAACTCTATTTACACAGTCGCATTATGGGGATGTGTCTTCCTTATGGGGACAAACGCAAGTCTTAGGTTAGCCAAGTAGTGGTTATGGTTAGGGTTAGGATAAGTCTCCAGGAAATTATTGTTATTAAAAGTCTATGTATTGTTATGTAAACAAGGCTGTGTGTGTGTGCGTGTGTGTGTGTGTGTGTGTGTGTGTGTGTGTGTGTGTGTGTGTGTGTGTTCATGTCACAGTGACACCTGTGGTTGAGGAAGACAGCAGGGTGTCTGGCATCCTGTTTTTAGGCATCATGGAAAGGACAGCTGTAGTAATGCCTCCCCCCGTTCAGTCACACACACACACACACACACACACACACACACACACACACACACACACACACACACACACACACACACACA
>JAOUQZ010000028.1:11799026-11809468 GCA_028564935.1 Neosilurus hyrtlii | reverse complement strand
GGGAACAAATAAAAAAACAGACATCAAGACCTTTGACCTGTTTCTTCAAAGTATTGTTGTAATATTTATTTTCCTGTAATAGATGGTAAGCTTCCAATGCTACAAACCTTTAAAGTTTTTTGTGTGCATAGCAGAACTCACTCCCTACTGCAAAAAACTAAACAAAAAACAACAACAACAACAAAACACTGAGAAATTTTAAACACAAAGGTTTATTTACAGTTCCCAGGAATTTAAGAGGAACACGTGTGCCACTTTCTTACGAGTCATACTGTGTGCTCAGACAGAGGTGTTATCAATTGAAATCCCAGGTGTTGTCTGCTGTTTACCAGGGATAGAGAGAGGGGGCAGGTGGCATGCGGAAGAAAAAAGGTAATGTAAACACATTACCTGAGCCTTCAGTAACCCATCCAGCAGTGCTCCATCCACGCTGTTTATTCAGTACAGTGCTTTCAGTCACATTTCTAGCTGAAGTTATATCGCTGTGTCATTCCAGCGGGCCATGTCCATGATCTTTCCTTGATATTTTCAGTAAAAATTATATTTATAAAATTTTCTTTTCTCAAAGACTTTGTCATTTGGAGTCCAAGACTCTCGTTAATATCATAAGAATCATGCTGCTCATAAGTTTAATCTGTAGATAAGTTTAAGAAAAAGTGAAAGTTAAATTCTCATCTTGTGTAAATTTCTCCTTTAATTTAAAGTAAATGGCAAGTAAAATCTGCTGTCAGAAACATTTCTCTATTTCATTTAGGAGTCATTTGTGACAGTAGATTTTGCTGGACTAATACAACAGTAACAACTGGAAGCACTCAAAGAGTGCAAACCTCCTCCATGCAGAAAAAAAACCCAAAAACAAAACAGTGCACAAAATCACCTGCTTGGCCTGCTGTAATGCCACACTTCCAAAAAAAAACTCACAATGTTAAAAATATTCATAATTTTATCCGGATCATCTCCAAAATCTAATGAAGTGTTATTTGGGCCAAACTTCAATAATCAGTGTCCACTCATAATTTTCTGTGTAAAATTCCTAACAAACAAACAGACAGACAAAAATATTACCAGCACGGGAGACATAACAGTATAGCCTTAGATTAAAGGCTAGCAGTCTTACTGAAACTGGGCAGCTTAAAACTTGAGAAATGTTGCCTGTTTTTCTGTTTTTCCTCAGCTGTAGAGTTAGTTGAGTCAGCACCCAGCCAATCTTCCTAAAGCTGCTTTTCTGCTCACTATGGTTGTATAGAGTGTTATTTGAGAGTTATTTGAGAGTTATTTGAGTTCCCAGGGATTGTCTGGTCACTCTCCTCTGATTTCTCTCATCAACAAGGAATTTCAAATCACACATCTACTGCTCACTGAATGTTTTTTTGTAAGTTTCTCTGTGTGTAAAGACTGCTGTGCATGAAAACCCCAGAAGTTTATCACCTACATTAGATCTAAAGTGAACTTCCAAGACTAGAAGGCAGTTTATGTCTTCTTCACATTACAGCAAATACATACTTAGATGCCATAGATAACAACAATCTTTCAAGTAAAACAAGTATGTACTTAAAGGTACGGTTGGTTAATTTTTAGCTGGATTTACAAGCTGTTATACTGGTTGAAATGGTCTTTACACCCCATACAGCCATTAATAAGTTTATTAGATCTGGAAAAAGGTCCAGAAAAAAATTCAACATCTGGCACCATTGTAATTCTGTAACAACGCCGACCAATCAGTGCTCCCATGTTTCCCTGCTCGTACATGACCATACCATGTACAAGCCTGCAGTCAGAGCGTGTGTGAAGGGTTATGACTTTGGAAGGGCCTCCGAGTATAGAGGAGGGTTTAGCCAGAGCCCTGAAAAGATGCTACTTTCACATTTTTCTAGCTTTCTACTTGCTAGCTCTCTGAATAGCAAAATCTCGCAAATTTAATGCTAGCGGCTTTTTCATCATCCCCATGTCATACATGGAAGCTTTGCACAATCCCTTATTTTTTTCTTTCTGAAGCTAGTCCTGAAAAATGGAATAACAAAACAAAACTGGAACGAATCGGTAATACAAATTTAAAATGTAATTACAAAATATTTTAAGTGTCATATAACAGTTTAAGATTTGAGGGCGCCATGGTGGCATAGTGGTTAGCATGTCAGCCTCACAGCAATAAGGGTCCCGGGCTCAGGCCTTTCTGTGTGGAGTTTGCATGTTCTTCTGGGCACTCCAGTTTCTCCCCATATCCAAAGACATACACATTACTCTAACTGGCTGTTCCACATTGAACTTAGGTGTGAGTGCTGGTCCTGTGATAGTCTGGTGAGTTATTCAGAGTGTACACTGCCTTTGCCCAGTGTTGGCTGAGATTAGGGTGCACACAAAAATTTCAAGTTCACAAGTTATTTTGGCCCTATGATTGTTTTGTTCCAATATGCAAGCCTAACAAGCAGGAGGAAATTTAGATTGATCAGTTCATGTTGAGGAGGTACACCCAGAGGTCAAAGTTTATCGGTTTTTACTCTTTTTTTTGTGTGTGTGTTTTTTCGCATTGAAGATTGAAATTATATTATGCAGTATTGTAGATTTGCTAGAACAAGATATGCATACAATCTAATCTAATTTAGTTGAACTATGTTTATTTTTGTTCAAAATCTAATTCTAAAGCGCATAAGGCTAAGTCTATGGACATCATGGAAAATGATCTCATAGAATATTAGTTCTGAAATTAATTCTGTCATCTGCAACAGTTCTTTGATGGCCTTCAAACGAAATCTGTGGTACCTAACTTTCGTAAATGATCCCTGTCAGGCTTTTCTCTGATGCTGTAGAGCTCACTGTGAAAGAGCCCATGGCTGAAAAATTACTGGAACTGAAAGGATGATGATATTGTATTACCAACTATCGATTTCAAGCTGGACATGGTAAACCTAAATTTCCAGTACTGGAAAATGTTAGCAACCTCAGTGATCTACTTGGCAAGGACTCCTTGCTGTTATTCCATTTGCTAGACATTGATTCCTCATTCATGTATTTACCAGTGGAGGAATGGTCTATGTTGCATATCTGAAAGGAAAGGATCAAATTAGAGCTCTGAATTGTGTGAATGACAGTGCAGACAGAGGTGTAAAGCTGAGTGTGGATTTTGTAGGTTTTGCAATAACAGAAGAGAGCTATCAAAAATTGTTGCAAGTGGTTGAAAAGGACAGAAGAATGAGGCATAATCTGAGAAAAAAAAAAACAAAATCATTTAAAAATTTTTGAATAGTTGCAGAACACACTTGTATGGTATTTTATATCATAATAACACATTTATGGGCTGCAACCAGAATGTAATAAATTTTTCACAAATTTGCAATTTCGTGGTGTGATTTGATAAAATTTTGAGATTTAAGGTTGACTCCCTAATCTAAGCTCAATCGTCCTGAAATTTTGTATTTTATCTTCCCTTAAAGGGAAAAAAATGGTACCTGGGCCAAGTGGATTTTAAAAACTTTTGCAAAAGTGTGCACCCTAGCCTCCCTGCCACCCTAACAGGATTAAGTGGTTTGTCAAATGAATGAGTGAGTTTAAGAGTTGAGGGTGGTACGGTGGTGTGGGGGTTAGCATGTTTGTTTCACAGCAAGAAAGGGCTTTGTTCGAGTCCCAGATTCAGCCACTTGTGTGTGGGGTTTGCATGTTCTGCCTGTGCTTGATTGGATTTCCTCTGGGTTCTCTGACTTCCTCCCACAGTTCAAAGACATGTACACTAGGCTAATTAGCTGTTCCAAATAGCTCCTAGCTGTGGATGTGAGCGAGACTGGTCTTGTGTCCAGTCTGCCCATGACCCTAGAAGTAAGATTAATCCGTTCGGCAAATAAGTGAGAGTGACTGAATTTAAGATTTGACTCCCAAGTTGTTACAGAATTAATTAAGCATTAAAAATGCTAATTCGCTACTTGATTTGCTGAAGATTCTGAGAAAGGTGAGCTGACTTCTTTCATAAATTTACAGGCAGGGTCAAATTGTCCAAATTCTTTCTAATGTCCCATTGTCAGCAGTCTTCAGTGCATTAACAACATTCTCCAAATAATTACGGCATGTTATTGGAGTAAAATGATATTTTCTGTCTCAGTGGGTCTTTATGTATTTATTTATTTATTTATTCGCGCATCTATTTATCTATCTATTTATTTATTTATTTGTGCAAAACACAACAGTTCTTTATTCAGGGCTTTAAAGTATGAGTTCCCAGGAACTCAAACACAAACACAAATAAACTGATCTTTGAAACCAGGGCCAATGTGTATGATGTCTCGCATATAAAAATGTTCAACTTAAAGGGTACTAAGTATTTATTTCAATAGTTAGGCCTAAAAATGAGAGCAATATACAATAATTTCTAAATGTGGAGAACTATTTTGGTGATTTTTTTTTATGATTTTTTTTACATATTTAAATGTTAACGTATGAATAATCGAGTTTTATGCAAGCGTGTATACAATATATCAGTATCTCTGTGCTACAAATGAACTGTTTCTAGCAGCTACAGCACCATTCATGTACATTCCCACTGAAAGTGTTACAACTTACTTCATGGTTGGGGTTTCTTGTAACAGACAGATAACACTAGTCTACAGCCAAAATGCTATTGAGATAAATATAGTCTAACTTTTCTAATTTTGGGCCACTGGGACTTAAACTGATGTTTAAAATTGTTGATTGGCTCTAGTTTTTAATATATGGTACTGGGTCAGCATATACCACCCTGACTTAGGAATCATGAAGGATGGGTGAGTTATAAAGAAAAGGGATCTGAATTTAAATCAGAAGTCACTAAATACATATTTGACCTAATCTAAGAATAAAAATTAGGTAAATAGGTTCAATGCTGGAACATGAGGACTTTGAACTTCAGGAGTTCAATGGGTTCAAACCCTGGACATGGTGGAAGTTTGCCAAGCACTGAATCTTCCACCTAAGATTACAGTGTTTTATTAATACCCATTTGTCGATATATAAATATGATGATAATCAATGACTGGGTTTAAAAATTACTTTTATTCTTTCTTTTTAGGTAAAACAATAAATGATGCAATCGGAAGCTGGTATTGCATCACAAATGACACTGATTGCATCATATTGTCCCTAGAAGTTATTAATGATGCAATGTTAACTCTCTTAACTCAACTTCCAACACTTTACTGAACAGAATGCTCTATATCAACTCTAGAAACCATATGCATGTAGTTTTATATTTAATATAATACAAGACAAAAGTCATCCCCCATACAAACAGTCTCGGACAATTAATATTTTATTAGCCACCCTACACACAAGTTTAGTTCATAGAGAGTGCATATGCAAACATTTCAGAAAGCTATCATGCATATTAGCCGAGCAATGGCATAGATGTTCAAGGTTCCTCTGCCAAGGTCAAAGGTCACATATGCGTGCCTATGCAGAAGTTCAGAAAGCAATCATGCATATAAGCAGAGTAATGGCCCAGGCAAACTTTATATGTTCAAGGTCATTGTGCCAAGGTCAAAGGTCACATATGTAAACTAGCTACCACTCACAGGTTTAGGTCATAGGGAGTGCCTATGCAAAAGTTCAGAAAGCTGGCCTGTGCATGAGCTGAGCAATGGCCTGGACAAACTTTATATGATCTAGGTCACTGTGCTAAGGTCAAAGGTGCTGTGCACAGCTGAGCAATGGCCCGGACACAGTTTTTGTCACACCACCCGCCCGCCAAGCCAACAACAATACCCCCTCCAGCAATAACTGGCTGAGGGGTAAAAACTTAACAGTAGCCAAGCAGCTATTGTTATTGTCATATTTGAATCCAGCATATCAAAATCTGTAATAAATAGCACATTTTGTTTCTGAATTGCTGCAAAGTTCATTTAATACAATTCCATTTTGGATAAAACAAATATTTTCTGACCATATGAACATTTCTGCACTGAAATTAAGGTGGATATCACTGAATACTCCCTAAAACGGAATGGCAGGGGACTATTAAATTCAGCGGCATCCACCAAGCCTGTCAGATTTTTTAGGAGACCATAACTAGGAAAAATGCCAATGTGACCAGAAGCAAATACTATGTAACAAAAATGACAAAAAAGGTCACTGTTAGCTCAGTGGTAAATCTCTGACTTAGTGCTCCAAGGTGGCGGGGGGTTCAAGTCCCAGTTCCACCAAGTTAACACTGTTGGGCTCTTGTGAAAGGCCCTTAATCTTCAATTGCTTAATTGTATGAAAAAAGAAGTATCTTCTGTATTATTGAACCTTATTTTTTGGAGACTGCGATGGCCTGGCGAGCTGTCCAGGGTGCACTCTTCCCTCACACAGAGTCGAATCACATGGGAGCCAACCTGCCCGCAACCCTAATTAGGATTAAGCAGTTCAGAAAATGAATGAATGAATGAATAAATGAATGAATGAATTTTTGGGCAAAATAATTAGTTATTCAAGGGTGAAAAACAATTTATTCAGTTTGAATTGCACCATGATTTCCACATTCTGTATGACGTTTAACAAATTATAAGATAAGTTTGAAGCAGATACAGTTGTAAAGAAAGTTTGTTTAAAACAGTCATGTAACACGTTTTCAGTCAAGAAATTTGCAGTTTGTTATGAAACTGGTGAAAGCATTTTAATGTCATGCCATTTGCCAAAACCCTGAACAGCTTGCCAGTCCATCACAGGGCTCTGCTAAAATATACAATTGTGAAAATTTTCAAGACTACAAAATCATAGAAACACTGCAAAAAACAAACAAAATAGCATTTAAGTGGGGTCATGACTTTTTCTTTCCAAAGAAGCTAACGTTAATGCGATTTCTTTGTGTTTTGTATCGGGATATAAGCACATCAGCTAAGATACTCTGTATATATGCATAGGTTAGTTACCTAGCAAATAGTAAGCAGTGAATGTTATCTGTTATCAGAGCAGTTTCACACAAAAATGGGTTTCATTACAATTTTACGATAAACTCTTTCCGGTACTTTCTCAACTTCCATAATGATCTTAGAATTTGGCAGGCATTATATGTGGAAATCATGAGGCACTTCAAATGGCCCATATAACAGTAAAAAAATAATAATTTGTTGCTCACCAATGACTACCTTTTATATTTTTTCTGAAATAGGATCCGATGATACATACATAATTTACCCGCTTACTCACTCAGTAAAACTGCTTAATCCTATTAAGGTCAAGAGGAGGCTAGATCCTATCTCCCTGCACTGGGTGAAGACAGGGTACACCCTGAACAGCTCATCACACCATCGCAGGGTAAATACATAAACACAACCATTCACACTCACACCTAGGGGAAATTTGGAAGATCCAATTAGTCTAATGTGCCTGTCTTTGGACTGTGGGAGGAAGACAGAGTACTTGGAAAAAATCCACACAAGCACGGGGAAAACATGCAAACTCCACACAGAAACGCCTGAGCCCAAGACTCAAACACAGAACCTTCTTGCTCTGATTCAGACATGCTAACCACTAAGCCACTGCGCTGCTCAGAAGTAATTTAGGCACTCTATAATTAAAAATTATGCCCCAAAGGTGAGGCCAATGTCACAGAATAGTCCCTGAGACAGAATGTTGAGGGAACTATTTAATTAAGAGACATTCACCAAGCCTGATAAGCATAATTATTTAGGAATTTAATTTATTTAGGAAAATAAACATGAAAGAGACTTTTAAGGTTTATTTTTACATTTTTGAAAATCATGATGAATATTGAGATCCAAGCACATGCATGAACAAATCTCTCTTTAACTTTATTTAAGATAAAGTATATATATATATATAAATGTAAAGAAAGTCATGCTTTGAGCCAAGCAATATGTAGCTAATGGTGTCTATTTAGCCTTCTCGTATTTTCTAACTGTGCACCATAAATATCTTCTATTATTTGTGGAAATACAAGAAAAACAAACCAAAACAAGATTTTTATGGCTTATTTTTTCATTTTAAAACGTAATAATGACGATGCCATCCACTCGAGCATTATCCAATTAGGATAATGTTTTTTTTAACTCAAAATAGCTGACCAATCAAACAACACTATTCCTGTGTAATTATTATTATTATTACTATTATACGTGACTAGCTATGACTATACATATATGTGCTACCTACTATTATTGCCATCACCCTTCAACCTGAAGTTCATTTACTGTATCTAGAGAGGTTTGTGCATGTTTTATCTGTTCAGATCTAAGTATTTTGAACATCACTAAATGTTTAAAATAATGTTTTCTTACCCAATCTACCACAATATTTTACTTAGTACTCATTTGGTTTATTTTTTTATTGATATTTCTATGCCCTCTTCCACTAAAGATAATTATAGCATTTTGTGTATCATTTGCATTTGAGCTTCAAGTAACTATCACCACACTGAAAGTGTTAGGAAGATATTTAGTATATAGTTATATATAGTATATAGAAGGCACTGCCACCTTACAACTCCACAGTCCCATGTTTGATCCTTTGCTTGATGTCCCTGTGTTTGTGAAAAATTTCTCATTGGTATCTTGTTTCATCCCATTGTCTTGAAACAGGTATATTGTTGGATTGCATTTTATTTTCCGAACTGATTTATCTTTTATTAGGGTCAAAGGGAGACTGGAACCATCCCAGTTGACTCTGGGCAAAGGTAGTGTACAACCAGAACAGCTAGCCAGACCACAACAGGACCATCCAAACTCACATTCTCATCTAGGGGCAACTAAGATAATTCAATTAGCCTAATGTGCATGTCTATGGACTGTGCCCTCACCAGGCACGGCTCAAGCCCATAACCTTCTTGATGTAAGTTTGAAGTGTTAACCACTGCCACCATGGTAGTACTGGCTATGCTAAATTGCCCCTTGCTGTCAATGTACATGCATGTTGTCCCATGAGGATTAGCATCTAATCAGAGATGAACTCTTTAAACTTTGAATTTTTTAACAAAAAAAAGAGAGAAAAAAAGACCTAAAACATATATTCTTAATATTTTAAGATCTTAAGTTTTTCTTAACGCTGTGAGTGGAATATCCCCCTCCCCCTGGCAGGTTGGGTCTGGTCTGGGAAAACATGACAAACAAACCAAAAACAAAAACAGCGGCCATCTAGCAGTTGTTTTTCCAGCTGTGACAATGGAAATGGCCTGGGAAATGAGCGTCAGCCATCACATTGTGATTTTAAAAGTAAGGATGTATGGTTCTATCAATTAACTTACTGAAAAAGCGTAATCATGATCAAATCCCTGACAGACCCCGGGAGAGTTCCTTATGGGAATTGTGTATGTTTAGGCCCAGAGATGGAATCAAGAACATGCTGAGAACCGCCTGGGGATGCAGAAGATGCAGTGAGACGGGGACCATGATGGGAAGACATATCAAGTGATAATTTAATGAAGAGCGCCGTTGCTTAAAACAAGTGGCGCCGAGACAGAGGCCAGGACCCTTTGGGTCCATCCCAAGAGAATGAGCAAGTAGGGCATATTCATTATGTACATGTGTGAATAAAAAGACAGGATAACACATGAACTCGTAGATACAAAGAGCAAGAGCAGAGGGACAGAGGTCTAGTGTAGACTGTGAGAAGTGTGTGACAGGAGGCCTGCAGATGCAGCTGAGACTTGAGAAAGGCTCAGAGTTGAAGGACTCTGACGTCACAGCTGCTGGCACATATGTCGTCCTCGATTTTTCGTATGCACAGCCTGCCTTTTGATGTGGTTCAACCAGCTTGAAAGTCATATTCTAATATTCAAATGTGCTGGTTAACACTTTCCTGCCAAAAGTGCTAGATCTGGTTTTCTATAGCGGAAATATTGAGCATGCACAGATTAAAAACTAGCTGTAGTTACACAGATCAAACTAACAAATGTCTCAATGAATTGTTTTGATATCTTGGCATTTGAGTGGCACTGACACCCAACTTTAAGATCAGTTATGAGAACGAGCCTCAAAACAAAGTCTGAGGCTTTCAGTTACATTAATATGTCAACAGGAGACCATCATCAATGAGAGAGAGAGCACCATCAGGTCAAAGCTAATTAATGGAGTCTGAATTAATGCATAACCATGGAGTTGTGCAAATAGGAAGAACTAAAGCGTGAATAAATGGAGCTGAGCTGTAATTACATTTGTATATTAAAATTACAGTGGGGAAGGCAGGGGGTAAGAAATTGAATCAACAGCAGCAGGCAGACCAGCACTCTACCGCTGCAGGGACGCAACACCCAGCCTAAGGGTTAATGGATGTTACTTCAGCAGATATTTCAAAACAGTAAGCAAAAACAAGTAGCAATGTTTGTCTATTACCATGACAGCACTCAAAACAGTAACAAGCACATTATAATTCTGACCTCTAGTGGATGAAACAGGAGTACAAGAGACAACAGCCTCAAAAAAAAAAAAAAAAAAAAAAAAAAAAAAAAAAAAAAAAAAAAAAAAAAAAAAAAAAAAAAAAAAAAA
>JAOUQZ010000028.1:11746094-11764968 GCA_028564935.1 Neosilurus hyrtlii | reverse complement strand
TGTGTGTGTGTGTGTGTGTGTGTGTGTGTGTGTGTGTGTGTGTGTGTATATATATATATATATATATATATACACATATAAATACACTGCCTGTATGTATATATGTTCATTTAATGTAAGTTTATCAACTTTATGGTTCAAAAAAGAAAAAAAAATGTTCTTAAGTTATTACAAATGATCATAAAAATATTACTCACTCATATGCTGAACTGCATAATCCTATTGGGAACACAGGAAGTCTGGAGCCTATCTCAGCCGACACTGGGTGAAGGCGGGGTACACCCTGGCAGCTCGCCAGACTATTGCAGGGCCAACACACACACAAAACCATTCACACTCACCAACACCTGAAGGCATTTTGGAACAGCCAGTTAGCCTAATGTGCTTCTTTAGGAAGAAACCAGAGTAGCCAGAAGAAATCACAAGCTCGGGAAAACATGCAAACACCACACAGAGATGTCCTTGCCGAGCCTGGTACTCGAACCCGGGACCTGCTTTGAGGTGGACGTGCTAACCACTACACCACCATGCTGCCATAAACAAATTTGTAAATGGCAAATTTTATGTAACTTAAAAACGAGCAACCCCATCAACATGATCTTGGTGTTCTGTGTCGGCGGTGGGCCACCCTGCTTTCAAAAAATATCATTTTACCATTACAAACCCAAGTCAGTCATCTGCTCAACAACAGCATTGTTTGAAAAGGCTGCTCATTTTCGACTTGTATTTTAAATACTTGTCTGGGGGGTACAATGAATACATTTTTTGCATATATTTTTCAAGGATCTGCACTTGACCTAAACTTCAATGACATCAGTGTTGCCTCCCTTGATAAAGATCTAGAGGACCAAGACAATAATGGCTTTGGAATAACAAGTAAGAAAATAAGATCTGGTTGTCTTCTGATGTCTAACACTGTTGTTTGTCCTGTTCTTTTGAAACGATGTCTTCTTGTAATACTTCCTCTGTAGGCCAAAGGTTATTAGGGGGCTCAGATCCTGTCAACATTCCAGGCTCTCTGGCACGATGTTCATCTCTGCATTCCTCCTCCTCTCTGTCCGCCTCCCCCCTTAGTTCTCTGTCCCAGTCATTGTCCCAGTCCCTCCTGAGTGGAATGACTTCTCAGCAAAGTCAGAGCCAGACACAGGGCTTACCAATCAAAACTGAGCACAGCCTCTTGGGCACACCCACGTCTACTCAAAACTCTTTAGGTAAGCAAAATATAAGAAAAGCTATGTACACATGATGTAAAAAGTTTACATACAGTAAGGCTAGTTTTCATAAATCTGCACATTCACTATATTACTTTTGTCAAGTTACTGTGGTGTGTGAACGTTTGTGAATTCTTTGGATCCTTCTATATTTCTGCATAAATGTGACCCCTTGCTCATTAAGCATGTGTAGGGGGTTGTAGAGAAAAATTTTTTAGAGTCCTCCCTAATTTAATTTTACTATGTAAAGCTGCTTTGTGACACTGTCAATTGTAAAAAGCTCTATACAAATAAAACTGACTTGACTTGACCCCTGGCAGAAATATGTGAAGCTCTAGGATTAGTGGTTAATTTGAAGGTGTCATTCCATTGTCATTCAGTTGTTTTCAGTCAGTCTGTGTGTGTAACAATCAGGTGTGATTGGGTGCCCTGTTTTATTTAAAGAACAGGGATCTGTCATGTGTTTTGAGGTGTGTCATTGCATGAAAAGAGGAGATTTCTGATGACATCAGAAAAAATGGTGTTGCTACCACTCCTCAAGCAGGAAAGGGTTACAAAACCATCTCTGTTCTTTGTGTTTGTTTATTTTATGGTTTCTATTTTTTGGGGGCATGGTGGCGTACTGGTTAGCACGTTGCCTCACAGCAAAAACTTCCTGGGTTTGAGTCCTGGGCTCGGGCATTTCTTTGTGGAGTTTGCATGTTCTCCCTGTGCTTGCAAAGACATGCACATTAGACTACGTGCTTCTTCCAATTTGTCCCTAGTTGTGTGTGTGTGTTGGCCCTGTGATGGTCGTGAATTGTTCAGGATGTATCCCGCCTTTGTCCTGAGTTAAGTAGGATTAAGCAAATGAGTGAGTAAGTGGGCGTTATCATTATTTTGTATATTTGATGTTAGTCTTGCGTATGTGTTTGTGTATCAGGTTCATTTTGTTTAAATCTTACTTAGAGGTTTTTTCTGCCCGAACTGCTTCTCCCCATGTCATGACACCCAAGGCTAGAAAAGGGTATTGTAACCCAATTTATTGTTTAGCCCTTAAGATATATAAGGCCAAAACATTTAGGCTTTTTTTAATTTTAGTTTCATTATGAAATGTCATTTTCTAATAAAGCCTTTAAATATTAGTAAAGCTTTTCATTTATATTTTAATATTTTATTTTTTTCTTTCTTTTCTTTTTTTTTTTTTTAATTAATGGTTATGCATTTGAAGAAGGAAAGCACTGCATTTCAGCCTAAGGACCTTATCCTGTCTGTGAAACAAATGGTGGTGGCAGTTTTATGGTTTGGGCTTGATTTGCTGCATCTGTGCCAGGACAGATTATCATTGATGGAATAATTAATTCTTTAAAAAGGCTGTTATATTTACTGCTTTTCAGCAGAGAGTCAATATAAATAGGTTTCCAGATTTCATAATAAACGGTATTTTAAAGTTTTGGAGCAAAATGTATAGATTTTTATTAATCGATTGTGGTGGTAGCCATCTTAGCGCAAGATTATGGCAAAATGTCTTGAGTTTACATGGAATTGAAGCACAGCCTAAACACAATACATGCGACAACAACAATAATATTGCGATCAGGAATAGAGTGCATGCAGTGCCAGTATACATTATGTTTTAGGTATATTTGAGTGAAATACACAGTTGTCAATTACTGGATCCTCAGCGGCAAGAAGATATGCATGGATATATGTTCAAGACAGAATGGCCAGCTGATGTCATGAGGGAGAAGGCGGGCATTGTGAAGAAACAATGAGCACCGGGCCCATGTATCAAACGGGCAGTCGAAAGTAAATGTTACCTCGACGCTGAACCAGAGAGGCAGGAAAACAAAAATGGATCGATTGCGACAACTGCGAAATTTGGCGAACGCTGACAGAGAACTTGTGCTGTTTCAAAGTTCCCAGACACGCAGTTCCCATTCACAATGGAATCCACTGCATCACAAATCACGAGGATTGTTGTGCTATTTGCCTAACAAAAGCGGTCCTGAAAATGTTCTTATACCAACTTTATAAATACAGAGGCAAATGGAGCAAGAGCTCAGAAAGTCACTTCTTTTTTTTCTGCTTTGGTGGGGAGAGTAATCAATTTATGAAAATGGAAATATACACTTACAGTAAATCAGTATAGCATTAGCAGGAATTAGCCAAAGTAGCACGTATCGAAATAAATAAATGTATTTATGTACCACAACTGAAAAGTGTTTAGAACCTTATCAGACTTCATTAAGTTCCTTTGATGCAGGCAAATTGCTCTGCTTACTAAAAACAAGATGCCAGGGGGTCTTTTTGGGGTGACTTCAAAATCTGAATAGGCTTCCTCTATAAGTGCCCTTAATAGGGTACCCAGTAATAGTTCAGCACTAGTGTACTACTTATCTATCAGGTGCTTCTGTTAGAATCTGCCTGATTCACATAACGGGACTCAGAAAGTCACACAAAGTAGAGTGTAAAGTGAGTAATTTAATACTAAGTCATTATATGAATTATCTCAGAATATTGCCAAACATAAAAAAGAACTAAATACATCACAATACCCCAAAACTTATAAAAAGCCTCCAAACTAATAGGAGATTTTTCCATATCAACATGTAATATTAGCACAAATGGATATCAGGCAAATGTTGTGTTGAGTGTTACAATCTATCACAGCACAAACATATGATGATGCTCATGCTCCACATAAAATATAAGAAAGCCAGATTGAAATTCACAGGCCATCACCATGTTCTCTGGTCCAGTGAAACAGATGTTTAAGTTTTTGGCTATAATAATAGCGCATTAATCTGAAGAACAAAATCCCAGTATTTGAAACATGAGGGTGTTAGCATCATGGCGTGCCTGTTGTTCCTTTTGAATGAAAAGTAGACTGGTGCTCCTCAGAAAATAGATGTCAACATTTAGAAAAAAGGATTGGCAGGACCTTCACAAACAGCCTGTGTTTGTTTGTTTATTTATGGCAAACTTTGTCTAATTAAGTGAAGCTACCACAGAAGGCACTCATGTAGGTTTGGATGGATTTGAAAGCTGTGAAGCATATGGTCACATATATAAGATGTGTTGTACATCTGTTGTGAAAAAAGTAGGTTAGGTCTGTAAGTCAAATCGGTCATTGTTAATATGAAAGTGGTGGGTTGTCGCTAGACAAATAAATCCTCATTATATCTTCGGTTGATGTACAACTGCCATATGTATGTTAAATGATGTATGTAGGCTCAACTTGTTGGTATATGAGGAGGTCCTGTGTGTTTAACGTAGAGCATATTCATCATATTTCTACTGTATGACACAAAAGATTACCCAGACGTGGTGTGAAATCCACATTTCTCTCATAACACAGTCATTGGACACTGTAGCGCTTTGTACAACAGACCTAGGAAATAGATTTGACATTAAGAATTACCGACAAGATGGAAATATTTTTGAACAACCTCAAAACTCCATGTTTAATTTTCTGTTGTGTATATGTTGTGCAGTGTATGTGATAGGGGCTTTAGCATGCCTCAAATGTTGTAGCAAATGGCTTAAAAACAAGGAGTGATTGTGTACATTTTAGAGTGGCCTTAACCTCAATCCCCCAAAATATGTTTTTCAGCAAATAAATTTCCTTTTTCTGCTTTATGGGATAGGTTTGAATGGTGGAACTGCAGGCATATGGGACTTTATGAGTGGCAGCTTGTCTCCAAGTCCATCTCCAGTATTTAGTTCCAGCATGGTCAGCTCCAACAGCGCAGATCTTGCCCGACTCCTCCGTGACCTGGACGAGGCGAAGAAGAAAATCAAGCAGTGGGAGGATGCCTGGCACCAGGTCAAACAGGTCAGAAATGGGGTTATTTAAAGCAGCATTTATGAAATAAATGCTTGTTCTTATTTTAGATTTTTAAACACATCCAATGAAGCCATGAATTAATAAATCACAGCAGACATTTTCCCTACCCCATGATACAAGTTGATAAAGTTAGTCAGATAGGATGGATGGTAATTTTTATTTTAATTTTTTTTACCAGCATGCACAGAGGTACTAGGGAAAAGTAATTGAATTATTTGAAGTCCAAAAAAGTATGAGTACATCAGTGAGAATGAAATTAATCTTCATCCCTCCTGACTGTTTTCATCAAAGGCATGTGAAGCATGGCAGAAAGATGCAAAAGAGGCGAAAGAGCAGGCAAAAGTAGCTGAGGCAGAGCGGCATCTGGCTGAGAAGAAGCGCAAAGACTCCGAGCTCAAGCTAAAAGAGCTGCAAGGAGACTTTGACACGCTGTGTCGTTCACCCAGCACACCTCTGCTGCGCAGCTTTGGGGACCTGGACAAGCTCCCACTGCCAAAACTCCACTCTATCCAGAATCAGCTGCGCTCAGACCTCGACCTTATTGATGGGGTAAGATCATCACGCTCCCACCACCTAACACTGTTTGTGCAATGTTTATGTTAGGGCCATGAGAGAATAGCTGCATTCTGGTTTACTGTGATGCAGGAACTGTGTGTGGTGGTCTGAGAAAAACCCGTTGCATGTTGAGGATGAATTCTGGCAAAAAACAGAATTTTAAAAATAAACAAACAAAAAAAAAAATCAGGTATATTTTTTCTATAACTGTATAGAGTGAAGTTCGGATTGAGAAAAATGTTGAAAATGCTACTTCTTGGCATTCCTCTTCAACTTAACACACTGGCTCTCATTATAAATTATGTAATCAGCAATGAGTTGAGTGAAAAGTAGAATCTTAGAAATATAATTTTTTTCAAGCTACTTAGTATTTGGTACATTACCTTGTGTAAAGCTGTGTGATATGATGATGGAATATAATATAAATGATGGACATTGATTTATTATCCATTTTGATGTGTTGAAAATCTGTTTCTTTTATGGTAGTATATTCCCTTATTTGAGCAGTTCATTTGGGATACGGCTGCTGCTATTGTTCTGAATGATGATCTATTAACCTGCCTACTGTCTCCTCCTCTTCTCACACAAACTCAATTCAGTTTCCCTCATGACCCTGACAGAAAAGCGACCCAGATGGATAAGTAGGCAATGCTAAGCCATGCAAGCATGAACCTGTTTATTAGCTGTCGATTATATTCCACGGCTGAATTACGGATAAGCACAATGTTTATTTAAAATAGTATATTATCATGAATACAACAAATGTATAAATGCTGGATGGCTAATGCTGACGATTTTCCCACCATCATAAACAATCTAATAAATAAGTATGCACTAGCGGAGCCCCATAGATAAGGGATAAGCATATTTTTTGAACGTCAAAAAGTGTCTTTCTCAGTCCCTCTGGTATACATGTACACATGGGAACCCTGTGGTGATATTTCTCATGGCGGTATATAACCGTTGTATATGTGTGTGTCGACAAGCTTGTCGGGATGAAATTGTAGTACTATTATTTTTTTCCACCCACATACAATATATTTAGCTCTACTTCGATGTATCGAGCACTGTTCTACGGAAAATCGATTCAAGATCTTTATATATATATATAAAATTAGGCAATCTATGCAAACAAAATGTATTTTCCTCCTGGGTAGCAAAACGGAGAAGTGTTTGCTCTATAATCTGAAATTGAGAGTTTAAATCCCAATGATTTCACAGGTATCTGTGGCTGGAAGCCCAGCAGAGCACAATTGGCCATTTTTGTATTTGTATATTGTATTTAAATGTGCTGAAATAACTCTACTGGAACGCTCACTTAATCTTTGTATAGTTTCTCTTACTCTTCTCAACATTTTGATGTCAAGAGCAAAAATTTAGACATGCTTTTTAGCCGTAAGTAATGGCGCTTTCAGCAATAAATTAGACACCCACACAGACTTTATTAAATCAGATTGGGTGATTTATTACTCTCCTCATCAAATTTCACATTTTGAACAGGAAAATCTTATAAATATATACGCTGAGCTCAGCTGCAAAAGTAACTGTCCACACTTTCCAGTGCTAGCTTTTCTTCAAGTGGCTTTTATTGTTATTTCAGCTGTACATAATATGTACAGTAGGGTGACACAGTGGCATAGGGGTGAGCACATCCACCTCACAGCAACAAGTTTCTGGGTTCTAGTATTGGGCTCGGCGAGGGCATTTCTGTGTGTAGTTTGCATGCTCTCCCCATGCTTGCGTGGGTTTCTTCCAAGTACTCTAATTTCCTCCCACAGTCCAAAGACATGCATGTTATTCTAATTGGCTGTTCCAAATCGCCACTAGGTATGAATGAGTGTAAATTACGTGCATTTTTAGTAAATCCTGACAGAGTTTCAGCATTTGAAGGATTTTCCCAGATCACCACATGATCACAGACAAAATAGGTTCTAGATACAACATATCTAATGCTTAAATAGATTTTCTTAAAGCAGTCTGTTGTGTGTTCATGACATGGCTCTGGAAGTTATGCACTTTAGTTTTACACATGTGATAAAGGCACTTTGTATATAACACAGCTGACTGGAACTGACTGCTCTAATGTTTGATTATCTTTTGTGTTTTGTTTGTTTGTCTGTTTGTTTTTTTCTCCAACACAGGTAATATATCAGCTTCAGTCAAAGAAATGTATAGTTTGCCAAAAGCATGATCGTTGCATTGTACTGCAGCCTTGCCAACATTATGTACTTTGTGAAAACTGTGCACCTAGTAAAACAGAATGTCCTTACTGTAAGACAAAAGTCTTGAAGTGGTGATGTACAGCTTTTTAAGGTACTATTTAAAAATCTAGCCCTCTGAAGAACTACTAAAACATATAAAGCTTATTGTTTGTAAGCATTTTTTTGTTTCAGTATTCATATAGTGGTTTAAAACAATAGTTATTAGAATCTAATAATTGGTGTTTGACTGATCTATATAAATCAAGTACTTAAACGCAATACAGATTTTTAATACTAGATCATAGGTCATTTTTATTAAGCATTAAAATCCCCCCTGGAAAAGATAGCTTGAGTTTCTAATCCAATAATCTTGATTTGACTGTTAAATACAGAAACATCAGTCAGACATTATTATTGCGACATTACTGTGTGAAGAGAAATTATTTCTGTTTATAAAAGAAAAGCACTTTGTTGACCTGGAAATCGTCAAAGGGTATTTTAGAACATTTGCTTTAAGCTGCTTTTGTAGGTTTTTTATTATTATTATTATTATTATTATTATTTCTAGATTTTTCCCCTCCTAGATACGCTAATGTATGAAGCTTTTTTGTGTGTACTGTGAAACATATAGTAGACTATTTCACCTTTCTTAAATCCTGATATAGTAAATAGTTAGTATATATCAAGATACAATAGTGCAAAACTGTAGTTACTTTTCATTGTGACTTACATTTTTACAATCAATAAGTGACAATTTTGAATGCATTTTAGGCATAACCAGCAGCTCGAATATCAGTAAGGCACATACTGTATGCTAAAGCGTTTAGTACGTTTTTTCTTTATCTTTTAGTGATTATTCAGTACTGCATTATGATGTAGTTAATAAAGGAGCACATGTGTTCTGAAGTCCTTAAAGATGCGTTGGTGCATTGTGGGACCTTCAGCCTTTCAGGTATGTTTACTAGAACGTATCTGACACTCGGCCACTCACTCTTAAGTGCCTTGCCTATTTGAACACTTCAGCAATTGTGAGAAGTTTAGGTTTGCAGCTAGTCAGTGCTTTAGCAAAGCAAACGTATGTATTTCTCATTACTTTGTTGTTAGCCTTTGAGCGTATACGTACGTGTACTGTTCAGCCCAGTTCAAGTGTTTTTTTCGTTGTCCTTGCTTGCGATCGGGACAGGAAGATTTTTTTTTATTTTGTTTTTGTTTTTCTTTTATATTTTGGTTTCCATTCCTTCTCTACGAGCAATGGTGCTTTTTGGGTGCAGCTTCAGTATCTTAAAAAAAGTCAAATCATCTTTGATTTCAATATTTAGAAATATTAATGAATCAGGAAATTAACATCTATTTCTTTGATTAGAAATTTAAAACTGGCTTTCTTTCTATGTTGTTTTGTAATGTTTTGAATTGTAGTGCTCTTTAGTGTTTACAGGTAAACAAATCTATGTCTATGGTGTTTAACTTTATTAGATTTATTTTTTTTTGTCCAAATTTGAGTGTAATGTGCTTTGGTTAATCTAATTGAATGAATGACCTACTACTGTGTTAAATAGTTTTTGGGGATTTATTGGTGGTCCTATTATAGAACAGCAATGACGGCTCTTTGACCTTTGGAAAATGGTTTACTTTTAAACACATTGTCAGTGATCTCAAACACGCCCCAGACCTGTGCAGGTTATTTCAAATTGTTTTTATATGGATATCTGATTTCTGTTTGCCTTTCCCTCTTTTTTTCTCCTTTTTTCTTCTGGTATTTAAAATCCAATGTGTAGCTCATGAATAGATCAATTGGCTTGATATGCCATAGAAAAAAACAATCATTGCATAGCTTGGTCATGTTAACCAGTGGAAACTCAAGATCACATTGTCAGCTATTGAGTAAGCATGGCGGTAAGCAACAGCACCAGTGCTGAAGTATTTCTTTCCAAAATGTGAAAAACATAAAACAATGCTCATCCATTTTTGAAAGCGAGGTTCAAGGGTGTGTTTCATTTCTAAGCGGCTGACGCAAATCTGTTGTTTTTTGGATCACACTTTGTGTTTGGTGTTCTACATTCTACAGATATTTCAGTCTAAAGTCAGTTGACAGTTGTCTATTTTTTTTTCGTCAGTTTGTTGAGGAAGTGTGTCTTTTCATTGGGTTCCTGGACCACAGTTATACATTTTAGATAAGAATAAATAGATAGATAGATAAATAAATGATGCAATTGCTGCATCTGGAATGTGGCAGGCTATGTACAGGAAAAAAAATGTCTTGAGGTTAGACATCTATTCAACCGAACCAAAGTGGTATTGTAGTTTCCTTTTTGCTTTTTCCTTACTTAAAACTTTCAACATAATGTACACTTATGACAGCCTTTCATGTTTAATTAGACAGAAACTATGCCATTTGCATTTGTTGACAATATTAATGGTGTTAATTTGTTTTGTTGTTTTACCAAAGATCTTTACTGATTTTTGTTTCTCTCTTAATTTTATATTATGTTTAGCATTTGACTTAATTAGGTGAAAAATCAGATGTAAAACTGACCGAATGTTATTTACACTGTTGCGTGCATTTAAAATTACAGAAGTATATTGCTGCCAAAGAAAAATGGATTAATACCATGTTAACGTGAGCTGTTTATTGTGATATTTTCATGTGATTGAAAACTCATGACATTTATAACGTAAGATACCTTTTATCTTGTTACAACATCATAAATTATTGTCGTCATAATTATAAAAGTTACTTGTTATAATGTGAAACTGTTTAAGTGAGGAGATGGTGTGTGGAGAAATGGATAAACTGAAGTGTGACTCATCTGCATGATTTGATTAACTTCTTCACGCATGGATTGAGACATGTCAACATTCTGCTCTTTTAACATGAACCATTTAATGTCATAAGATAAATAGTACACTCCCAGGCCAAAAGAAAGTCTCACACACTAATATTATGTTGTTCTGCCTTTAGCTTTGATTACATACATACGGTATGTTTTGAAAACCTTATACAGCATCACATTTATATCGAACCACTGTGTAAATGGCTTCTCCAGCACATCCCAGACACTTTCACCACAGTTAAGGTCAGGACTCGGGTGCCAATGCATGTGTGAAAATTACCTCCAGAGGGTATTCCATTGGTCACTATGGATCATGGGTACATTGCTTCATGCTCTTCCCTTCTTACCCTGACACCCCCATCACTCTGGACTCATCAGATCACATGATCTTTTTCCATTGTTCCAGAGTCCGATCGTTATGCTTCCTAGAAAATCGAAGGCTTTTGTTCTGATTATTCTCATTAACAAGTGGTTTTCATACGAACACAACTGTTTAATCCCAATTCTGTGAGTTCTCAACCCATTGTGTGTGGAAAGGCTTTCACTTTAACTTTTAGGCATAGTGAGTTCTATCAATTGTTAATGATTTGGCTTCGCCAAGCACTTACATGATTTCTAGTGGATGATCAGATATTTTTTGGACCACACTTCTTCTGTGAAACTGAGAACCTTTCTTCAGATATTTCTTCAGAAATAGTTGTTTAACAAAGGAGAAGGTACTCACTGCATCAGTTAAGGTTAAAAACAGTTTTTGTTGTTGTTTTTGGCTGGGCAGTGTGTTGTAACAAGAAAAATTGTTGTTGTATTATTGAAAAAGTTAAAAAATGACAAATATCACAAAATAACTTTCACACCATAACATGATACTGATACATTTGTCTTTTTCTAGCATAGCAGCAATACACTATTGTATAAAATAACTCTATCTCTAAAAGATCTTTCTCATCCATTTACCGCAGTTGAATTGGCTGTTCTCTGTACTGAAGGAATGCCATGCACATTATTCAAATTTGTATGAATATTCTTATGTGGCCATATAGATTAGTGCTTATTTGAAATATATATGTACAATTTTCATTTTTTTATGCTAATAGTACTTTATAGTAAAATAATTAAAAGTTTTGAAATATCAGTGATTGTGCACTACTTGTATGCTGTCAAAAATGTAAAAGAGTGTGTTTGGACTGTAGGGTGCTTACTTTAGTTTCCATTTGACTGGTGTTTGTTGATTTATTATTATTATTTTTTTTTTAATATTGTTATTAAAAAATGCCCATTAATTGCAATGCACATTTTACAACATAGTCTTATTTGAGTAAAATTTTTCTTGTAATGTGTCCAAATTGTACATCATGATTTCTCTAGCTGGTTAGATGTATTTCCAAAGTTAAAGGGGTACTCTCCACCTGTCTTATACTGTTATGGCTGATGCAGACAATAGGTTTGACTTTTTAAAAAAAAAATCTTAATATGAATCTTGGCCTTGAAATGTATTTAAATTGGCCTAACCTCTGTTGCATGTGGTATTAATGACTCATCATGCTGTGTATGCGGTTATGTATTATAGAATAGTTGTCCATGTCCTGCACAAATGCTAGATTTGTGCAAGGCGAACTCTCCTGAACAAATGTGTGCCTTTATATAAAAATCTGTTTGTAGTATTCTTTGATGGACCGAGGGTCTCTTTGTCATAAAAAATGAGCCAAATTGTTGTGCCTTGGGACATTTCTCCATGGATTCCTCAGTATGCAGGCATCCTGCTGTAGTTTTACGCATTTCTTCATTTTTTATTAAAAATAATTGTATTAATGACTACTCTCATACCTTTATCCTTTGGGAAGGTGCAGCTCTCTTGGCTTCCTTCACAGATAAGTGTTGCATATGGTATGGCTTGCACGAGCACTTAAAAGCATGTTGTATGTACGTAGGTACGTATGATGTAGTACAGAAAATTGTATATTTAAATCAAAAAAAAAAAATCATTAAAAGTCCAAGCTTCAAGTATATTGATTACGGTGTCACTATACTGACTTTACTTCATCGCTGCATTTTACTTGTAACTTTGTACATGGTTTGGTTTGTGAACTAAATTGTAACCTTGGCATATACATACACACACACACACACACACACACACACATACATAAAGGTGTTATTGATGACTTCAGTCACAGCATGAACTTAATTATTCCCTAATTTCACAGCCCTATGTCTGTGTCAGCCATCAAGTTGCATTCAATGTTAGAAGAGTATTACTATGTAGAGTATTTTGGAAATAAATGGCCAGGCAACTGTTAGTAAAGAAAAGCACCAAGTAGAAAAGTTCTTTAGAACAATGTAAATTAACTGTAATGGAGATGTACCATAACACACTGCAGTGGATTAATCTCTGTTTTGTGAATTGTTTTCTCTCTTTTTTGTTTTACTTCATTTTATTTTTTATTTCTATTAATATGATTATTGAACCTGAGGATTTATGCAATCTTGTATGTATATACATATACACAAGTATGAAGCTGGTTAAATTTACCGGTCTAGTTAGGAAAAAAGTAATATTTTAAATATAGTATACATTGGGAGGAAAGAGACAAAAATAATCAAATCCAGAATGGAAATGTGATGATTGATCTAATGTCAAAACCCTGAACATTGAATGTAAATAAATATAGACATAAACAGTACTCCAATTTAATTGAAAAAGGCCCACTTGAAAGAAACCTGGACAGCAGTGGATTTATGATGTAGCACTAGTTGTATGAACTGCGATATGTGACAAATAAATTTTAAGTTAAAACAAACACAAATGCAGTTTTCAAGTGTGTATTTAGTGTAATGATTAGATGGGAATAAGAGATGTATTTTCTCAGGGTTTTACAGTATAACTATAGAATAAACATGTGTTCCGTGTCCAGTGGAAGCTGCAGATCTTATTTTTTAAAAAGGTCCAAACAAGTGACCTTTTATAATGAAGAAGCATATCGCTTGTATTTTTATTTTTATTTTTTTGGTACCGTATGCATCGATCTATAGAACAGCTTATATTCTAATTAGTGTATAACTATATATCATATACAGGTTGCTGTATTATTTGGTGTATGTGATATCCATACAAAAACCACAACAGATTTAATGGGAGTTTTTATTTAATGCTTCTTCATGAATAGTTGAATAGTGTATTGATTAAATTAAAGATCAAAATGGAATTTTCTTCACTAAAATTTAGGTAAGACATTTATTATTGTTGTTATTGTTATTATTATTATTATTTTTAATGCATAAAGTTTATTCATAGTGTATCATTTAAACATTGTTAACATTTATGTACACTACAGCAGTTATGCAATGGTTTACAAAATCCATGGAATTATTTTTATCATATTGGGAATTAAAAATACTTTTTTGATCTTAACCTTGTGTACACGTCTTTTTATTCCTTTTTTTCTATACCTGTGACTTTTTTCAGGTTTTCTGCATTCTTGTTATTGCGAGTTGTTTAAAGGATTTATATGGAGTTTTTAAAAAAAAGATTTATATGGAGTAACCAGCAGATAAAATTATTGCATTTTATAATTAAACCAAACATGTGTTGTTTATCAGTTTCACCTGCTTTGGCAACAATGAGACAACTTCCAAAACAGTGGTTTTACAGGTGAAGGCCACTGGTATTTTCCTCCTAATTTTTTTTCTGATTGATTTTTAACTAATTTTGAATTTGGCTAGGGTTACTGTCACTACTGGTAGCATAGTGTGGTACCTGAGCCCTACAAAGATTGCACAGATAATCCAACTGATCCAGGATGGCACATCAATGCGTGCTATTGTCAGGTTTGCTGTGTCTTCCAGCACAGTTGCAAGAGCATAGAGAAGGTTCCAGGAGACAGGCAGTTACTCTGGGCGAGCTGGACACAGCCGTAAAAGGTCCCCAACTCCTCAGCAGGACCAGTACCTTCTCCTTTGTACAAGAAGAAACAGGATGAATACTGCCAGAGTCCTATAGAATAGCCTCCAGCAGGTCATTGGTGTGAATGTCTGTTCAAACAATCAGAAACAGACAATGAAGGTGTCCTGAGGGCCTGACATCCTGCAGTAGGCCCCGTGCTCACTGCCCAGCACCATGTAGCTCGATTGGCATTTGCCATTGAACAACGGAATTGGCAGGGCTGCCATTGGCACCCTGTGCTTTTCACAGATGAGAGCAGGTTCAATCTCAGCATATGGTCCAGATCTGTGAGGCGTGTGTGTGTGTACAGGTCCAGTCAAAATTTTGGAAATACCTTTTAAGTTAGAATGACTGGTACTCCACACTTCTAGGCAAAAAATGGGTAAGATTTAAAATTATTTTTGTATTTATATGTGTACATACAGTGAGTATATGTGTATAAGTAAATAAAAGTGTTTTTATATGAGTATATATGAATAACTAATATATATATATATATGTGTGTGTGTGTGTGTGTGTGTGTGTGTGTGTGTGTGTGTATACATACATGTGTATACATATACATACTAGTGCACCTCAATAAATTAAAAGCATCCCAATTTTTTTTTTCATTAATGCACTTCAAAAAGTGAAACTCAACACAGAAATGTTGGACTCCTTAAAAGGATTAACATGTATCGCACTCAGTACTTGGTGTGAGCCCCCAACCAAATCAACTATGCATTACATTAATCCCACAAGTATACAGATTGTTTTGTGAAAGCAACAGTAAATTGTAAATTTATTTACTTTTCACAGCCAATAAAATACAAACATATCCATTCTAGCCTGGACAAAATCTTGTAATCATGTAACATCAAATTCTGGATCAAAGTAATTAGTAAAGTGTTTGATTAAGTAAATATACATAAAATACAGGTATTAAATCAGCATTCAAGCAATTCATAAAATCTTTTTGCAAAAATTGTAGAAACCTTCAAGATCTCTTATAAGCAAATGAAAATAATATGCAAGCTGTAGTAAGAAATTTCAGACACCCTTGGTACACATAGATAAGCTTAGAAGTTGTAGTTATCCTCCTGATGGCTCCCTCAAAAGCTCCATTAGGACTCATAGCTAGCAATATCTGCTTCAGCCTGAACTGTATATCATATTTCTTGCAATGGTCACCATACACCATACAGGTCCTGTACAAGACACAGCTAAAACATCATGGCGTGCTTACCAAGGCTCTAACACATGGAAACTGTTATTAGCACAAACATGGAGAAAGAAATTATATTTCAGATGAATTATTAATTCAATATCATATTGCTATGCCACCAATGTTGTTACTGACCATCTAGAATATTGCTGTACCCAGAGTTCACCCAAGAGCCAGTCATGTATGAAAGAGAAACATGATGGTTTAAGGTCACCTCCAGAACATAGGTATCACAAAACTATGTAAGATGGTTGGCAACAGATGCAGTACAGATGCAAATATCAACAGATTATTGATAGCCATTTTGTTTCAGACCTACAGGTGGCTCAGATTTCTCACCACAGGGTTCATAACAGACTGTTTTCTGACCATTTAATGAACGAGCTGCCCTCCAAAATAGCTTACTTATGTGTTAAAAACGTATTACAAGTGTCTTGGGCATCAAGAATTTTTAGTAGTGTAATTTGAACATCTTGAAGGTGTCTGATTCTTTTAATATGACAATTATTCATCATGACAAGGACCTGGGAGTCTGGTATGATCATGGCTGTGTTTGCAGAGGAACTGTGAGTGATGCTTTTAATTTTTCAATAAGATGTTATATTTGCTACAATATTATATATTTAGTTATAAAGAATTTGATTCTTTTTCTGTAATAAATATAGTCTTGAAAGTGAAATTGTCTTTACAACAAGACTTTTGTCCAGGCAAAAGCAGGAATGTTTATATTTAAGAAGCTGTAAAGATTAGAAGAAATTTCTTTTCAATAATGCTGCTAGCACATATTATTCAGTACCATCAGATGTTTATTTTAAGTCGTAGTTGATTAAAAAGCAGTTAATGGGTGAGATATGGGCTTTTATACATGAATGTTCTATGTGCAGTGAGACTTTTGTCAATGACCATACGGTTAAAAAAAAATTTTAAATCACGAGACCAATTATAGCCTCTTGAGACCCCACTGTCCTCATATGAGGACATCATATTTTGTTCCAATTATGTGTGTATGTCCTTGTAAGATCCTCATGAGGACCATTACATATTTTGTGAGTGAATTTTCCCTCCAAAACTGTATGTTTAAGGTTACAATATTTTGATGAAATTCCAAAACTTTTAAACCTTTTAAACTTGGCAGTCAGTTGACCACTAGAGTGAGCATAGCCATTAAACATATCTTGATTGTGCCAGAGTGGTGGATCAGTTGTTAAGCTTCTGGGTTACTTATTAGTAGCTTGGCAGTTTATTACCGAGTACCACCAAGCTGCCACTGTTGCACCCTTGAGCAAGACCTTTAACCCTTGATGGTTCAGGTTTATTAATGAGATAAAAGTTACACTGGATAAAGACCTCTGTCAAATGCCATGAATGATCATTTCACCTAATGGCCTGTATGAAGGTAGTATCAGGGGTAGTCAACGTCAACGCATTCAAATCTCCAGGATAATCTTTTGGTAAAAATCTTTGCATATAAATGAAGGTTTGTGGCAAAGGCCAGGGCTGGAGAAGATACCAAGCTTTCCACACTGCTGTGCCACTAGCGCTCACTGACCTCAAAATGGCTTAGCTCCTGTGCATGCTGCCAGGAGAGCGTGGGCAGGCTTTTCAGAGCCAACAACTCAAATCTGTCCTCACTTTTTTCTCCTGGGTGAAAGAACATTTGGAATTTTTCAAGGCCAAATTAAAAAGTCCCAAAAGGACTGTCTGTGTTAAATAACTGAACAGAGGAACAACTAAATGTGTCATGTAAGATGACTTTTTAACATGTAACTTTATTGCATATTGAGGTTTAAGCGACTTGATTGAGTCATGGAGCCTATAACTATAAATAGTCTATTGAGAACTTTTGGGCCCTTCTTAAGCAGGAAATTGACAGTGAAGGTAAATAGTTCACCTCTCTGAACAGTGTCCGGGAGGCTGTGGTTGCAGCTGCACAAAAAGTTGATTCTGACCAGATCAAGAAACTGACTGTCTGGATGGCTTGCTTGAATGGAAGGCTTGTGACTGTTATCGACAATTTTTATTTTTATTTGTTTTTTTTTTTATTTCAGAAATGTTTATTTGCAAATATTGAGTTTGTTTATTATTCTCACTTTAACAGGTGAAAATAACAAGTGGGATGGAAAATCTTTGTTTTTCATTTAGTTGCCTAATAATGGAGTACATATAGATATTCTCTTAAGAAAGCTAAAACTTCACTTCACTTCACTAAAACTTAAATGTTCAGGTTTGAGGGTTTGTTTACATTTTGGATTGGCCAACAGCACAGTATGGTTGTACAATAACAATTAGTCCTCAAAAATACAACTTGCCTAATAATTGTGCACACAGTGTAAGATACACCATGAAAGCAGAGATCGGATCTGAAGTGAACACTGCCTGGCAGTCTGATATTAAGCTGCTCCACTAAGCCTTGCAACACCAGATCATTCATCAAACCTTCAAAAAAAAGGAAATATGAGTATCCAACTCCTTTCACAGTTTTACTGACTTAACTTGAAAGAACAGGAAATTAAAAAAAAATAAATTATTGATTATGCAAAAACTATGTGAAAATGTTTTGTTTTTGTTTATTCACTTTTAATGCCATCTTTAGCAGCAACAACTGCAATCAAATGCTTCTTGTAACGGGAGATCAGTCCTTTACATTACTCAGGAGAAATCTGGGTTCTTTAATATGTTTTCCAGAACTGGTGCTTTCAAATTCAAAATTAAAATTGTATTTGTCACATACAAATTATAGTACAATATGTAGTGAAATGCTTAGTACGACTGTTCAAAAAAATGTAAAGAATAAACTATCAAAGCAACAAGATAGAAGAACAACAATAACTAAAACTATTTAAGGGATTCTACAGTTTTTACAGTTAAAGGTCAGTACAAATATAGAAATGCAAAAATAGAAAATAAAGAAAATATATAGAATAAAAAACAATATAAAATATAGGATACAAAAAATACATATATATAAAATGAAATACAAAATATAAAGGCAATATGATGAAATACAATGTATGCAGTTGCAGTCCTTCAAGTAATTGTCTGTCTGTAAAGTGTCTATGTGCAAAGTGACAAGTGTCTGTAAAGTGACAAGTGTCTCTGTGCA
>JAOUQZ010000028.1:11727879-11738090 GCA_028564935.1 Neosilurus hyrtlii | reverse complement strand
ATTTATACTGCTGGGTGGACAGAGGCACACTTGTGGTTAAGACCTTGCCCATGGGTCTTTCTAATGGGGATTCAAACCCACAAAATGTCAACACTGCCACTACCATTCCAATTTTTTAATATAAATGAAAATGTTGTATTTTTTTTATTTTTATTTTTTTTAAATATATAAAATTCATGAGGCAAATTATCAAATATTGCACTATTATATCTTTTTGTAGTCAAAGATTATTCATGAATCATTTACATTTACATTTATTATACTCCTATACTGTTACAGATTTCTTCAGGAACAGTAGAAGCTGGGTATGGCATATATGCTAAACATGCAGGATCACTGAACGGTAACTGCCTTTAGGTTTAGTTATTTGAAAACCTTTTCAAAGTTAATATAAATTTCAATATTTTTTTAATTAAAAAAATGCAAATATCTTATTATCTAATGATTACTACTTAGGTTACTATGAGTGTATAGTAGTGGTAGCTAAAGATTTAAGAATTATTTTAAATTTTTCCTCATATGGTGTGCTCACAGTATCAATAGTATCATACACTATATTGTACCAGGATTACACACACACACACACACACACATTATATATGACTGTATTTATTTTTATTTTTTGGACAGTGGTGGCCTGGTGGTAGGGTGCTGGATTACTGCTCCCAAGGGCGGGGGTTCAAGCCCCACTATCAACGGGTTCTCACTGCTGTCCCCCCCAGTGCAGCTAACTGGGTTATCAAATGCCGGCCATGTCTCTCACTGTCTATGGTGATGAGGCATGTAAAAGAACCATTGCTGATTTTTGTCAAGAGTGGGCTGCATAGCCTTCAGCGTGTTTCTGCCCTGTGATGGCCTGGCGAGCTGTCCGGGGTGTACTCTGCCCTCGGCCAGAGTCGGCCAGCCTCCCCGCGACCCTAATTAGGATTAAGCAGTTCAGAAAATGACATTACATGACATTTTTATTTTTTGTTTAACTGCCATCTGATGGGATTTTGACATTTTCACAGTTGCTCTGTTAGTTCTTCTATCAGATATATTACTGACTTTAACTTCTTCTGCCTGCTGTTAAGTGAATTTCATAAATACATTACAGATGAAAGACAACCATAAACTCTACCTCCTGGTGCACAAAGGTATGTGCTAGGTGTAACACATGTAACTTTAGATCCTTGAATACTTCATAGCTTCTAGTAGGGAACATTTGGTGTAAATATCAGAGGATTGTGCATTCACAGTAAGGAGCATTCAACAGAAGTGTTCTTTGTAGATTGACCTAGCAAATCAATAGCCAATTATTATTTAATTTTAATATTATTTATAAAATTATAACATGAAGGAATCCTAAAGTGATCATTGGCAAAAAGGTAGGTTTTAACGGACAAGTCTCAGTTTGGAAAATTGAATGGTCTCATGAAGAATGGGGCCAGTACAAGGGAGGATCAAACACTCTCAACTGAAACCAAGGTCTTGTCAGCTAACTTGGGGTCACGAACATGACTTTGTGGTGAGGCCAGTCATGGGTCAGTGCATCCTCTTACTGCAAACTGTCAAGCTCTGGCAGGGAGGATGACAGTTAGCTATGAGTTGAGCTGGCATCAGCAAAGATGTGCAATTGTTCTGCTAAATAAATTTTGTTGGAAGTTTTAACACTTGTACAATGTTTATTGTGTAATTGATTTATAATTCCCTTCTGTTCCCTAATTGTATATGGTTACATGGGTAAATATATGAAAAACAAAACAAAATTATACTTTAAATTGACTGTTGTTCTAAATGAATCTCAAAGTTTTTCAATCTCACAAATGTGTTTGTGTGTGTTGAAGGTTAAGGTTGAGGTTTAGGAACAATCAGAAATAATCAAAACATTATTTTTGTATTTGTAAAAGTGCTTTCTGATTTTTTTGGCTATTGACTCAACACAGAATTACATAGATTATATGTAGTACATGTCTGTTTTGGGTAAAGGGGAAATGGCTCACACTGTGTCTCTTCAAGTGTTACCAGTTTTGGACTTCAGTAACCTCTATTCTTGTTGACAGCCTAAATCACCTATCACCAGCTAGTGAATGATGTAATCTTGCAACTTTTAGTGAAATTTCTGAAAACCAACAGTGACTCCTGATAAGATTTTTGTGTCGCCTGGTAGTGAAGCTGGTGGGACACAAAGGGGTCACTGGGTGTCGTCTCGTATCATCTGTTATCAAGCTTACTTCTAACCTCAACTTCTTATCAACCAGTCAACTTACTTTAACCAAACTTTCAGAGAATCTTATTCACATCATACTATTATGCACCTCCTATTTAATTTAAGTATTGAAAATCTGATTTCCTCAGATGTAACACTGGAATATGATCGAGTCAAATTGGGATCATGCCAGGAATTATGTGAGCCAACTCTGGGCGAGGGCAAGGTCCACACTAGACAGTTCGCAGGCCACCGCTGGGCAACACACACACACACAAAACCATTTAAACTCCCTCTCATAACTAGGGGTGATTTGGAACAGCCAACAGGTTGTGGGAGGAAACAGGAGTACCCAGAGGAAACCCACACAAGCATGGGGAGAACATGCAAACACCAAACAGAAACACTTGAGAATGGGAATTGAACCCAGGCCTTTTTGCTGTGAGGCAGATGTGCTAGCCACTGTAGGTATTACTTTACAGATAATTACCTGTCTCTGTGTCATTAGGTTTGAAGTGTTTCTAATGTAAATATCCAGTTGTTATCTATCAACTTCTGAAACTCAGAACAGGTTTTAATAATCTTGCTTCCCTCCATTTGTGTTGTGCTTTTCACTGCTGGAATTATATAATATACCAGGGCTTTTTATTCTTTAGCATGATGCACAAATTAAAACCACATAGTTATCTCCAAACATTCTCCCTTAACTAACTATGTTTAAAATGAAACCCTTCACAAATAGACTAGAACACAATTCACATATCCACACGCCATCTTGAGATGTTTTGTGCATGGTCAAGTCATTTGACCAATGTTCAAAATCTTTACCAAATACTTGGCTCTTTAATGGGTTTTCTAACCATCTCCCTCTGCTAATGGTTTGGTTAATCTTAGCATAGAGATATATTAACTTTAGAATTTTGAATACAGTATGTTAAAAAAAACAATCATATTACTTTAGAAATGTATTGTATCCATTATTGTAATGATATTTAAAGTGTTTGTTGAATTGATGAAAAATGACAGACAAATAATTTACATGTATGTTGATACAGCAGTATGAAACTTTGTGTTTTCTTACTGTGTTTTATTTAAATTGAATTCAAAGGAAATTGAATTCACTGAAAATAAAAATAATGTTTTAATGCTGCATGTAATCTTTTTGGTAAATGTTTTTATACTGTGTATTTGAAGCCCACTACATTAAGATGTACTGAGTTAGAATTTGTGTAAAGTAGCCAATGTTGAACTTGGGTGACATAAATAGTTTAGAACAACAAATTGAGGTTGTGAGAAATGGGCCAAAACTTTGGCTTTGTATTCGGGCTAAAAGATCTTTGCAGGTGGTAGCTTAAGCACAGTTTGAATGAGTTTCTGGCAGTAATTGTTTTGGGAAATCCAACTCTTTAGTGTATCCCCGTGAAGTCATCCACAGCAGGAAACATAAAAAGAAATAAATAAAAATGTATAGTACCTTATAACAATTTTAATACATTAACTATACATGATTGTAGGCCTCCTTTTTAATTTTGGTGTGTGTGTGTGTGTGTGTGTGTGTGTGAGAGAGAGAGAGAGAGAGAGAGAGAGAGAGAGAAAGAGAGAGAGAGCGAGAGAGAGACCAGCAGGTAACAGGTGTCATAACTTAATGCAGTTTCCAAACTCCACATGCTCCTCCCAGCACCCATCTGTTTGGGGATGAGCCCAGAAGAACAGGGTTATGAAGCACAGATGACTAAATGGGTCACAATGCACACACAGGCATGAACATGATGCAGCTTGTCTATATTTGGATGTGTGAGGCACTTTGCAGTCATCTCCAGAATTACTAGCATCCTTTAAGAGCATGAGCAAAAAATGATAAAAACATTACATACAGCGATAAAACTTTCCACACAACAGATGTACAAACTGAGCCCCCCCATTATTTATTTAACTTAGTAGTCACTTTTTGCTGGCTGGGGTCATGAGAGGTATGGAGCCTATTCTGAAAACACTGGGTGTCAGTTGGGAACACAGGAAGAACAGGAAAACTACTCAAAGACAGTCATCCTACACACTAAGGATGATTGTGAAAAGTAGAAGATCCATACAATATAGGGCAAACTGTTTATCTATGAGGAGACATTTCTTTATAACGATGCCAACATACAGTCTATTTGTGCCCTGAAAAGGCACCTTGCACCTTGTTAACTCTATGATCGACTGGCGATCTGCTCAGGGTGTAACCCGCCTCTTACCTGAAGTCAGCTGGGATTGGCTCTAGCATCCTCTGCACATTTTGACTATATATGGTCTGAGATAAAAAAAATTCAAAGACTTGTGCATGTCTTTGGACTACAGATGGAAGCCCAATCAAGCACAGGGAGAACATGCAGACTTCACAGAGAAAGGTCCCTGGTTGAGATTTGAACCCTGAACCTTCTGTCTGAAAAGTAAAAATAATTTGTAGGTAGAATTACATCTTGTTTTTGTGTAACCATGGAACTCATTATAGTTTTAACATAAAGACTATTTTGTTAAAGTTATCAAATGTTCATGGGTGGAGACTTGTTCACTGCTGCAAAACCAAAAGTATGTTTTTTCCCTTTTTTTCCAGTAGTAATCCAAAGGCGTTCTAAGTGAATATAAGAAGCAAATGACAGCTACAGTGTAGCAGGTATAATGGGATATCTTTGCTTCTAAAACAGAGCAGAAGTAACAGTGCTCTTTGCCTCCATCTTGACACAAATTACTTGTGAACTGCTGATTGCATAATTAATATATGATTTGCTATATTTTCTGTTTGACTCGTCATACTGATCAGATAAATGTGATGTTGTTGATGGTGTATGAAGTTCTTTTAATGTCTGTGTGGAAGTACTGGATGGCAGGATCAACAAGCTTTACATCAAACAGTCTTTATGTAGGATCTGTCCAGACACAAGAATCGGTTGCAAAGGAGGTCTGTTTTTTTTTTTTTTTTTTTTTTTTTTGAATATGTAGAGATTCAGTAGACAGGAAGATCAGAGAGGCTGTGGTTAACACAAGTTCAGGGTGTAATAGGCCAACCATAACATCAGTAACCCTTGTGAAGGGGGGACTCAAATCAAAGTAATTTAAATGTCATAAGACAAGGGCTGGTGTTTACACTCTTCCAGCAATTGGAGAAGGCCAACCCAAAGAAGGAAAGACATATGGTTCATGAAGATGTGTGTGTGTATTATAGGTGAATGTCCAAGAGGAGGAGCAGCTGTACTGGAGACTGTTAGGATTGGGAGATCTGGATCTTAAGACTTCTTGTGAAGCACCTGCTTCTTAAGGTGAAGGTGTGGGTGGTTATGATGGAGTTGGAGATGCTGCCTTGCATCATTGCCTGGAGGATGGCTGCTTCTTCTGGGGGCTCTGCTTTTTGTCCACCTTGAACTTTGCCATCTTCAGATGTCAACTCGTAGAATGTGACTGGGATGAAAATTCGTTGGGTCAGTGTGTGAATGAATTTGTTCTGTCCAGCCCTCGGAAATCTATTCATCAAGAATTGTGGGCGAATTTGAACTTTTACTATTCATTTATGTTTTATTCTTTGATTTATTACAGTGTGAAGCCTATTTTAGTAAGAGTTTTAAATGACTTTTATTCATAGCAATCTTGCAAACTATTAGGGCCTATACTACTGTATCTCAGTTAGTAGCATGTGATATATTTTGCTAAAGGTAGCCTGTAAATAAGGCCAGAAAAAAACCCAGAAATTATTTGCATATTGTATGACTACGTTCCTAGCATGATGATGGTGTGTGGACCCCGGTGTGTGAATGTACATCCTTATAATTATAAACAGCTTGACAAATCACAGAACACTAAATTATCACATGAACGGACATTATTTTCAGTATAAAATTACTTACCAGTATGCATGCACAAATGTGTCACAGGGTACCCTTAATTAAATAATTAAATCGTTCATTCATTCATTTTCTGATCCACTTAATCCTACTTGGGTTGTGAGTATGCTGCAGAGCATTCCAGGATAGACTTATGGGCAAAGGTGTGCTACACCCTAAACAGGTTGCCAGCCCATTGCTTGGCTAGAGCACACACAACCATTCACACTCACACCTATTGACATTCTGGGACAGCCAAATAGCCTAATGTGCATGTCTTTAAACTGTGTAACGAAACCAGAGTATCCAGTAATGGGAGTACATGCAAACTCCACACAGAAATTACTGTATTGCTGATACAATATCATTTCCAAGGTATCACGGTAACAGGCCCTGAGAACCCTAATATGGAAAAAAGACATTGTGATTTTGAAACAAGATCAAAGTGACCTATATACAGTCTTAACCTATTCACCTCTGAGAGCCCCTGTCACATATTAACAATTTGCAGAACTTTGAACTTATGCGACATATGACAAATTTCTATAAAATGCTGGCATACGCTGAACTATGAAAATTATAATCAGTTTATATGTCAATTTCAGTGTGTCGTCATTCCTAATTTCCTCACATGTTGTACGCTGTCAACCTGAATATGAAACACAACTATATTAGTTCAGGGTCCCCTATAAAAAATTTTTTTTCATAATAATAGCATTAAATAATTTTTTTGACCTGGTTAATAGGATTTCTGCTCCTGAACTTCATTTCACTTCACAGCATCTCCATATCAAGGTTGTAAGATGCCACTTTCATTTTCACACAGGATTGCAAGCTCTCAACTGTGAGCGGTGCGATGTATACTAGTGATGTAGATCATGATGGAAAAAACCTGATGACACAAGTATGTGTATCTAAAGATCAACAGGACTCCAAATGCATACTTTTTCATTTTTATATAAATGTCGGGAATGGCACTCCATATATCAAACACAAAGAGGGGAAGTGAAGCAACTTACCCCTCTGTACATCTCTGGCAAACAATGTCATCTTGCGCTCATATGCCAAAACCTTCTCCAGCAACTGCAGGGCTGTGCTTCCTTTCCACTTTGCTTTTTATGTGCCCCTGGCACACCTAGCAAACCATTTGAGCACCTCCATTCTGGACAGCCACCGTACATTGTCATGAAGCCAAAGATCGCAATACTTCGTTCCATAATGAATGGAACACTATTGGATAGATATAGAAGTGTCTTTCAACGTTTGATTTTTTTTCTAATTTAAATCTTTCTAATCTAATTTCTAATTGTAATTTCTCACCACACATTAAGCATGCTGTTACACCAGTTTTGTCAGCAGTGAAAGCAAATGAAACTGTCCATGATGCAGTCAACGTTCCTTTTTCTTCAGAAACGTTTTTCTTCATAGATTCCATTGCTAGCTTACAAGGGGGTCAAAAGGAGTCACTTGTCTGGAGGCAACATAAGCCACAGGAGCCACAGCAGAGGGATGAAAGAACCACATGTGGCAATGTAACTGCGGGTTGCTGACCTCTTCCCTAAACACTGCCAACATTCTAGGCATACGCTGCCTAAATCATCCATATGTGACAGGGGCTTAAGTTCCTTCCAAAGTTTTTAAACTAACAATTTCTTTGGACAGATAGAGAGAACCCATTTCTATAGCACCCGCTTCATTCTTCTTCTGTGATGGCAAGAGCTAAAACTGCTTATTTACTTAAGAAGAAATATAGGCATAGAGGTTAGCATGTCCACTTACCCTGCATGTCCACTAACAGGTACCCTGGTTCCCCCAACAGTCTAAAGACATGCACATTATCTAACTTGCTATTCCAAATTGGCCCCAGATGTGAGTGTGAATAGTTGTATGTATTGGCCCCACGATGGTTCAGGGTGCACTCGCCCAGAGTCCAGTCTGAGATAGGCTCCACCTTCTCAGCAAACCTAGTAGGACCAATTCATTTGGAAAATGAATGAATGAATAAATGAATGAATGAATCAACCATCTGTAACCATCAGTTTATTCAATTAACTCAACAAATAATTTCCAAGTACTTTACATAGTTATTGTATTTTATTAAGTTTGTCATGTCTGAAAAGGGCTATAAGTTGTATGTATTGCATGCATCACAGCTAAGTTTTATTTTATTTTATTTTGCCCTTTAATTTGCTTCATGTCAATGTGCTGAAGTACTGAGAACAACCAAAACTAGAGGCCCCTGATGAGGGAATCACACCAGCCCCTACCTAGCCATTATAAATAAATGGCGGCCATTTTGCTGACCTTGAACTTGACCTACAATTAACTCACTTCAGACTTTGGTCCCAAGAAAGGCAAGAAAAGAAAAACAAAGAAAAACAAAGAAAGGAAAAAAAATCCCAATGAACAAACTGACAGTGAGAAATGTGTCACTGTCCAATTACTTACCAGTTGTCACTACCATATGTAGTGTGTGCAGCTGTAATAGAAACAAAGACTGTGTTCTGACCACAGATCATTTGTACAAAGATAAGAAATCTTCAGTATGACATCTGAGTATCATTAGGAGAACTGAATCTTGAGAGCAACCATAATAAATGAGGGTCATCTGGGATTTCTAAGCATATGGTGGATGAGGTGAGCATTTTAATAGCCTTTGGGTGGCAACCAGATTTTTCTTTAGAAATAAATATCCCTTAAATTGTAGAAAATCCATGGGGCAAAGAGTAGTGTTGCTAAATGAATGACCAGTGAAGTGGGGCCAAACACAAAAAAGTCTGCATCATCTCAAAGGCAATTTTTATTGTGTTCCTATTAGGGCAATTTCAAAAAGCTTTGTGTTATTAAAATAATTAATACATCAATACTTGTACATCTAGAATTACCATTTGTTGCACTTAAGTGCAAACAAATTATGCTCTGTAATAAAAGTTGGTAAATTAAGAGTTTAGTTTCAAACACTACATATCCGTTTTCGTTGTTTTAAGAAAAAACAACTTTTTATTAATTACAGGAAGTAATAAAAGTAATAAAGGAACTCCACTGCATCTTGTTCAAACATGTATTGACTTATTTTTAAAGATAATAAGCTAAAAATTTCACTCCAGAATTAATTAAATATTTTTAATTTAACCATCAAATTATTTTTTCCCCTCAATGCAACATATCCACTTTAATTGTTTATATAAATATTTAGTTAATGCCTAAAAGTAGAGCTCTGAAAAATGTTTGCATTTATTTTCAGTGAAGAAATAATATAACCATAAGAAGACATAATATAACTTACTATCTTTTCAATGGTATTCAAGAATATGTTTCTACTCAAAAAGAAAAATACAATGAATAAGCAAGAAAATATATTGCAAAATGCAAGTGCACCCTGCACTGACAGTGCTGAGCACAAGTGTGCTGGGTTGCCTGTGTGGGTGCATGAGCACAGGACGGTGTTCATGAGACAACATAATTGAGCTCATAACTTTACGATATTTGCATAAGTATGGAGCTCTGCAGAGCTCTGCTATAACGAAGCAAATGTAACTGAAATGATGTGTATAAACCTAGTGATGCAGTAACCTGTAAAATGAACTACATCTTATTTCATATCACTGAGATTTGGTAGCTACACTACAAAACAGTAACCATGGTCACATTGGATAACACTATTAAAAAAGGTGTTATTTATTAAAATCTTCAAAAACATCATTTAGCGTGTTGGGCATTGGGCACAAATAATCCTCAACAAGGCATTACTGTAGGATGCATGTACTTTCTCACTTACAGCAATTTGAGACACCGAAGTGGCAGCCTCTGATTTACCTGAATGGGTTTATCATGTTTTGGGTAAAATCACTCATGGTGTTTGTTGAATTTTGGAATGAAACTGCATAATGCAGTGTATAAATCAATGGCGGATATCATGTTTTGGGAAAAACTGAATATGGTGTGTGCTAGATATGTTGATTACTGACATTTTGTTAGTGGGTATTTGAATTTTTTTAATTTTCCATTTATTGTGTTATATATACACATACTTACCTATGTGTATATATATACTTACTTACTTACTATATATATATATATATATATATATATATATATATATATATATATATATATATATATAATAACTGCCATCTGCAGCAGGGAGCCCATTAGAGCTAATTGGC
>JAOUQZ010000028.1:11700377-11720533 GCA_028564935.1 Neosilurus hyrtlii | reverse complement strand
CCATTAAAAGTATGGAATGATCATGTCTTTATTAGTGGGCAAACCAACAAAATCCGCAAGGGATCAAATACTTTTTAATCTCACTGTATATAGGCCAGATTGCTACATATTGCTTGGGAACAAACCCCCAAAACTGGAGAACAACCCCCCCCCAAAAAAAACGTTTGTTTTTTTTTACATGTATATATTCAATTAAATTGGAATTTGTGTCCATACTTACTGGTAATATTTATGTATATACACATATTGTGGATTGGAGTAAAATTATGATCATCTTTGAGAGTGAGTCTGAATAAGTATATCAAACAAGCTCACAAAAAAGACAAAAATTTCAAAGACATATACATTGTCACAGTGCATCTAACAGCTTGTATGGATATTACAGTATTTAACGTAAAAGCACAAGTACAGCAGAAGACTAAAACATACCCTACATACCTACAAAAAACTATTCTTTAAGATGTGCAAAACAAATTTCATGTATTGCCACATTTAGAAATGTGAAACGCAAGCACAAGCTGAATTCTGAGCATTGCAGAAAGGGGGTGCTATAGTCAGTTAAGGGCAGGTTTCTCCCTGTCCTATTTCATGACAGACCAGCTGTTTGAAAAGAGCGAGTCAGGAGCTCCTACAAGTATATCCATGATGTGGCATAGGCTGTGAACCCCAATCAATTGAAAACAGCAGTTGACAATTCTGAGCTAAAAAATATGTGTTCTGTTTGTTTTAACATATGTCAAGAGAAAATGGAAATAGCTTAAAGAAACAGCTTAAAGAGAAGGTTAAATGATGTCAGTTTTGGGGATGCTGCAAGTGGTGATGGGTATCCTGCTATTCCAGAAATAAAGATGCATATTCGCTAGTGAATCATCTGTGCGTTTTATCTTTCATTATCTGTTCATTTTGGCTGAATACCAAAGTTTCATAGTGAAACCACACCAGTTCACAGGCTTATTATCTTAGTATTTTTCATCTTGTTTTTGTTCTGTGTCTGATTATAACAATAAGAAGACCACAGAGAAATGAAGTTGCACATGCAAGATAGCACGGTTCTCTATAAGAGGAAGTCTGAGATCAGATGTTTAGGAAAGGAAAAAAGACATCTTTCAATTTCAAAAGAAAAAAATTTTAAATAGCATGCCACCTTTTACACTCTCTCTCTTTCTCTCACACACATTTGCACGCAACACACATTCGTGCACACACAAACACACACACACACACACACACACACACACACACATATACATACACACTCAGCTTGCACACACACACACACACACACACACACAGTCTCGTCATCATGACTTGTGGGGACACATAGACTTGCATTCATTTCCTGAACACAAACATACACCTAATCACTACTTACTGTCACCTTACCCCAAGCTTACCCTAATCTTAAAAACATCTTCACCTTAAAATTTAATGATCATGGGGACTCACGATTTGTCACCACAAGGAAGAGAAGTCCCCATAACGTGATTGTGTAAGCAAATTCATGTCCCCACAATGTTAGGAATAGCTAGACCACACACAGACACTCAACCTTCATGCCTAAGCTGCTGACCTAACTACAGCATGGCAGCCATGATGATAAGATAATATTTCTGCCCTTACTTACTAATATCGCTGGGCCTGGTGCTGGGGTCTTTGAGTCTGGTGTATCAGAGTAACCAGAGTGCTTCATAACCACATCGTGGCTAAACCCATTTTATTTCCAAGAGATAACACTGTATTTCATGTTTATGAAATACCTAACTATACCTGCTAAGTGGAGGGTGTCAACATAGGAATCTATCGTCCACATAGGAATTGGTATCTTTAAGTTGATTTTAACTGTTAATCACATGAAGTTAATGATTAGCTCAGTTGAACTGCATACCTGCCCACTTCATGGTGCTTGTGAAAATCTAATGTCTCATAGCTCATTTTGCTGGCATTAACTGACCTTACATGGTCTTTTGTTGCTTATCCCTTCTTGTGTGGATGCAGCTGTGGATTGCAGTCCTTTAATTTTATGATTACAATAATTTGGTACTTTTACATGAGAAAAAAATTCATTATTGCACATTTGAGTAATGAGCTTTATAACGGCTACAGTAATGCAACAACATGTTAAATATGTACAACAAGAATGAGCACAGGCAAACTTTCACCCTGGTGTTGTTATCTATGTTTTGGTAGGTAACTAAACATATACATTTGTTTTTAGTCCTCAAAAGTTGCTTCTTAAGAGATTTCAATTGAATTGTTCTAAATTAACCACAGCTGCTTTGTCTGTTCTATTCCACCAACACCAAAATATTCTCTGGTGTATGTGCACTTGCATGGCGTGAGTTTCATTAAGGTAAGGTAAGTTTTATGTTGGGTTTTTTACACCTGAGACTGGTGGCTCATTAGAGCTGGAGCTTATCCTGGTTTCTGTAGCATGAAACTACAAGAAGTTCAACCCAAACTACTACACCACCGGCCCCACTATAACAAAGTGATTCAACAATGTGAAGTACTAAAGTGACATACTGGTTATACAACATTCCCTACTGAGTCCAATCCATACCTTATGGTAGTATTTGAACTGCATGGTGAGATATCTTTCATAAGGCCATTTATTCATCCGTCACAGTACAAAGAATGTGGAAGCTCCCTTGTCTTACCAGAAATTCACTTGGTGACGGATGTTGTCACCACAGATAAATATCAATGAACAGACTGAATGCTCAGATCCAACCATGATGTGCTATCATGTGATATTTACTTTAATTTCTGAACAGCTTGCTCAGGGTCATGGTGGGGCTGGAGCCATGGGTGAGGGTGGGATACACCCTGACCAGCTCCCAAGACCATTGCAGGGCCAACAATTACACAACCATTCACACTTACACCTGGACGCAATCTGAAACAGCCAACTAGCATTGTGTACATGTCTTTGGACTGTGGGAGGAAACCAGAGTACCCGAATGAAACCCACACAAGCACAGTGACAACATAAAAAAAAACACAGTAATGCCCTCACCAAGCACAAGGCTTGGACCTAGGACTTTCTTTCTGTAAGGCAGACATGCCACCCACTACCCACCCTCTTACCCTTAAGTGAAGTATTTGTAACAAACACTATACCCCTGTCTCTTTGTTTTTGTTGATTGTCCAGGCATGCATGCACAGGTGTAATCCATCTGTAACCAACACTCTTAATGTTACAGATAAATATCTCTGATGTACATATTTAGCATTTAGGTGAAGCGAATTTATGTTAAAGTTGGGTACTGTTAAAATTGAACATCATTATTCTGTGTCTGAGGTTCTGAGCCTTATCCATGCACCTGTCTTAATTTTGATGTCAGGTTTTATGGGCAAGTAAAGGCCCCATCTTTATCAGCTGTATCAGTACAGAGGTTTTAGCACACAGTTTTCAGACAATATAAAAATGAACTAGGCAAAATTAAAACAAAAAACAAAACCAAAAAAAAAGGTGATGATGCATATGCATTTTTGATGCAAAAATATAACGACACTGGTGGGTTTCAAATGACACACCCATTACTTTTGCCATCCTATCATCATTAACTTATAACCCTCAAAACAGCAACAAAGAGCAAATGAAACAAATGTCTTGTGGCCAAGCATAATGGCAAAAGGCTGGCATTAGTAAGCAAATTACTCTATGATCAGCAAGAAAATAAAGCCCTATATATCCATATTTGTTCTTGACAAAAATGGAGTTGCCCTAAAAAAAGGTTTTGATGTCAGGTTTGATGGGCAAGTAAAGGCCCCATCTTTATAAGCTGTATCAGTACAGAGGTTTTAGCACACATTTTTCAAACAATAAAAAAATGAACTAGGCAAAATTAAAACAAAAAACAAAACCAAAAAAATCAAAAACAACTATCCAGAATTGGTTGGTTTATGTCCCGTTGAGCCTGAGGTACTCAGGCACTTTGCTGGTCATGTATCCCAGAGCTATGTAGCTCTGTATACAACATTACAGACTTACTAAACAGTGGGAGTACCACTGTTCCCATAATTCACACAGGTAAGGGCATTAAAATGTTATAGTCTGCTTGTGTCATGTTTCTAACTATACTGTTAAATTGAATTATGATGGAGACGTTACAGTAACTGAAACAGAGAAAGAACAGGTTATAAAATGTACTGTTCATTGCTGCAGAATGAGTCCTATATCATCCTTTTTCATGCACAGTCATTCCTGGGGAAAAAAAACAACAACACAGATCCCACACATGGGGTGCAGGCAGATGGCCAGATGCAGCTTTGCCAATGCCAGGCCCCAAGGAAAAAAAAAAAAACAACTCTCAGACCTCCTCAAATATTTCTTTCCCTCTTCCATTACTCTTCTCTGGCTCAAATCAGCTTGCTGTGTCATACCTCTTACACGGTCACCTCAGTCTTGCTGTTGGTGATAAAGTATGGGTGGGGAGGCAGATATTGCTGGCTCTGTGAGCTCAGCTCATTGACCTGCTCCAGTAGTGTGCTGTGCTTCTTAGGTGCATATGTGTGGCGACGCCCAAGCACCTCTGATCCCTCCCGACTTCTCAGCATGCCTGGGGTAGAAATGGTATTGGAGCCATAGGGCAGTGCGTGTGAGCCCAACACTTTAACACTCTTGGCCTTGTGTCCATTTTGTTTTTGACAAGGCAACTCCGGGCTATAAGGGTTGGTTGGCTCCGGCTCAAGTTGCATTGGTTGCAGGGGTAGCGTGCCTTTGGATGTGAACTCGGCCCCATGTCTCCGATTTGTGTAAAAGTTCTCGTTAGCTTTTTCAGCTGAAAACACAAGCAGAAACAAACAATGGGGGTTCAAAGTGAGCCAGTAAAAGCTGCAATGCTGCCTTATATGCAAAACTATGAGGCTGTTTGGGCCTTGTGGTAAAACTGCTACATTTTGCTTTTTTCCAATGAGGCCTTAATTGGAGCCAGCTCTACACATATTAAGTTTAGTTCCTCTGAGACAATATAAATGTACCCGTAAGGCTAAGAACAAAATTTTTTATATACATGTTTACAAAAAGAAATCGTAACTCTGGGACAAAAAAATGTCTTAAATGACAAGAGGTCTATATTAGGTTTTAACAAGTTTACAAATTATCGAAACATTCTGAGATTGTATTTAATTTTTTTATTTACATACAGTTGTTCTCGTTATTTTTATGCATCCATAATTTTCATATACCATGATCATTAATCTTCAGTAAGCATTCAATCCTTTTACATGGTTCTGCATGAACATGAAGTCCGTTCCAGGCACACAGAAACCTGAAAAATCAGTGAAAAAACCCACATAGAAAAAAAAAAAATTTAAAAAGAGAGTAATCAATGTTCTGTATGAAACAGGGGCTCTTGGAGAACATTCTTTCTGGAAATTCAATAATTCATTTGCCGAACCATTTAATCCTACTAGGAAGGATAAAGAATATCTCAGCCAACTCTAGGCAAAGGTGGGGTACACCCTGAACAGCATCATTCATATTCACACTTGGGGCAAACTGAAACAGCCAATTAGCCTAATGTGCATATCTTTGGACTGTGAAAGGAAACTGAAGTACCCAGAGGAAACCCATGCAAGCAACTCCAGACAGAAACACCCTGGAGTTGAAAGAAGGACCTTCTTGCTGTGAGGTGAACGTGCTAACCACTATGCCACCATGCCACCCTTCATATTAGTGATAATAATTTAAACAATGTATTAGTTTTAGGCATTAAACTCATGAATTTTGTTGATCTAAATTTGTTGATGCAGTTATGTCAAGCATTTATTACTGATCTCCAGAGAGTTTTTGTTCTTTCAGTTTTTTTTTTCTCAAAGCCATCAAGTCAAGTTTCCCACCTGTCAGACACTGTTATCACCTTGAAAGCTGTAATTGGTAAAGCATATGTGCATAAAATCGCTACAGTATTTTAGACTGCTTAATCAAATATCCTTCAGGTGCCCTTTCTAACCATGACACCCTCTAGAGTCTTGCTCGGAAATAAGACTTTGTCTACAGACAAAGAGGCACACAAAACAAGCCAGGTAGTAGAGACAAGAAGGTCATCTGGGGGAGCCAGGTTCATTCATGTACAGTATCCCAAGATTAGTCAATATCAGTGGCAGCTATCACCATATCTCGCCCATGATTTGAATTCTTTGACTGATGTCTTTGAATTGAATCCTCAACAATGCATGTGAATATACTTTAATTGCACATGCAGCACCTACAACCTCATTTTCAGAGCACTTTCAGAACACTTTCCTCAAAAGCTTATTGTTGCTAGGTTACAAAAACCATATTCTAGCACTTGTGCATTCCTTTATTGTGAAGGTCAAGTCTCTATTTACTTTACAAAGGTTAGCTGAAATGATGGAAAGAAATGATGTCCTGGCATTGGCACCAGATCTCATGGGGAAAAAAATAAACCTTCTAATGCAAAAGTTGATTCATACCAATTTTTGATTTTGATTGGTTGGTTAGAGAAACATGACATGGATGAGCTTGGGCGTTTTCCAAAAGAAAACTTTCCCCTGAAAGTGCCCATCAAAAAAAAAAACTTTTTTGTATTATCTGTTCAATGAGCTGGACCTTGATACAGAAAAATTTAGTTATTAAATGCCATCATCATCATCATTCCACTTGATCCAGGGTTGGGTCGCGAGGGCAGCAGCCTAAGCAGTTAGGTCCAGACGTCCTTCTCCCCAGTCACTTCCTCCAGCTCTTACATAAGAGAAATCTATGCTGAGAGCCTTTTCCTGCTTCACCCCCAAAAATACAAAAAGGCTATGCAGTATGACCATATCTTTAATTTTTCAAGATAAAAAATATCCTCACAAAAATAGGCAATACCCATCAGGCTATGCACCACATTATAAAAAGTATGGCCATTCCCAAGATGGGCACCAAAAGTGGTGATGATCAGGGATTGGTGTTTTCAAGTTAATGCGTGGAATGCAAATTCAAGATGTCTGCTCTCGACTGCCATATTCGTTATTGGACTGCGATGAAAATTGATAGGCTTTTGTAGTTACACAATTCCAACATTCACACCACCATTTTAGTTTATTTTTCATATGAAGTATATACTAAAACTTAGAATAAGTTTCAAAAGACACCGTAATGAAGAAGAAAGTATAAATAATAGAAATCTCATTTTAATTTTAATTTTTATAATTTTTTATTTCATTTTAATGCATTTCTTATATTCCCATGACGAATATACTATAACAATTATTCACCTCAGGCTCAGTGGATATAAATAGTCATATTAACCAATATTCACCTCACCATCATTGAATAAATGTTCAGAATGCATTCAAAGTGTTTACGCTCTCTTACCTACTGCTTTCAACGATGCATATTTGTTGAGCTCCTTGACTGTCTGGGCTTGCTCATAGGTATGAGAAACCTGTCCAAGTGTAGGGTACTGGGTCACAGGCTGCATTAGGCTCGATGCTGGACCCACATTGTTCATTAGGTTGCTTTCTAAAGAGAAGAGAAGAAAAGAAAAGAAAAGAGAAAAGAGAGTGGAATGAGAAACATGACAAGCTTCTTTATGTAAAAATTAAGATTTCTAAGTGAAAAGAATGAATGTAAAGAAGACATAAGGGTCAGGTGCTATTAACTACACCAGTGATCCAATCTGATCGAAAGTAGTAAGTGTAGCTGTACTCTCAGTAAATAAAGTACATTTCTGTACCTTTTGGCATACATGACTTGCCATTGATGCAGTACATTCTAAGGCAGTGGTCCCCAACCTTTTTATCACCACGGACCAGTCAACGCTTGACAATTTTACCGCAGCCCGGGGGGGGGGGATTATAAATAAGTGAAAATAAATAAGTGACAAGAACCAGCAATTCCACATTTCTTTTTCTATTATTTAAATATACCTACAAAACTTTTTTTAATATTAAACACTCCATGAATGTTATTTTTCAACAGCTGAAATAAAGTTGACAGTTTGAACCGTCAGATAAGGCTCCTGCATGTTTGTGTGCCTGCTAAGACTCACAGGTTCTCCTCCTCCCCTCTCCCTCACCTCCCTATGTTGGTGACCACAGCCCTAACACCCTCTGTTATGCAGAGCAGGCTTGGTGTGTGGGAATCACCTGTCGCAATAAATCCATATTTGTAGTACGACTCCTGATACTGTCTGTTAAAAGCTTTCTTTTTCTTCGAAGTCATAGTCTTTTCTGTCTCTTTACTGGACCTTTTTCCCTTCGCAAAGAAACTTTCCAAAGACATCTGTTTCTTACTTATTTTGCTAGTTTGTGGGTTAAATTTTGAAGATCTAATTGAGAGAGTACGGTCATTTTCAAAATAAAAGATCAGATAATAAATAAAACGGAAATAATTAATGTTTTCTTGTGCGGTCAGGTACCAATTGATCCACGGACCGGTACCGATACGTGGCCTGGGGGTTGGGGACCACTGCTCTAAGGTGCTTACTTGTAGCCTTTGTATACTTCATGGGAACAGATATGTACCTTTTTGCCTTAAAAAGTATACATACTAGGTGCCATGAAGTTCACTGCTGAGCTCTAGAGAGCATGTGTACTATATCTTAGAGACAGAAATGGACTCTGACTGTACCTCTATTTCTAAGAGTGTGTTTAAGAATAATCTTTGTTGCATATTATTGTGTTTTACTTGCCATTCAAGTCTTGTATGATTAAGAAGATTTTCACTGGAATATGCTGATTGGTTTTTACACTTGCTACAGCTTGTTTTGTTCTTCATCTAACTATCCATACTATATTTTGTTTATTGTAAAGCTTTTATTACAGTCATCTTTTTGTTACCTGCTTTTCTACATTCCATCTCCTGGAAAGTAGCTAAAATTACAGAATCCTTTAATCAGCTAATCCATTTTAAGGTGATAGTGAGCTTCTGCTGAGAAAGCATCTAATGTTATTCAAGGGAATTAAGTAGTGTAGTGGTTAGCATGTTCTCCTCACAGAAAGAGAGTCCTGGGTTCAAGTTCCAGGCTCAGGCATGCTGAGTTTGCATGTTCTCCCCATGCCTGTGTGGATTTACTCCAGGTACTCTGGTTTACTTCCACAGTCCAAAGACATGCACATTAGGTTAATTGGCTCTTCCAGATTGCCCCTAGGTGTGAGTGTGAAGGATTGTGTGTGTGTGCTGGCCCTGTGATAGTCTGATGAGCTGTTCAGGGATTCAGGGTGTACCCTGCCTTTGCCCAGTGTTGTCTGAGATGGGCTCCAGCCTCCCTGTGACCCTAATAGGATTAAGCAGTTCAACAAATGAGTGAGTTTACGAGCAGGTGTGTGAGGAATTGAATGGGAAACTCTTCCGATTTATTTATTTATTTGTTTGTTTGTTTTTTTGTTTTTTTAAATGAAGCTTTCAAGGCACTGTTATTTCAAAAGGCATTTTTGGGAGAGTTTCTGACTCTGCAGCAGACAGCTGGTCAGTTTGGTGCACGTCAGCATGACAAATTAACCACTGGATACCAGCTGGATACCAAATGTTGTGACTATAATTTCTAACTGCCCTGCAGAGTATGTGTGACCCCATATACTGTGATAAAGATTAGGGAAGAAAAAATAATGAAATGCATGATTTGTTTTCATTGTGTTCAGTCTCAGTCAAAGCTCAAGCTCAATCTCAGTCATTTTCTATTAGTACCCATAATCAATTGGGCCACTTTCGTGGTTTTCTTCGAAATGTTGTCCTTAAAAGGATGTTGACCTTAAAAGCCCCCTGAAGAAACCCCTGTTCTCTAGGACAAATATTCAATATTCTCTAGGACAAATAAATAATTGGATTTTTTGTCAATTTGGAATATCGACTTACTCCTATGTGCATGTCTTAGGACTATAGGAGGAAACTGAAGCACCCAGAGGAAACCAACACAAGCATGGGGAGAACATTTAAACTACACACAAGGTGTGTGCATAGGTGTGTTTACTGTATTCTACAGTGTATTGTGTGTGGTAGTTTCTTATCTCTTATGTCAGACAACGTTTTTCCACTGTCTTGAGATTGGCACTGCATTTCCCAGTCTGTGTCAGGAGAATCGTCTAATGTTGTGGTCACTTGTTTGACAATTGTGTTTTTTTAACAAAAACAAATATGTCACACTAATCTCACAGTTTTTCACCACACTACCAGCAGCCCACTTCTTCAAATTCTAAGCCTCTTCGAATTTGTCACAATGATTTTCTATTTGCAAAGCCTTGGTAATACTCTTAATTGAGTTTATTAAGAGCGGTTTATGTCAATGCATCATTATGTTTTTGACTCTTACCAGTGTTTCAAAATTTACTCCGCCGTTACCGGTCTCAAGCCCAAATGAAAAAGGCGGAGGGTTGAGGACATGGTCAGCACCCCAGCCATGTAAATAAAAAAAACATTTCTACAAAAACACCAAGAGTTTTAACAAACATCTCAGCTTTGGATGAAGACTGGCTGGCCCAAGATAAAGACAGTTGGAGGGACTTTGTTGGCGGCCTATAGCCCAGGAGGGGCAGTAGGCAAAAGTAGTAGAAGTTTATGTTTGCTCCTCATTATGTTTTTGACTCTTACCAGTGTCTCCAAATTTGCTCTGTTAGATATTTCTTCATTGTGAATTTTGTGTATAACCTTGTAAAAATACAAGCTAATTTTCTAATACACCCTGGACAGCTCGCCAGGCCATCGCAGGGCAGAAACACGTAGGCGGCAACCGAATGGCCTACTCTTTTTACGAATGACAGCAATGGTTCGTTTACATGCTTTTGACCACAGACAGTGAAAGACATGGCTAGCCTTTGATAACCCAGTTAGCTGCACTGGAGACAGCAGTGACAACTTTTTAATAATGGGGCTTGAACCCCTGACCTTCGTATCAGTAAGCCAGCACCCCACCAACGGACCAACACTTTTCACAAATGTTTTAAAATGAAAACAATAAACTACCATTATGCATAACAGTATTCAAATAAAAAAGGAAGAAATAGAATTCATTTAATTTTTTGAAACCGTTTTATCCTTTATAAGGGTCGCAGGGAGGCTGGGGCCCATCCCAGCCAACTCAGCTCTAAACAACCCTGAACAGCTCGTCAGACCATCAGGGCCACACACAATCACTCACACTTAGGGGAAATCAAAAATATCCAGTGAGCCCAATGTGCATTTTGACTGTTAGGAGAAACCAGAGCACCGGTGCAAGCATGGGGAGAACATGCATAGTCCACACAGAAACACCCTTAGTGTGCGTGAGGCTCGAACACAGGATCTTTTTGTTATGAAGTGGAAGTGCTAAATACTGTGCCATTGTGCCACCTAAAAATATCATATTTACACAAGTACTCAGACACTCAAATGCAAACTCTTATTGAATATGATACTACAAACCACACAGGCATATTGGAGAGCACATACAACTCACGCATACAACTCTTCTCCACTTTACAGACTAGTCTTGAAACCACACCTGCATTGACGTGGATCATTGTTGTAAAGGAAGGTGAACATTTGGCACAATTTAAGGTTTGTGTGTTTTTTCTGTTTACTCTCCCTTGTTGCTGAGAAGTTTCCCAGTCTCTGCACCTAAAAAAGAAAAGCATTCTCACAACACGATGGTACTACTACTACACAAATTCACTGCATGTCATTGCTCTAAAAAGTTCCTTTTTGGATTTATCTAGCTTTTGTAGCGTGAACATATCAGGTACCTTTAGGTGCTTATGATCTTTTTAACTAATATTAGTTTATTTTGCCACTCTACCAAAAAGTAACAGTGTGGTGAAGTGCTGCACAGATCACTGTCCCTCTGGCAGGTCTTCACTTGACACATGACTTTGTTATATCAACACCAAAATCAACATTCATTTCCAGCACCCAGAGTACATCACAGCCTACAAACATGGCCACCAAGGACTAAAGGTATGCAAGAAAGGTATAAATTCTCACGTTCACATTCACCCGACTGATCACACACACCTGGACTCAATCATCACCTCACCTATACAAGCACACTATTAATAACACACTCTGTTACCATACCACTCAACACATTATAAAATCTATAATTTTATCTTGTTTCTTGTTTCCATGTCTGCTGCTTTAAATTAACAGCTTTAGATCCACATTGATCTTGATTTTTCAATTATGTCTTTCTCTTGTCTTCAAAAATTTAATAAAGCTCTGTAAAACTGCATTCGAGTACATTCCTGCACATCTGACACAATACTCTACCAACTCATGGACGCAGCAAGTAATTTAAATCTTGGGCCCAACCCAAGGTTTCTTTCGGGTACTCTGGTTTCTTCCCACTGTCCAAATACATATACATTACGTTAACTGTTTCAAATTGCCTTTAGTAGTGAGTGTGAATGGTTGTGTGTCCCTGCGATGGACTTGTGAGCTGTTCAGGATGCACCTTTGCTCAGACACTAGTAGCATTGAGCAGCTCAGAAAATAATGAATTAATGCATATCTGACCATTCTCTCTAAGGCAAGCAGATTGGAGTATGACTGCTTACACTCAAGTAACCCCAAGTGCTTCTGAATTTAAGCTTAGCCTTCACACACTAGTGCCAGTCAGCACTTGGAACAAGCTAGCATGAAATCTGCTTATCACAAAGGGTCAATTCGGATTTGCTTATTGGGCTAGATGCCATGATGACCAGATATCCCTCTACGCACTTATCAACATGTTTATTTGCCTCAGTGCCTTACTCAGGACTACAATAATTGTGAATCGTATAACTAACTATATCTTATAACTTTTTTATCTTTATCTTGTAACCTTTTTAACTTTTTTTAATGTGACTTTTTTTAACAGTATGACGATAAATAATGAATTGAAATTGAATTGAATTGAAGAAAACAAGTATCTCTCTAAATTCACAGAACTCATACATCATGCACCGTGAGAGCATTTCACTCGTCATCACCTCCCCACAAACAACTTCCCAGTGGTATTAGATTTTCCATGCATGCATGACTCATGATCCTCCACAAAAAAGAGAAAATTATTTGGCCAGTTGACTCCCTTGCATTCACCTATTATTGAGCCACTAGCAGCTAGTGGGAGCCAAACCTAGTGAAATCCAGACTATGCTTTGAAGAAGTACATCAAGAAAGCCCTAAAACAAAAACACATGCACTGATCAGCCATAAAATTAACAGCATCTGACTGGTCTGTGGTCGAAAGTCCTATACACAGCAAGGTGCAATGCACTGTGCATTCTGAATCCTTTTTATCATTGCAAGGATTAACATATTTAGCAGTTTATTATACAGAATCAGATCAGGATTTCTTGCCATTATACAGAGTACAATGAAGGACAACCAAATCCTACAGTAGCCTTTCTGTGGGAGCAGACTAGACTTACAAGCTTTCAATCCCTTTGTTAATCAGTGAGACTTGAGCACTAATGACACTCTTGCCAGTTCACTGGTTGTCCTTCCATGGACCACCTTGTAGGTACTTACCACTGCATACCTGAAACAACAAACAAGACCTGCTATTTTAATGATGAATAAACCCAATTGTTTAACCAACACAATGAATCTTTTTTCAGTGTCTCTCAAATCCTTATGTGTGCTCATTTTTAATGCTTCCCACACATCAAAGCACTTTCTTCCTTGGCAATTGCCACTGTAACTAGATAATCAATGTTATTCATTTCACATGCCAAGTGGTCATGTTTTTGTGTTATGGCTGATTGGTGTATGCCCCTCCATATTTTCAGGTTTCATGTGTATTGGGAAAAAATAGGGTAGCTTACTGCCCTGCATAAAATACTCACTCACTTACTCTCTCATTCACTCACTCATTTCCAGACCGCTTAATCTTATCAGGGTCACACTGGATGAAGTCGGGGTATATTCCGAACAATTTACTAGACCATTGAAAGACACACACAACCATTCATACTCACACTCACACCTAGGGGCAATTTCTAAGAGCCAATTAGCCTAATGTGCATGACTGTGGGAGGAAACTGGAGAACTCGTAGAAAACTCATGCAATCACAGAGAGAAACATTCAAACTTCGTCGAGCCTGGGACTTAAACCCAAGACCTAATAAAATTATTATAATATTTAAATCAGGTTTCTGTTAAGTACCTTTATCCTCTGGCATGTTTACGAGTCAAATATTCTGGAATAAGTTACACTGAGGGGAGCCAGCAGAGGTGGCTCAGGCATCTGATTAGAATGCCTCCCAAACGCATCCCTGGTGTGGTGTTTTGGACTACGTCTCTCGGCTGGTCTGGGAACGCCTTGGCGCCCCCCCCCCCCCCCCCCCCCCCCCCCCCCCCGGAAATGCTGGGGGAAGTGGCTGGGGAGAGGGACATCTGGACCTCACTGCTTAGGCTGCTGGCCCTGCGACCCGACCCCAGAACAAGTGGAAGATTAATCAATGAATGAATTACGTGGGGTCAATGTGATAAGGTCAAAGAAAGGTCAGGCGCTACAACAAAGAGCTGCAGCATTTTCTGGACTTAATCGTTTTTTACTGACAATCCATGAGAGACTTTAGTATCAAAACATTTTAACTGAACACTGCTGTAGAGGAAAAACAAATGGTTCCAGATGAACCCACATTCTGAACAAACTTACTTTAAACTCATTTCATTTACTTTAATAATTTACTTTAGCTGCCATACTAAAGAAACCAGATCCCATCCATCAATCCATCCATCCATCCATTTGCTAAGACGCTTAATCGTGCTAGGGTCGCAGAGAAGCTGGAGCCTATCTCACCTGGCTCACTCTGGGCGAAGGTGGGGTACACCCTGAACAACTCAAGAAGAAACTGGCTAATCCAGTAGCCGAGGTGAGAGGGCTAATCAGGAAATCAAATGTTTTTTTCTGAGCACAGTCTGTACCAAGAGGTCTAGGCTCAATTCCCTCCATGGACAGAATAAGTATTAAATTCCCTCAGACACACGGCAGTCACTCTGACATGGGTATCTCATTCAATTCCAGTGCATCCTTAGGTTCCAGCTGCTCCTGTTTCTATGAAATGCTAGCCCCACTAATTTACCACCAACATACCAAATAATTTGCTCATAGACACCATGGAGAAACACCTTACTAAAAACCTGAAGAGTAGGTGTGTCACTGTAATAAATTCATAAAGATCGAATGAGAATGTTAGTACCCATCATGCATAGTGGCCACTGTTTAACCCTCTGGAGGCAGTGTTATGATCTGGGGTCGCTTCAGATGGTCAGGTTGAAGCCCAGCAACATTGTGAGGCAATACAATGAAGTCAGCCTGAATGACCTGCATGTACTGAATGACCAGGTTATCCCATCAATGGAAATTTACTTCCCTGATAGTCCATATATAACATTTAGGTTCAAATAGTGAAAGAATGGTTCAGAGTGCATGAGGAATCATTTTCACACAAGTATTGGTAACACATATCACCCTAACTTCAGTAAAAGTGTGTAGAATGTGCTGAGGATGATTTTTATGCAGTGGTTTGACTCTTCCAACAAAAGATATTGATGAAAAATTACTACAATACTGGAGAGAATAGTTGACATTGCATGAGATTATCGAAACCACATGTAAGTGCCACAGCAATTACATGTGTTCCTACAAAATATTATTTTGCATTGCAGTTGCTCCTATTAAAGGGACCTTGGAGAGAGAGAGAGAAAGAGAGAGAGAGAGAGAGAGTGTGTGCGTGTGTGTGTGTGTGTGTGTGTGTGTGTGTGTGTATGTGTGTGTGTGTCTGTGTCTGTGTCTGTATGTGTGTGTAACTGACTGTGGCTACTTTAAGTAGCATATATGTAAGATATAATTTGCTGACAGTGACATATCACGTATTTGTCATGGTCATTACTCAGATAAGTTAATCCTACACTCCCCAGTTACTAATATTGATGCACAGAGACATAATATAAGGTACTTAAGTGGTTTTAAATTGATCCACGTTATCAATATTCACATTCTGCTTATTCTTTGATGTGTCATCATTTGCAACCTAGCTTATTGTTTTTGTATTATAGCTTAGCCATAAACCTTATACTGATAAGATAAGATTTGTATTGCCATTTGTTGCATGATCAATGAAAATCAGTTTAGCAACTCTGTTTTTAGCAGCAATTATAAATGTGCACAAAAGACAACTAAGGTGTATATATATATATATATGAAACACATGTACATATACCTACATATTCACACATATACACACATAAAATACATAAAAGGGTGCATGATATGTCAAAGGTGCATGGTGCATGGTATGTACAGGGTAAGAGGTAGAGCCTTATAATCATGAGGTGCATGATTTTATAATGTTATATGATGTTTAAGACCTGCTCTAAACATAAAGAAAGCACTAAGAAGAGTACTAAGAAGAGTAATATTGCACTGTCCAGGAAGATGGTCCAGCTCAGTCAGTGTGTGTGGCGGTGGCAGTGGGGTTGCACATCTAACAGCTTGTGGGTAAAAGCTGTTCTTATGTCTATAAGTTTTTTTTTAGTGTCCTGTACCTTTTTCCAGAGGGGATAGGGGAGTGGAGAGAAAAGGGGGTGTCCATGGTGTGTGGGGTCTCTGATAATTCCACTGGCTCTTCTCTGAAGTCTGCCAGTGTAAACAAGAATAAATACTGATTATGTTAACTCTTTCCATACACGTCAGCAATCATAAAAGTCAATGCTGGATGAAAGGTGATACTGCCAGGATATGTTTGTAAACTGCATTCATTTGAGGAACAGATAGAAGTTTACACAATTTGACTAGCTCAACCCAACATCCCGCCACACTTTTCTCATTCATTCTCTTTTCTCACTCTCTCCTTCACTCTGTTCTCTGTCACCTAGTTTATTTTGAGTTTTGTTTGGGATGCCACATTGCCACAAGCCTTTACTCAGTGAAGTATCAGAATACCATTGCTGTACTATGTCTTGATTTCCCTTTTGTGCACATTGTTGAATACAGTTTTGCAATCAAACTGGTTTTGTTTGCAAATCATAACTTAAAGAGGTTAGTCACTGGGTAAAAGGCCAACAATGCTGTTCAGGCTTGTCTATAAATTATTTCTCAGGTGACAAAATCAAGTGTCACTTTGACAAAAATGGCTGTAATTAATGACTTGCTCTTGAGAAGAACAGGCATTTGTCCTGTTGAAAGGACATGACAGCTATCACCAAAATGTCACCCAGGCTTCTTTTCCCATCATTCTCCCCGGGTACACTCTTTGATTGGATTTTAAGCCATTTCTGCAGACAGCAACATAATGAATATGCCAGCATTAGTTACACATGCTTTCTGGTCTATGCTTCTGCAGCCTGCAGACAGCACATTTCACACAGCCTTATTACAGTCAACTGTCAGGTCCACAAACAAGACCACAGTGTCATTACCAAGTGTGGGACCTTGTGTAACTCTTTCTTGTTGGTGTAAAGAGAGCATGTCATATACATTAGAAAAATCTTTATCAATAAATACTTCTAACAGATAAAGCAAAACATAGAGTATCACTAACTAGTTAGCTGGTACTCATGTCATTAAGCATTTGTTTACAGCTGTAACAGATTAGGAGCTTGAAGCAGAAGACAGACGAGTATCTCGCCACAGTAAAATTTAACTACATAATCAAAACCTTCTATCAGGTACGTTGGCAAAAACGGATGCAGACTTATGTCGGACTTATGTCATTCATAAGCACTAGTTGAACATCCCATTTGTTGTTATAATAAGCTCCATTCTACTGGGAAAATTTTTTCACTAAATTTTGGGGTGTGTCTCTGGGATTTGTGTTTATTCAGCTACAAGAGCATTAGTGAGATCAGGTAGTAGTGAGGAGGTCTGGAGTGCAGTCGGTGTTCCAGTTTATCCTTGATGGAGGCTCATCAAGCTCTTTCACTCCAACCTTAACCTTAAGTGTTTCTGGAATGAATGGTTGTTTTTAAACATGTACATCTTTTGGAAATTAAATTTCCTACTGAATCTTGTGTTTTTGTTCAGATTCTTAGGTGAAAAATATTTCTTATAACTTACTTTTACAAACTAGTCATAGGGTTTTTTTTTGTTTTGTTTTTTGCCCTATATTAACAAAATTGGTTGGTTTTACATTTTAGCCTATAACACATTCCATTTTGCCTCACATTGAAAACAGCATATGGTTGATTTTTTTTTTTTCATTCATTCATTAATTCTTTTTCTGAACTGCTTAATCGTAATTGGGGTCGTGGGGAGACTGGCACCCATCTTAGCAGATTCTGGGTGAAGGCAAGATGATTTGGAATAGCCAATTAGCCTACTGTGCATGTTTTTGGAGTGTGAGAGGAAACTGGAGCACCTGGAGGAAACCCACACAAGCACGGTAAGAACATGCAAACTCGATTTATAATAAATGAAATGTAAAGACAGTTATAGAAATAAAAAAAACACTGGTGATGAACTGTATAGAGTTAATGCAGTGATGGATGGGTTTTTGCGGATTATGAGATGTAAGGAAACCATCAGAGGAGAATGGTTGAATGGATGTGATGTTGCATTCTGGGACATGCATATCACTTACCCATCCATTTTCCAACCACAGATCTAAAAATAACTGGATATCAGACTGGGCAGCTGAGGCTGAAGTCACCAGATATGCACGTGCAGCCATATTGCTAGATCCAAAACATTCCCTGCTGTGGTCGTAAAAGCCTGATTCCAAAGGAGGCATCTCTCGTTTACTTTTAAACTTCTCTGTTTTTTTTTTTTCTGTTTGATTTTTTTTATTGTTTTATGATCTACTATTACTTTTTAATTAAGTATTCATGTGCAGCATCAAAACTGTACAAACAGAAAGAAACCAGGATGCGGGAAATCATTTCATGTCTTATTTGGTGACTGTGTTATATAAAAAGTTTAGATTGTGATTAACATGTTTGTGATATTTAGATAGTATTATTTTATCTGCATTATCTAAATATTATTAAACTATAAGGATATTGAAACAAATGTACATGTATCATATACAGCACATGTATAATTTCTATAACATTTTGCTTATCCAGAATTTCACAATGGAGGTACCCATCTCGCATACCAATCAATTCTTTTAAAACATTAACAAAGTCAGTCACCTCAGACAGTTGTTGATGCCACCCATCAGGGTTGACAGTCAGTGTGTCTTTATCAATATTAAACAAATTTCTATGCTTTTAACCTGTACTAGAGTATGGGTTCCTAAGAGCAAATTCACAAGTATGTTTTACAATTAAATTGTTACTTAGAGAACATTTTTCAATAAAACTTATTAACGATAGAGAATCAACTCTTTTAATTATATAACAAAGCCAAAGCTGTAATAATATCACAATGAGTACACTTCATAAATGTCTAAGTGCCTTAAGCCATGAGCTACATAATTCATCAACACCATTACTATTAAGATTCTATAGTGGAGCACTACAAAAGGAGCAACAATATTGTGTAAACAGCTTGAAGATGACCAAAGTTAGCAAGAAAAATATTATAACTTTGCCAGAAGTCAGCATTGGCAGCTATAACAATGCTATCATTATATAAGGTATTGAGGTGATGGCCTAAATGAATGGCAGATTCCCTTGGCAATACAAGCCAACACCTGCATTATTAACATTACACCCAATACCTTTAAATATTAACAATTTACTCTAAGTTACATTAAATTTAATCAAATATCAGTTGGCGTAATCCTCACAGATCTTAACCATCTCTTTAAAACCAGACAAAGTAGGACATTAGTAATGTTAAAACATGCCAAAGCACCGACATACAGGTTAACCATGTGGCATCCAATACCTGAGTCTTTTAACTTATTCAAAAAGCCATCAACATAAACAGTAAACAGAATTGGTGACAACACAGAACCTTGTTTAACACCATCCGTTATGCTAAAGCTTTCAGATTTTTCAGATTATTGTCCCACTGGACATGATTAATCTACATAAATAGTAACAAGCGTAAAATAAGAGGTAACATATTCCATTCAATAAGTTTATCAAACAATCTAACATTACCCTGTCAAAGGCCTTACAGGCATCAAGGAGTATGGTAGACATTTACAGCCGACACTCTTATCCAGAGCGACTTACAATGATAGTGGGGATAGTGGGGATTGAACCGCTGACCTTCAGATTAGTGACCCATCGCTTTAACCACTGAGCCACCATTGCCACAGACCAGACTCAAATTCAAATTGCTGATCACAAC
>JAOUQZ010000028.1:11657296-11669460 GCA_028564935.1 Neosilurus hyrtlii | reverse complement strand
CATACAAAAGTAATGCCTTATATTACTGTATATGGAGCTGGATAATTTACCTAGGCCAGCACAACACACAGAAAGTGATAAGCTGTCTTATGCCTACTCTGGCTGGTTCAATACCCATTGGCCAAACTATAAATATAATTATATTATTATAATTATATATTATCTGTACGCATCCTTATCTTCTGTTTATCCCAGTCCAAGTTAAAGACCTTGTTTTAGGGTAAGACATGCCAAGCCTCTGCATGGTGGGCTTAAACTCATACTTATATAACAATGAAACCACATACAGCACCCATTGTACAGACATATAATTATTTTTAAAATCAGGGCGAAACTAGAGGGGCCACGCCAAAAAAAAAAAAGAGTTTGAGGTCTTCTTTTGTCGGGAAGATCACAACCCTACACATATATACATATAATAAACTATATAAACAATAGCTTAAGGACCAGATTGTCGGGGGGAAATGTACACATCGTAGGAACAGAAACCCAAATAATGTTTCTTCCTTTTTTTTTCTCTGCTTGCACAAGATCTTGTCAGGATAAACAGGAATTTGTCGGCACTATAAGTCAGCATCCCAAGTGAGTCACTTTTAGTTGTGCCCCTGTGTACAGTATTAAAATACTGGTATGTCCATGCCTCCAAACTGTTTCCTGTCAGATTTGAGTCATATATTTAATTAGTTGTGTGAGAAAATAGTTTTATATGAGAGAATGTGTAAAGCATCAATGCCTTTTTATATGTAACTATAGTCTAACTATATGCAAAAAACAGTGACTATAGTTTCCTACAAGTTATTATAGTTTCCTATATGAGACTATAGTTTGCTCCAAATGGAGCAGCCCTTATTTTGGTAGCCCAAATGCTGCATAATCCCTGATGCACTCTCAGCTAATGAATAAGTAGATGATGGTGCTGGATGCAAGTTTACTCCACCATAATGGGTTCTCAGTCTCTGTGAGAGCTGGAGGGACAGAGCATGGCACACGCAAGGTCTCAGGAGAATTAATTACAGTGTCTTTTGCAGTCACCACTTGGCCAAGCTGCTCCTCACTCTGACACATCCACTGTGGTTACTGAATAATATGTTTTAAAGCACAGCTTAAGAACCACTAAACCAGCACAACTGTGCTCTCTGTGTGTGCAGTAAAGTGATTTTTTTAAGAACTAGACTGTGTTCAGATGGTGCCTGAATGTTGAAGTTGTAAATCTACAATTATAATGACTACTGTAGCATAATATAACACTATAAATGATTATATTAATTTTTTTTTTAACTGAGAACATTTATAAGTGTAGTTTTTTTTGTTTGTTTGTTTGATTGTTTTTAAATCTATAATTTTATTGAAATACCCAGAATGATCTACTTTCTTGGCCTGTTTTCTTTGTGTAACCTGTTTTAACCTGCTTTATTTGGATCAAAATGGCCCATTTTACATTTCTGATTAAATTAATACTGGGTAAGACTCACAGGACATCATTTCTTCACGGTATGAATTCCACAATGTGTTGGAAAGAGTCCTTTGGGATTCTGGTTGAGGGTGACATGATTGCATCAGATTATTGCTGCAGATTTGTCAGCTGTATATTCATGCTGTGAATCCCCCATTCTATGACATCCCAGAGGTGTTCTATTGGATTCAGATCTAGAGACTGAGAAAGTCACTGAAATACACTGAACTCATTGTCATGTTCATGGAACTTGTTTGAGATAACTTTTGCTTACTGATATGGCACATTTATTATTCATTCATTTGCCTAACCATTTAATCCTACTAGGGTCGCAAGGGGCTGGAAGCTAGCTCAGCCGACTCTGGGGTAAGGTCGGGTACTCCCTGAACAGCTTGCCATTCCATTGCAGAGCCAACAATCACACAACCATTTACACTTACAGTCACACCTAGGGGAAACTTGGAACAGCCAATTAGCTTAATGTGGGAGGAAACCAAAGTACTCAGAGGAAATCCACGCAATCACGGAGAGAACATGCAAACTCCACACAAAAACAACCTCACCGAGCATAGGACTCTAACCCAGGACCTTCTTGCTGTGAAGCGAACATGCTAACCACTATGCCACCCTGCATCTATCATAAGATGGTAAATTGTGCTGATAAAAGATGCACATGATCAGCAACAATACTTAGAATGGTATCATGAAGCCTAGTTTGAAACAAGAAAACATCCCCATACCATTACACCTCTACCCTGAACACTTGACACATGGCAGGTTGGATTCATTGACTTTTAACCACACCATCTGCAGAAATCAATATTCATCAGTCCAAGTCTCTGTTTCAATCTTCAACTGTCTACTCTGAGACACCCTGTGCCCAATGTAACCTTAGATTCCTGTTCATGGTCGACAGGAGTGGACCTCAATCTCAACATCTCCTGCTGTCGTAGTTCACCTACATCTTTTACCTGGTCACCTCGGAAGTACAAAGTGGGTATTTGAGTTATTATAGGTTCGGCTATCAGAAGGTCTATTAGAAGCTACTGATCAGAAGGTCAGTGTTCAAGTTTCTTCCTACTGTAGCTTTTGTGCCAGCTCATTTTTCTGGCCATTTTGATCTGACCTCTTATCTAAAAGGCATTTGCACCCACAAGACTGATTCTCGCTGTGTGTTTTTGTTTGTTTGTTGCAGTGTAAATATTACAGACTGTTCCCACATGAAAATCTCAGGAGCTCAAGTGTTCCTGAAGTACTAAATTCAGCCCATCTGGTACAAAAACAATTCCCCAGTTAAAATCACTAACATCAGGTCTTCCCCTTTCTGTTTTTTGGTGTATGGTATGTACATGATTTTATGTATTCTGCTGCTGCCACACGATAAGCTGATTGGATAACTACATGAATGAGAAGTATACAGTATATTTAAAGAATGAAACAGAAATAAGAAATATTCTTTGGCAAATAATATGAGGGTGGATCAAAAAGTAATGCCTCCTCAGTCACCACATCTGTATTAATGAACAAAGCAAAGCAAAAGTTACATAGCTGTTAGCCAGAAGTCTATTGAACACAAAGCTATTGTTCGACATACTCACCATTACTTTCAATACATTTGCACCATCATCAAATCCCAAGTATTAAATCCAGTTTGGAAAAATTCTGGAGCTTGCTTCCTGACCCATAACTTTACAGATGAGTTTAACAGATGAAATCACATAGGCTGTCCTTTAGCTCAAACAGGTGTGGGCATACCTGTAGGTCCTAGAATGTAAGTTTCAATCCAAGGAATAACACTCTAGTGATTCTCCACATCCCAAAAATTTAAGTCTACTCAAGATTACAAGATTACAGTTTCCTTACACACAATCCTTCACACATAATTTCCTCTGGGATCAATAAAGTATTCTGATTCTGATTAACACAGAATATGGTGACAACAGTGTTTTGGGATACACAGGGCATTATAACTTACTCATTGAGTTTTTGGATAGGTATTACAAAGTCAAGTTTTACTACCCTTCAGAAGCTGAAGGAGGCCATCAGGAAGAAAAGGTCACATAAAGACATTAATTTCATATAGCTCCAATACAGCAAGACCACATATAGCAGTGTTCACAGCCCACGCAATAGCCAAAATGGTGTGGTCTGTGGTATTTTATCCAACATATAGCCCTGATTTGGTGCCTTTGGATTTTTCCTGTTTAATCTAATGAAGGACAGGTAACAAGATTTCAGATTCGAAGACCTTAAAATAGTTAAAATATCTGTGAAAGTTAAAGTTAAAATATCTGTAAAGTCATGGGACAGGAAGAACATTTTTCAAACTGGATTTGATACTTGGGTTCAAAAATAGCATAAATGTAATAAAAAATCAAAACCTTGACTATGTTGAAACTGATCTGGGTGTAGAGGAGACTTTAAACTAGAATCTGTGTCACTTTTGTAATATTTTTATTACCTATTATTATCTATTTAATAATAAAGCTGTGGTTACTTTTTGATCCACTCTTTTATTTATGTCACATAATATTATTTTCACTCCTTTCTGATTTATAAGTAACATCAAGCATAAAACTATTACATGCAATAATAAATCATAACAAAAATAAATAAGAAAATAATTCTAATTCATGTCACATTACATCTGGATTAATACAGTATAAAAAAATCTAAATTATAAAAAGTCTAACCCTGAGTGAAGGTGTGTTTACATACATACACACTCTGTATAAACATTTTTTCCCCTAAAATCTTATCCACTGTATTATAATAAAAAGCAGTAATCAGAGTCAATAGGACATCTGTTGCTGAGACAGAATATGAGAAATTTTATTATGTCCTGTCTCCTTGTACAACCCCTACTTCCCGGTTTCTCTAGAGTGTGATACTGTAAAACTCAAAAAGAAATTGTGTTACTGCCAACCCACCTGGTTAAAAGCAAGTACAATTCTTTTTTATATTGCTATACTCTGAAGATTTTTGGATTTGAGATAGAAAAATATAAAAATTAAAAACTAAAGGGGCACTTATAAAGGGCAAGGTACCTCTGGACTACATGGATAATGTAGAAAATAGGCCTTACATGGGTACTGATTTTAAGTACCCATGTGTTCGTCTTACACTATGTTCTATAGTACATTGATGTGACATCATTTGTGAAAAAGAAATTATGAGAAGGCTGGGGTTTGACCTTTCAGGTCAAAAGTAATTGTGTTATTTGTATATCCATGTATAGTTTCCTGTGTGATAATGCTTCATAGTCTATCAGCACTCACTTCAAAGTTATAAGCATTCTATCTCCAAAACTTTGACCTTGCTCTGACCTTCACCCTTGACCTGTACATTCCAAAATTAAATAATCTCTGATATTCAGTGTCTGCACCAAGTTCAGTGAAAATCCATTCATGGGTGTAGTCACGATTTTGTTTAAAGATAAACTGATTCCGAAATGCTCATGATGCCAAAACTCTGGTTTGGGTGGAATCTAAAAAGATAGATCAGAATTTCAGCTTTAATTTCCTGTTATTTACATCTAGATGTGTTAAACAACTTAGAGCATGGTACCATTGGTGGCAGATCAACAAATTTTTAATAAGCATTAATATTTGGTTACATATATCTTGTTTGAATCAAGCTGGCAACCCACTGACATCACCAGACTATTGCATTCATCTTTTAGGATTTTTTTTTTAGCCTTATGGTGTAGCTTCTTGAAGTTACTGTTTTGGATAGTTTCACCCCTCTCTCTCCTCTTCAGGAAATAAAATTCTGCTCTATTGGTTTACGATCTGCTGATTGGCTTGGCCTGTCTAAAATTTTTTCTTTGTTGTGCTGACAGTGAATTCCTCCCAATTCGTTTGTTTGCATTACTCTGTAAACTGTCTGACAGAATGCTTCTGTATACTTCTGAATTCATTCTGCTGCTACCATCGTTACTTAAATCAATTTTAATTGAACCTTTTTCAAATCAATCTTAGTGAACCTGTTCCATAAACAGCCATGCAAGCCCAAGCCATGACACAAACTCCACCTTGCTTGCCCAATGTTCAGCACTCGTGCAATGATTTTCTTATGCAATTTGAATGTAATTTCCAGCTTTAAAATGGTTTGATTTTCTCCTCTCTGGTCTTCACAGTGGGTTATCCTTTTTAACAAAAAATGCCGTCTTCACGGAGAAAATTCAGGACTCAAAGGAGAAGTCGAGATTCAGAAATAGTAATTTTTTTAAACAATCAGTCTAACAGTGGACACCTGGGCAACAAGTAACATCTGTGTCTATTATGTGTTCCAATATTTTTAATCACTTGAAAAATAGGCTTAAACCAAAACTTAGATATTACAAGTTGCTTTACAAATTTCGATGTAAATATCAGGAAATTAAAGTTAAAATTATGAACTTTCATCTCATCTTCAACTTTTTATCTCAAAGTCAAAAAAAATTGGCCCCACTCTTACAATTTTTTGGGGGGGCAATTTAGGTAAGATAGTCAGGTGCCCTGTCTAACAAACTACTGGCCATATAGTGTATAATAAGCATATTGATCTGCATATCCGACATAATGTCAGTAATGATCCAATGGCTATATTTCCTCATGTTTTCAGTATGTGGCAGTGCAGAGTATCGTGTTGTTTTAATACATTGAATTAAAATAATAAAAATATGTAAATAAATTACAAATATCATGTAATTACTATGAAGGAAAAATGTTTACTGATGTTTACTACCTATTAGAAATGGGCAGTGTGGCCTAAAAATAAAAGCTTCCTTTTTTTAAAGCAAGGAGAATTTTTGTTAAAAAAAATTCTCCTTGCTTTAAAAAAAGGAAGCTTTTATTTTAACAAAATCAATAGAGAAAAGAAGCAAACGCATTTCTTTATTAGTTCAGAACTGGAATGCTCTAAAAAACTGAAAAACTGAACTGAACTCTGAAAAAAAAATTATTGAATATCTCAAGAAAGTGCTCTCCAAACATAATACACTTGTACATTTTAAAGTACTAACAAAATATGAGGTGCTTTTATAATTTACCTCAAAGTATTGTTTTTTGTTTTTGTTGTGTTTTGTTTTTTATTTATGGCACGTTTCATGTGTCATGATGTATAGTACATGAGAAAGAGCTACATTAGCAAAATACTTTTGGCCTGGTAGCTTATATATTTTCAATATTGATTTTATTTAGCAGCTGAATAAATACATTTTTCCCATATATATATGTAGTCACCAAATCTTTGGTGATATGAAATGCCACCACATCTGTAATTGTGTGACACAGGAAAGAATCCTGGGTGGGGTGCCAGTGCAGCACAAAATCCACAGAGCCACTGAAGTTAAAAATTCTTATGCGTACAAAAAAATTAATAAAAAATGTGCTTTAAAGTGAATCATATTTTTTATTTTACACACTGTCTTAAAACACAAATTTTAATTAATCAGTAAACTTGAATGGGGCAGTGTTGTCCTGGTGGTAGGGTGCTGAATTACTGATCAGAAGGTTGGGGGTTCAAGCCCCACTGTCACCGGGTCTCTCTGTTATCTAGATTTGTACAATTGGCTGTGATGCAACCTGAAAATCAATATTAAATTCAACACAATGTACTAAAAAAAGTCACTAGATTGGTGGTATTTATTATATTAGACCCTGACACCCGTCGACTTTTGGTCCAGCAAATGGCTAATGACATAAGACTTAGCAAGTGAACAAACCCACTAGTGCCATGGCAACACTGATGTATACTGCATTGGGCAGAATTTGAGCATTTGTTGAATAAATAAATAAATAAATTTTACATTTGCGCAACAAAAAAGCTTTTGGTCATAAACACAAGTCCATTTTTCCTGTTTTTAAATAAATCAATAAACAAACAAATAAATGGATAAATAAAATCTTGTGTAACTTGTAATGCTAACTCAAATCATTACTTTGATTCGCTCTAACTGGGTTCGTGGGGAAGACCAGGAGGTGTGTACACTGCTAGCAGCGCAGCATGAGTAGTTTGCTATCATGGTGATTAGAGTCCTGCTTACGCATGCATTCACAGCATGCTTCTAAATGCATGTGTGTAGAATGTGAAACAGAGGGAGAGAGCATTGCTATGTGTATTAGTCAGCCAAGGCAATTACCACCCCAGCACGTTAAATGATCACTGTAGATGTAAGTGGTGCTGTGGCCCACCGGATGTGCCAAAAATGTCCTGCTGTAACAACTTCCCTTCCATGACAAAGGCCAAGTCAGAGCATCCTCATGAATAGCTGTAGGACCCCACAGCTGGCTCCCCTAGGTGAATAAGCCACAGCTGTTGTGATTGGATTCTCTTGTATCTGTTTGCTCTATCAAATTCACTCAGAATCGGTCGCAACCTGACTGTAAATCAGATTCACCTTTACTCCGAATCTGACTCACACCACTTTAAGTCTCACAAGTCTCTACAGTGTCAGAAATATATAAAGCCTATAACTCTTTTAATACACCTTTCATTCACTTTAAATCCAGACCCAAAATAAATAAATATATTCTGAAATAAGCCACTGTAATTGATTACTAGACAAGTTCTAGGAGATGTGATCTAAGCATCCAGTATATAACAGAACAGCTCAACTGGCATTAAACAGACAAGCATAACAAGATTGCATCTTTTCAGCAGCAAAGACTCATTAATTACTGCATGTTAACATTCCCCTACCAGTTGGAGAACACAGAGTCTTGGCGTTCAAGTTCTAAAAGCATGTATACTCACGCAGGTTATTTCCGGTGGCCCTGCTCTGCAGGTTCTCATAGGGCTGTCCATGCACAGCCAGGCTCTCCTCACGTTCCTCTCCTGCTGTCTGCCGCATCACCTGTGCCAGCGCTCTGCAGAGATATACACATCATTATAACAGGAATCAAAACTATTAGAGATGAAGTACTCTGGTGCTTTCTTTATGTATTTTACACTGCAGGTAAATCTCACACCGAAACTGACAGACAGCAAGTAGCTACCGTATTCTCATGAGCATGCCAGTATGTTCAATAGGAAAAATGCTGCATGATGTCTATGAATCTTAAATTAAATACAGAAATTATTAAAAATAGATTTGGTGAATACACACTGTGAGATTTGTATATTCATTCATTCAGTTGCTGAACTGCTTAATCCTACTAGGGCCACAGGGATGCAGGAGCCTTCTTAGCCAACTCTGGATGAAGGCTGGGTACAACCTGAACAGCTCATCAGTACATTGCAGGGTCAACACACACAACCATTCACACTTACACCTAGGGGAAATTTGGAAACAGCCAATTATCTATCCTAATGTGCATGGATTTGGACTCTGGGTAGAAACCGGAGTATCTGGAAAAAAACATGCAAGCACAGGGAGAATATGCAAACACCAAATAGAAGGCCCTTGCTAAGCCAGGTACTTGAACATGGGACCTTTATGCTGTGATGTGGACGTGCTCACCACTACGCCACTGTGCCAGCTGAGATTTGTCTAGCCTATGTAAATAATTACCAGTTTATTGCATTGATAATTAAGAGGTATAGTTTAAAACATCCAAGAGTGCAGTATTTATAATATATAGATTTAGGCACAGCCTAAAAGGGGAGCTCCCGATAGGCCTATAAGGTGTCTAAGCCAGGGTTGCTTTCCTTTCACTATCTGATTTCCACTTTCATTTGTATCAGCTGTCTTGTTCAAGTTCATGAGTTCAAGCTCATGTTCTGTTAAAGGGTGGCTCAGTGGTGGATGTGCATCAGAGCAATAAGCTCCTGGGGGTCTCCTCGTGGTTGCGTGGGTTTCCTCTGGGTACTCTGTTTTCCTCCCACAGTCCAAAGACTGTGCCCCTCGGTGTTAGGTGTGAATGTGAGTGTGAATGGTTGCACATGTGTTGGCCCTGCAATGGACTGATGAGCTGTTCAGGGTGTACAGTGCCCAAAGTCAGCTGAGATGGGCTCCAGCCCCATGCGGCCCTAGCAGGATTAAACAGTTCTGCAAATGATCGACGTTCTGTCTGCTTGTGGTTTAGGCGTTTGCTCCATGAACATTTTACCTGTGAGCCTGTCTACCTAACTGAGTGATACTGTGCGTGAGTTTGAGAGGTGGTGTATGAGATCAGTTTCATTACTAATGATAATGAAATCTGCTTTTTTTTATATTGTTGCCCATCATCATGCAGGTCTGCAAAACATAACAGCAAGCCAGCATAAACCCAGATACGTGTCAGCCTTATAAGGTTGCCTGTGGTGGGCACGGACACCGGACGAACACAGGACAACCATTCAAGCAATATTTCATGACTGTGGTGCTCCACTCGGGAGGTTTGTTATTAAAACTCACTCAACTGAGATACCGCTTAATCCTATTAGGGTCACAGAGAGGCTGGTGCCTATTTCAGCCGCCACTGGAGGAAAGTACACCCTGAACAGCTCGCCAGAACATCGCAAGGTCAGCACACATAACCATACACACTCACAACTAGGGGCAATTTGGGATAGCCAATTAACCTGATGTTCATGTTATTGGACTGTGGGAGGAAACCGGAGTACCTGGAGGAAACCCGAGCAACTCACAGAACATGGAAACTCCACTCAGAAATGTCCTTGCCAAACGCAGAACTTGAACCCAGGACCACCTTTTTGTGAACCGTAGGTATTAATCACTGTGCTGCCACCTGTTAAAACTACAGTTGTTAAATATTTGCTAGTTGCTGCTATTGTGCTAACTATATAGATAAAAATTACCATCTTAATACTCTAGATTTAACTTTCAAGGTAGTGTGAAAAAAGGTAGGTTCTCATCTCTCTGTTACACACACACACACCTACATTCTTTATTCCTGTGTTTTGTTTTTTTCCAGACACTTTCAAACATATTTCATTCACTCTTAAGGTCACTTGCAGACAGCATTTAAATGGTGTATTCACTGATAAATTTGTGAGCAAAGTGTCTTCAGTTTATGCATAAAGGGCCGGTATGCCTGCAGGCTTTCACTGCAACAAACACACCTCATTTCACTTGTTCAATCAGTTCATCTTCAATCACCTATCAAGTGCGCGTCCTGTTGTGGCTATAATGAACGTCTGCAGCCCAACTCGGCTTTTGCGGGTAAAACTGAAGACTTCCTAAATATTACCTGTTTACATCTCAAGCCATGATGTAGATCATAATCTAAACTCTGTTTTCTTGTTTGAGAATTATGATAAAAATCTGCTCTGAAGAGCCTGGTGTATTAGTGTGGATACGTACTCTGACCTTTATTCCATTCAATGTATTTATCTGTTTCTCTAATCAATCTCTCCATGTGATTAATTTTATTTTATTATTATTATTTTTTTTTGTGGTCACCCACCTAGACATGTTTTCTCTGTGAGGTCGGTGCGCCTTTTCAAGCCCGAGTTTGGTGAAAATGCCCACCAGAGCCATGATCGCCACCACTCCGCATATGATGTACACGATTAAATTGGTTTTATCCCTCGTGGGGTCGTGCGCCGGATCGTTCTTCTTGGGTGGCGGTCTGCCCGTCATTGACCACGGCGGTGTGCCGTAGTTAGAGCAGGCGCGCTGGTCCAGGCGCGACTCCTTGAACTCACAGCAGAAGCGGAAGCCGCACGTGCCGCAGCAGTACAGGTAGCTGCCCGTGCGGCACACGAACGGCGGGTCCCACTGGCCCATCACGTCGTAGTAGCCCCTGCATTTATCCTCTGTGTGCGGGGGCTCCGAGAGACCGCTCTCGCCGTCTCGGGACTCGTTGGAGCCAGACACGGCCACTGAACCGACTTGTCTAGCGCTGTCACCGGCTACGTCGCACGCCACAACTTTCACGAGAAAGTAGGCGAGCAGCAGCTCCGTGCTTCTCATCCTGCGCGCGCTCTTCCGCTGTTTTCTGGTGTACCCGCTTCCACTGTGGACCGCAAAAGAATTTCAGCTCGCGCCTCATGAAGTGCGAAGCTCGTTATCCGCGAGCGCGTCGCTGCCGTCCGCGTTGGCGCTCATGATTGACTGACGCTCTCCCGGCGCAACAGTCGGTTGTCCAAGAAGCCCGAGCAACTTACGGTGCCTCTGCCTGACTTGTGACGTTGCACACCGACATATACACTGCAAAAAATGTTTTTTTCCCCCAAACAGCACCCTTGCGCGTTACTGGAGTCCTCCTTTAACTACGACAGTCTGCATCACCTCGCATCCATCACTGCTCCGTGCGTGTGTGTGTGTGTGTGTGTGTGTGTGTGTGTGTGTAAGTGAGTGAGTGAGTGCTCCTCTGCCAGTGCCAGCGCGAACACTAACCAGGATCTAGTGCGTAATGAGAGAGGAGGAGAGAAACTCGGGTGTGGGAAGATGCGCTCGAGCAAAGTGAGAAACAAGTCGGTCCGTACAGAACCATAGGCTATCTATGGGCCTCCTCTAAACTGATGACGCTTGCTGAGTGATAACAGGACAGATGCAATCCAAACCAGCTCAGGCCCAGGTTCACAACATATTATTAAAGGTACAATCTTATCTAGTGTAAGTACAGTGTAAGGAGCGTGATGCTCGGGACATTGTTTGAGGATGGTCTCAGTTTGACCTCTGTGCGGCCATGCTGTTAAATTGCTCTCCATGCGTGTCTTACCATCTTAAATAGAACAGCCAAGGTGTGTTTACACACCGTGTACATTCATTCATTCATCTTCTGAACCGCTTATTCCTATTTAGGGTCGCGGGGAGGCTGGCGCCCATCTCAGCCGACTC
>JAOUQZ010000028.1:11639133-11651804 GCA_028564935.1 Neosilurus hyrtlii | reverse complement strand
GTTTGTTTGTTTGTTTTGGGGGGGGGGGGGTGTTCTTTATATATTTGTGAGAATGAATCATCCAGGCCTTCGGCTCACCCTTGATGAATCTTTATTACTTTGTGTTTTGACTAGCATGCTAACACTGTGTGTCATACTTAGAGTTTGCTTGACAGGCTGGAAAATGCATATGATGCACAGATTAAATGATATGTAAACCAGAGATTGTAGATTGATGATATATACATTTTAACATTGACCAGAGGTAATAGTCTTGTTCTCTCGGTTTTTATAAGTACACTATATTGCCAAAGGTTTATGGACACTTAACCATCAAACCCATATGTAGCTTCTTCCCAAAGTTGGTGCCAAAAAGTTAAAAGCACGCAGTTGTACAGAATGTCTTCATCTGCTGTTGGGTTACAATTTCCTTTCACTAGAGATACGAGGCCCAAACCTGTTCTATCATGACAGTCCCCCCTGCACACACAGTGAGCACCATGAAGTCATGCCTTGCCAAGGTTGGAATGGGAGAACGTGAGTCATTTGCACAGAGCACTGACCTCAACCCCACTAAACACATTTGGGATGAACTAGAATGCTAACTGCCCCAGGTGTCCCTGCCTAACACCAGAGCCTGACCTTACTAATGCTCTTGTAGATGAATGATCACAAATTCATACAGCATCAATCCAAAATCAAGTGGACAGCCTTCACAGAAGAGAGAAATTTATCATAGCAGCAAAGAGGAATGAAACCTGGAGTCCAACCATCAAGAAACACATATGAGTGTTATAGTCGAATGTCCACAAAGTTTTGTCCATATAGTGAATGTATTGCATGTAGAAAGCTAGCTGGAGTCAGTGCAACAATTTGTTTTCGTCAATCTTTACGATGTACAGTGCCTTGCAAAAGTATTCACCCCCTTGGCATTTTTCATGTTTCATTGCCTCACAACCTGGAATTAAAATGGATTGTTTGAAGATTTGCAACATTTCATTTATAGAACATGCCTACTTTGAAGATGTAACTTTTTTTCTTGTGACGCAAACAACAAATAGGAAAAAATAACAAAAAACCTCATCGTGCGTAACTATTCACCCCCTAAAGTCAGTACATAAAATTCAGACTAAAAAAACATTTCAATTACAGGTTGTAATGTATCAAAATAGCCAAGAGGGCCACTGCCCCCAAGCATTAGTGTTTTGAATCTAATGTGAGCAGTTACAGGAAGCCAATGGAGAGATCATAGCAGTAGAGTGGTGTGGAAAAACTTGGGAAGGTTGAAAATAAGCTATGCTTAACTGTGTCAGTTGCAGAGGTCAATTTGCGCTCAAAGGCAGACATGCCAGGGGTGAGTTGCAGTTGTCTAGGCTTTAGATGAATGCCTGACATGCTTTCTATGTGAGTCAAATTTGTCCACCCTCTTTCTGATTGTAGATGTAAGCACTTGCAAGAATTACCTGCAGGTCCTATGATGAAATTCTGGGGTCCTTGGCGAATTTTCTTCAAACGTGCTGAATTTGGGCTGGATAATTTTTAAATTATTTAAATTTTACATCACTTGTACAGAATGTACCTTAAAGTGGAATTATTTAATTTTATTTTTTCTGTAAGGAGTTTGCATGTTTTTCCTGTGCTTGCGTGGGTTTCTTCTGGGTACTCCGGTTTCCTCTCACAGGCCAAAGACAAATGCTACTTGGATGTTCCAAATTGCCCCTAGGAGTGAGTGTAATTGGTTGTCTGGGTGTTGCTCCTGCAATAGTCTGGCAAGCTGTTCAGGGTGTACCCCACCTTCACCCAGTGGTGGCTGAAATAGACACCAGTCTCCCTGGGACCCTAACAGGATTAAGCAGTTCAGCAAATAAGTGAGCGAGAGAGTGAGTGATTCACTCTCTTTTCCTATGAGACACTGAGAGTGGTAGAAAACATTACTGTCTAATGGGAATCATTAACATGCGGCACCAGCCAAACAAATTAACACCAGAATCGCTAAACGTGTCACAAATATTTCAATATGAACATCTTTAATGTGTTTTAGGGATGAGTTTTCTTTTAAAGATGAGACCTTGGCTGCATAGACTCTTGAAGCCTCTTTCTCCAATTCTTTGAAATGTCTCGACCACCATCTGTACATTAGAAACTGCTGAAAATGTGTGCTGAGATGATTCAGTTCACACATCACTGGTTTCTGAGATAGAGCTGGCAACCAGCCTTGAGTCGTCCTCCTCCAATCCACCCTTTCCATAAAAAACAAAATCACACATTGTTCTGGGCCGTGATTAGGACTCACACCTTCAACAGCAACAGTGGCGTTTTTAGTAGGATATTCGCATGATAAATCAACTATGTTGTTTTGGCCATAGCATAAGTACTACAAAATGGCAGATGAGCAAAAATGAGCATCTCTGTTAATGACTCACATGCTTAGCAGTCCTCTTATTAAATTCAAGCTTTTGTTTTCTTCTTTTTTTTTAATCCAACACTTATTTCATGAAGGTGTGATGTGCCTACACTGGCCATTAGCATTCCAGGCTATTGCTTAGCAAAGCCATGGGGTTAATTAGAGAAAAGAGATATTTTTAAGGGTTGGGGTTTGTTTTGTGTTTTTGTATTTAAAAATACTCATAAACTTGATAGACTCACCAGAATCTATTTTTCACTATGTTTTTATTTTCCCTCAAATTTAATTTATCACTATGATGCCATTTATGTTCTTTTGAGCAGCAGTATTACAATGAAATATGAGTTGATGTGTGTATCAGAGATTTATTACTTTTATTCATTTAGGAAATACTTATAGATTAAGCTAACTGAACTAACATGCACACCCATAAAAGCTGTTTAACCCAAGTGGTAAACCTGATTTTTGGTTTCAACATCTGGTTTAGCTGAGCCATGATCGATACCATTGTAAAATACCTAATATATGCACCCCAATGGTTATATCACAGTAACTGATTTTTACATTCATACCAAAAGTTCGTTCATTTACTCATTCATTTGCCAGAGCACTTAATCCTACCATGGTCACAGGTCGACTCTGGGCGAAGGCAGGGTACACTCGGAACAGCTCCCCAGTCCAACACACAATTACCATTGAAATTCACATTCACACTTGACATGTGCATGTCTTTCGACTGTGGGAGGAAAATAAACTACCTGGAGGAAACCCATGCAAACACAGGGAAAATATGCAAACTTCACACAGTAACACCCTTGATGAGCCCAAGATACTCAGGACCTTCTTGTTGTGAGACAGATAATTTTATGTTTTAGTATAATTAAACATTTTATGTTTATTTTAATAAAAATAATAAAATCAATAAGTGATTTGAGTGATTATGCAGTGTCATAAGTAATAAACGATATAAAGCAGACGGCCTAAAACCCCCTCACTTTTGATAGTGAAGCTCCCTGTGCGTAAAACACACAGAGCTCCCTCTTTATGCAATGCTTTAATATATGTATTAATCTCACTATAGCTGCTCATGCCTTTAAGATAATAATTGCTTTATTTAGTAGGAGTATGATGCAGCATTCAAAGAATAACAACTTTGAAAAGGTAAGATTTTACAATCTGGGTTTTTTTCTCACCTCTTTTCCAGAACCATGCCTGACCTGCAGGACTGTAGCCTTATTTGCACAACTACCACCTAAAAACTTGCATTCTAGTCCTCATAACTGTGAGTAGTGTCGGTGGGTTTATGTCCACTCAGCCTGCAGGAACCGAACACTAACTTGAGCTCGGGATCAAACTGGGCAACCTATGATGTGGCAGATTATTCTTTAACTGCTCTGTGTTACAGTAAGCTGGATCTTAAGTATTCCAGTATTCTGCCCTTTTTTAATATCCGGAATAAGCACTTCCTTACAGTATTTTCTTTCTTTATTAATTTTACTGTACAATTATAATGTCCTGAACTGTTCTTCTTAAATCTCTCCATATATCGATTCTAATAGATTTGTTTGTTTGTTTATTTGTTTGTAACAGTTTTTGTTGAGTGTCAAGTCAAATGTGAAACACCAGATGGCAGTGTTATTGATGTTGTATCATCTAACATTAATTTAAATATTTATATTTAAAACTTTAAATTAAAAAACATTTAGTTGTATTGTACACTAAGGTTAAATTAGTATAAGAATATTGGTGAAAAGACATTTTATTTTACCTTTATTTATTTAATAGAGAGATTTTCAACAATTAATTTTTAATTCTTTTATTTCTGTCCCCCAAGGTGCAAGGTACATTTATGTACCACTAAAGATCTGGACTGGATGGCAACAACAAGAGGCGGAGTACACCCTGGATAGATCACCAGTCCATCACAGGGCCAACACACACAGTCATTCACACTCAATTAGACTCATGTGCAGATCTTTGGGCTGTGGGTTGGTACACCGCTCTGTAGCCCAAAAGGTACAGTAATGTACAGTAAAAGCAAATAAATTTCAAAGGTTTGTGTAAAACTTAATAGTCCATGTGAGATCAACTACATGCAGCGTCATCTGCATGGCTACCTGCTCCATAAAACTAATTTTTTCTTCTGTCTGACTTCATCTTTTGACCTTTTGGAGAAAAATGTGATTTGGTCTAAGCAGCTACCAGTTGTCCAAAACACAGCTAAATACTGGTATGAAAACAGTTTCTGAATTACAGCTACTAAAGCACCATTTTAAACAAATTATTTGAAGGAAAATAATCAGGGAATTGGCTTTTTTAAAATCCATTTTAAACTTCCAGCTTCCAAAACACATCAATCACCTTCTTTTCCAGCTTTCTGATTGCTTGAATAAACCACTCAACAAATGTTTGTCTACAACATTGCGTAAGTAGAAGTAATTTAGAAACTATTTCCATCTGCCAGCATTTAACAGTGTTTTGGGCAGCTGGGAGCAGCTCAGACTAAGAAAGATCTTTCAGCAGGGTTAACATGGTCAGAATCACAATGAATAAATAAATAAAAACATTTAATAAATAAATTTAAATATGGCCGGCACAGTGGTATAGCATGCCTGCTTTACAGAAAAAAGGCCAAGATGTGAGTCCCAGGCGCTGTGTGGAGTTTGCTTGTTCTTCCTGTGCCTGGATGGATTATCTCAGGGTACTCTTGTTTCCTCCCACATTCCAAAGATATGTACAATAGGCTACCTGGTTGTTCCAAATTGCCCCTAGGTGTAAGTGTAAATAGTCGTGTGTGTGTGTTGGCCCTGCAATGGACTGTTAAGCTGTTCAGGGTGTACCTCACCTTTGCCCAAAGTTGGGTGAGGTAGGTTTCCACATCTCCACCACCCTGAACAGATTGCAAGACCATCGCAGGGCCAACACATACATAACCCTTCACACTCACTCCTAGGGTCAATTTGGAACAGCCAGTTAGACTAATGTCCAATGAGCAGCCAGTTAAACTAATGTGCATGCCAGGACTGTGGGAGGAAACTGGAGTACCCAGAGGAAATCCATGCAAGCACAGGGAGAACATGTATGGGTTTCCTTCAGGTACTCTCGTTTCCTCCAACAGTCCAAAGACATGCACATTGGGCTAATTGTCTGTTCCAAATTGAAACTTGTGAATACGAATAACTGTGTCTGCTGTTCAGGGTGTGCCCTGACTTCACACAGTGGTGGATTAGATAGGCACCAGTCTTCCTGCAACCCTAATAGGATTAAATGCTTTGGCAAATGAGTGAGAGAATATACTGAATTGCAAAACACAGTTTCTCATGCATCTGGGACACAGTGATCATTACATCAGCCCTAAAGAGCAGTTGTTGTTTTTTTCTCTAACACCCGATAGCACTGCACACTACTGTACTAAACAGTATGTAAATACAGCAGTGTGTGGTTAGGGACAGGGTTCAACATGACCACATGCAGATACAAAAACAAACACAACACAGAACAGGTAGGGTTTATTTTTATCTTTTTCAGTTTGTTTTGAAAACTTTTGTTTTGTCTGGAAACAGAGCAGTTATTTTTATTCTTCCTCATGTTGTTTATATGCAACACTTTTATCCGTGATAAGCTGTAACTACATCAGAATGAAGTGTTTCAAGTTTAATAACTTTTCATTTTGAACCAATACACTCAGGATCATTATAAATCTTGAACACATTGTGAAGATCATACAGGTCTTATCCTGATTATTGGGAACACATGATGAAGTTTTCATATTTTGTAACATTTTATTAAATCATCATCATCTTCTTCTTCTTCATCATCACCATTATTATTATTATTATTATTATTATTATTATTATTATTATTATTATTATTATTATTATTATTATTATTATTATTATTTGAAATGCTTCTTTATATAAGCTACAAAAAAATTGGAAAGTTAAGTGAATTGCTGTGTTATTTTAGGTGAATTGCTATTTTAAGTAAGTTAAGTTAGCACTTAAAATAAAATAACAGTACACAGTAAAAGTGCTGCATCCCTCTAAAAGACTTTTTACAATTTTTGACTTTTCAGAGTCAGTTTAATCTTGTTTCTGGCCCATTTTTCCTGAGGAGAAGAATCTGCCTAATAATTATGCACACCTTGATATATCGGGTTGATCTCCTTAGGCCACACCCTCCCTCGTTACACAAATACACATCACCTGATATACATTAAATCCAGTAAGCATTCAAGTTTACAGCTTGGAGGTGGAAATTATAGATAAAATGATGATATAGTCAAAATAATCACTTGGCTAATAATTGTGCACACAGTGTATGACATCAACAAGGTGGAACATTGGCACTTGCCAATCATGAAATAATCATTCAACATTCAAATCATTCAACAATGCAATAATTCAGTTATCCATTGACAATAACGCAATATCAAGAATTATTTGATGGCTTTCCACAAATCAGAAACAATCTCTTGCATGAATAATAATACAAATTATATCTGGTGGCTAAGGTTTGAACCAGAATGATGGACACTCACAGTTTGTCACAGTCACTAAGAACAGCAAGTAAAAATTTCTGTTTTGGTTTGTTTTATTCTTGTGTTAGTATATTGTCTAATATTGTTGGACATTAGTTCCAATACTGAGGTTGTGAAAGATTAAATGGCATTTTGAAGTCTTATAAATGTTTTACTAAATTGCTTGGCAGAGGCGTACATTCTCTGAAGTCTTGGAGTTTTTTTGTTAAAATCTCAGTCCTTTGGTCATTTGGGGTCCTTTCTGAGTCCTTATAGTTACTTTTAATGTTTAGTCACATTACCTCATTCACTGGATGATAGAACATTCAGTCTCCTTGCCAGTTGTATTCTGTTATTGTTTAATTTCACAAGAAAATAAGGTTGCTGCATGCGCTCTGGTAGTGTGATAGTAGTGTGATAGTGTGATAACTCACCTTGAATGTTTACAGCCACACATGTTAATAAATGTCAGTGTCCATGACCTCGCCTCAGGCAAGGAACACATTCATAATGCAGAATTTATATGAAATGATTTATTTTTGTATTTCTTGCTGTAGTTTACACGGTAATGGGTGAGATCGAGGGAGGCTTCAGCTGGAAGGTTCAGAGGTCTCTTCTTTATTTATAATTTATTTCCTGGTGGTCTGGACCTTGTTTTCACAGCCCATGCATCATCTGGCTGACTTCATGCTGGAGGTTTAGGTGCTATCATTGTTGCCCTGTCACTTGTGTACAGAGTAATATTAATTATTGCAAGTCTTTTTTGAGTGCATGAGTTTCAAAAGGGACAGAAACAAGCCAGATGTGGGTTTTTTTCCTTTTCTAAGTGGATTATTGCCATGATGTCATCATATAAACCTCCTCTATAGTTTTTTATACAGTTTTTTTCTAGTCAAGTCTAGTTTTTTTACTTGGGTGTTTGATGAGAAATCTTTTCTCATTTTTAAAGAGAAGACAACACTTGATAAAAGTTAATCTCATTAAAAAAATTAATTCCTTTTTATTTGGCAAATAGCTTCTGTTTTAATGATTTGAATGATGGTCTTTTGAAAAGCAAGCCTCACTATGATGATGTCATTTGGGCCAAGTAAAGATGTACAGTGTAGGATTTTGACACATTTATGCCATTTATCTTGACAGATTTGTGTTGGAGGTATCAAAAGGAAGATTAGAAAAGGATGGTACACTATGAATGCACCAGAGTTAATGTTTTAAGCACAAACGCCTGAAATACTGAAAGAAAATAATGTGGGTATTGATGTTGTCATCATTCTAAAACTCAATTTTCTAATAACCACCCATAAAATCTTTTAAAAAGAAGATATCTATCTGGGATTTTGCACACAGGCAAATTTTGTCATAAATTTTAAATTAGGATTAGCTTTCAACAGATGCTGTCTTCTCCTTTCACTCTCTGCTCTTCTACTAATAATTTAACATATTTTTACTATCCTCACACCTGAATTATCCTGAACTCTCAGAAGTCAATTGGATGTAATGAAAAATTACCATTTATTAATTTATTCAGCGCCAGAAAGAACTGTAAAAGGGCTCCTACCTGGCGAAACTCAGATACAAACAACGCATTGAGGAGAACTTCAACAACAACCTTTACAACATGTGGACAGGTATAAGGACCATCATGGACTACAACCACAGAGACCAGCAGGTCAGCCATGACCACACTCTGCCTGACACCCATCATTGAGCAGCAGAGAGACTGTACATTTTCAGCCGCCAGAGAAGCAGCAGCAGCCCCTCATCCTGCAGTGGCACCAAGTGTGTTCCACCCTGAGGAAGATCAATATCAACAGGGCTGCAGGACCAGATATGGTGTTGGGCCAGACCCTGAAATCATATGCTGAGCAACTGGCAAGAGTTTTCCTGGACATTTTCAACCTGTCCCTGCAGCTTACTAAGGTCCCTGTCCGTCTTAAGTCCTCCATCATTGTGCCTTTGCCCAAAAATCAGCTGCTACCTGCCTCAACGATTATTGCCTGGTGGCCCTGACCCTGGTAATCATGAAGTGCTTCAAGGATCCTCCTTAACCACACCAAGGATGTTACCCTCTGGTCTGGACTGCCTTCAGTTTGCCTACAGGGAGAACCTCTCTACAGAGGATGCTGTCTCGCTAGCACTCCACACAGCCATGACCCACATGGAGCACCCTAACACTTATGTTAGGATGCTTTCTTAGGATGCTATGCTAAAATCTCTCTCACACACACACACACACACACACACACACACACACACACACACACACACACACACCCAGAACTGTACATGACTAAAAGAACTAAACTGTACAAACTCTCTGTACCTCTCACACATATATACATACACACACATACTCTCTTTCACCTGTGTGAACACACACATAACTTACATTGTTCACTATTTATTGCACTACCTCAACCCTGTTATTATTTCATTATGCTGCTATGTTTATATTTATATCTATGCCTATATTCTATTTGCACTATCTCAACCGCTGCTACTCTGTACATCTTTTTTTTTTATTCCTTCTCATCTTTTTCTTTCTTTCAGCACTAAGTGTCTCATTCTTGTGCTGTCTTTTCTTTTTGTACTGTTTTTGCACTGTATTGTCTTTGGGTTTTTAACTGTACTGTTTTTACAGTAGTTTTTGCACTGTATTATCTTTACATTGTTTGCACATAGTTGCACACTTTGCACTTTATGTGGCTAGGACAAAAACCATGGTCCTGGCTCTGTGTTGTTGTTTTTTTCGAATTTGATCTTTGTTGTATGTTTATGTGTCCTGGAGAAATGCACCTGGTCCTGCAGAAACGTTGTTTCGTTTCACTGTGTACTGCGTCAGCTATATGTGGTTTAAATGACAATAAAGTTTCTTGAACTTGAACTGGATCTTGAACTTGAACTATTCATTGACTTCAGCTCAGCTTTCAACACTGTTCTCCCGGACAAGCTGGTACTGAAACTCCACAACCTGGGATTGTCAACTTCACTGTGTTCCTGGATCAGAGACTTTCTTACCATCCGACCCCAGGTGGGGAAGATAGGAAACTCTACATCTTCCAGCCCCATCCTGAACACTGGAACACCGCAGGGCTGTGTGCTCAGCCCGGCCCTCTTCAGTCTTTTCACTCATGACTGCTATCCACTCCACAAACACACTCGTGAAGTTTGTGGACGACACCACCGTGGTGGGTCTCATATCGAATAACGACAAGACCCACTACAGAGATCCAGCACCTGATAAACTGCTTTTCAGTTAACAATCTCTTTATATGCACCAGCAAGACCAAGGAGGTCAAAGTGGATTACAGGAGCACCAGGAAGACAGAGCACACTCCTCTTTGCATTCATGGGGAGGTAGTGGAGCGTGTGGACGGTATTACGTTACTGGGCCACATTTCGTCTGACCTATCCTGGTCTATCAACACCTCACTTCACCTGGTGAAGAAGGCCCAATAATGGCTTTTCTTCCTCAGGAAGTTAAAATGTACTGGAATCTCCTCTCAGCTGCTCAAAACGTCTACAGCGCTACAATAGAAAATATACTCTGTCCCAGTGCAATGGTGTGGTATTGCAGCTGCATTGCAAAGGACAGAAAGGACTTGGCCCAGGTGGTGAGAACTGCTCAGGGGATCGTGGGCTGCCGTCATCCAGATCTGGACATAATATATGCTGACCTGGTCCAGAAGAAGGCCAACAGCATCGCAGCAGATCCCACCCACCCGGGAAATGGATTGTTTGTACCTCTTCCTTCAGGAAAGCGGTACAGAAACATTAAGACCAATAAAACCAGACTCCGAAACAGCTTCTTTCCCAGAGCTGTGAAAACCATCACCCTTCTACCCCCAACTCCCTCATAGTCACACACACAGGCAACCTTCCTCCACAGACGCATATTCACTCCTTCACCCCCCCCCCCCCACTCTGCTGACTCTCACACAGACATTAGCGCTCTGTAAAAGGACATTGAATCCACAAACTCTATGACTGTGTGGCACTGCTGCACTTTACTTCATTTACATTTACACTTACACCCTAGTTTATATCCACTCTGTTGCTGCTATTTATCTCTTTATCTATTTCATCACATTCAGTTTCTGTTATTGTTAATTATTTGTTGTAAATGGGGAAAAGTTTGCTACTCAGAAACACCACATCATTTTTTAAATTTATTTGTTTTTTGTTTTTGTTTGTTTATATACAAACACAATTGCTATATAAACACAATTGACTCAGTCATACCAGATGGTATGTGTTTGATTATATACAAACATATGTCATCATGACATAATTTATTTGTGGTGTAATACTAATAAGCAGCCTTCTACATCTGTGGGACTCACACACATGCTCTTACATAAGGCATCATGCTTTGTAATGTAATAAAAAAAAACAGTATTACAGCCACTTACCTGAAGTGCCAGAGGGTATTTCAGGCTCAGTCGCCCCCACGCCACCACCAGAGGGAAGTCAAAGGGCAAAAAACATGTTGGTGGAGTAAGGGTCATGTGCACCAGATTGTGAGACGAGCCCTGGGGAATTAACGGACTTTCTGGGAAAGTTGTTTCAAATGTGGGATTTATTTTGGTAATGGTTATGGAATTCCCCCTCCCTTGCTTTCTCGCACTCAAGCGAGTCTCACACTGTTGGTTTTGTGATGATTCCTTGTCTGAGTTCTCAATAAGTGCATACACACATATATATGGAACTTTTTGTAGTTTCCAGCTGCTTGTTCTTCCCTGTCTCTAAGACATATTTAGCCTGTCAGAGTTAGTGTTTGTTGTGGGTAGAGTTGCGGTACCATAGTGGTTAGCACTCTCTCCTCACTGCAAAAACATTCTGTGTCCAAGCCCCATCGCCAGAGTGAGAGCGTTTTTGTATAAAGTTTGCATGGTTTCCCTGTGCTTGTGTGGGTTTCCTACAGTGAGAAAACCAAACACATTAGGCTAATTGACTATTTCAAAGTGCCCCTGGGCATGAATGTCAATGTGACTGGAATGCAACCCTCTTGAGTGAAAACATATTTTTGCAATAGAAACCACATAAGTGGCCCACTGCATTATGGTGTGGAATGGGAAGTGAGTGGGAATTTCACAGCTGATCATAATTTAATGTACCTGACTGTTTAGCAAACCAAACACGTTTCACATCAGGCTTCTCTGTATTATGGTGTACTAACTCTATGATAGACAGTAAACTAACTATCCATATGACAGTAGACTAACCTATTGCATGCATGCAATTGCATGCAATAAAATGCATTTTAACACAGGATTTGAAGCCTGCTGTATTTATATTAACGGTCTAATAGTTCATTCATTTATTCATTCATTAATTTTCTAAGCCGCTTAATCCTAATTGGGGTCGCAGGGAGGCTGGCACCTTTGTCCACGGACTCTGGGCGAAGGTGAGTTACAACCTGAACAGGTTGCTAGACCATTGCAAGGCCAACACTCATACAACTGTTCACATTCAAACAGACACCTAAGGCCAATTTGGAACAACCAATTAGCCTACTGTGCATGTTTTTGTACTGTGGAAGGCAACCCTTCTTTACCCAGATAAAACCCAAACAAACACTGGGAGAGCATGCAAATCTAATTCAAATTCGTCAAATTTTATTTTAATTCTATTTAATTTTCATGTACAAAATCATACACAGTACAATATGTGGTGAAATGCTTGTTATGACTGTCCTAACAATATCAAGAAAAGAATTGAATAACTATAACTATTTAAAGGACTTTATAGATAAAGTCAATATAAATT
>JAOUQZ010000028.1:11612124-11633288 GCA_028564935.1 Neosilurus hyrtlii | reverse complement strand
ACACACACACACACACACACACACACACACACCCACACACACACACACACACACACACACACACACACACACACACCTAGAGGCGATTCAGCACATATGCTTACCTGCATGTTTTTGGACAGTGGGAGGAAACTGGAGATCCCAGAGGAAGTCCATCTGGCACAGGGAGGAAGAAAAAGGAATACGCCACACAGACAGTAACCTGAGCTGAGAATAGAACCCTGGAGCTGTGAGGCAACAACATCACCTGCTGTGTTACATTTTGTCCTGATTGTGTTAGTACTGCGATAGATTGATGAAATGTTCAGGATCTAACCCTGCCTCTTACCCAAAGTCAGCTGGACCTGGCTCCAGTTCTTCCACAAACCTGATGGATAAATGGAGAATTAAGTGGATAATGGAAGGGGAAAAAATGCATATTGGCAAAACTTCACAATATGTCTAATCAGTACCAATACTTTTATGTCTTGATTTTGTCTTTAATAGTAAAATTCTAAACACTATACTGAATAATAAAATACTAAAAATTGAAACAGTATACATAAGGCTAATTCATTCATTCATTCACCAACTTACCTAATCCTATGAGGGTCACAAATAGGCTTAAGCCAATTTCAGCTGACTCTGGGCAAAGGCTGGTTACACCCTAGACAGCATGATATTAGGTGGTTTTAAATTGCTCATAGTTGTAAGTGGGAGTATGAATGGTTGTATGTGTTGGCCTTGCAGAGGATTGGCAAGGTGTCCAGTGTGTAACCTAACCCCCCATTTGACTCGAGTCGGCTGAGATAGGCTCCAGCCTCCGCCCGCAACTCTAATAGGAGTAGGCAGTTCTGGCAAAATGAATAATGAATGTTCCAGCATGATGATGCTCCTCTTCACAAAGCATATCACATGAAGATGTTGTGTGTGAAGGCTGGAAGACAGGAAAAGTCCTTGAGTGTGTTACACAGAGTCTTCACCTCAACCCCACTGAATGAAACACAGACTACACCCCAGACATGCTCATCATCCCATCGGTACCTTATCTCATAAAAGCTTTTGTAACTGAAAACAAATCCTTACAGCCACGCCCCCAGAATACAGTGCAAATCCTTCCCAGAAGAGTGGAGCTTAAATTTTAGACAGTTGTGGCTACCACTTCAGACCAAGAAGGTCCTGGATTCGAATCCAGGTCTTGGCGAAGGCATTCCTGTTACCGTTACCTCTGAGTACTCCGGTTTCATTCCACAGTCCAAAGGCATGCACCGTCGTCTGGTGAATTGTTCAGGGTGTACCCTGACCGGCTTCAACTGGGATAGGTTCCAGCCCCACGACCCTGGTAGGATTAAGCGGTTCAGCAAAATGAATGAATAAAGGATAAACTTTAGTATTTGGATGATTTCTTGAAGCTGATCAGAAAAAAAGCCTCCAGTATAAAAACTATGGGAGTATAATGCAATATCTATTATTAAGATCTTAAAGGTCAAGGTGTAAGCTAAGTTGCAGTGGGAGTGCAAATGCTTCATCGAGGGTTAAATTGTATTCTGCGTGTAGACTCCGCCCACTAGTTCCGCCCACCCTCTCTGCTCGGCTCTGATTGGCTGATGGGTGACGGAGCGGAACAGTGGAGGTCGTCCTGCTTCCAGCTGCAGAGAGAGACGCGGTGTCGCTGAGAAAGTCCCGACTCCTGTGCTGCTCTTTTTCTGGTGTTTGGACTCAAACGGCGCTTCATGGAATAATCAGATCTCCCGGCGTCTGCTCTGTGATGGCCTGCCTCGAGGTCGAACCTCCAACCGTGTGTCGGGGTAAAGTACCAGCTGAGAGGCTTGAACTTTTTTATGACAGCAGGTATCACTGGGGGAGTGAGGTTTTCTTCATGATTTCAGTTTTGAAGATGGGAAGCAAGACTTTGGTATCTGCTGTATGTAGTAAACTCATTAAACCCTTTCTCAAAATAAAAATAATTATAAATAAAATAATAGTAATAATGGTGATGATGGTGTTGTTTAATGTAATCTTGTACAGATGTTATCTCTTGATTTGATTGCATGGCTGTTTTGCATAGATCCATTAAAAATATTTATTTGTTTTTGTTTGTTTAACCCCCCCCCTTTTTTTTTAAAGTAAATTTTATTTATGTTTGTTTATTTATTTATTTATCTAAATAATTTTTATTTATTTATATTTTACTTTTATTTAAGTTTATTTATTTATTTATTTATTTATTTATTTTCGCCTGCCTTTTTTTTAAACCTTTGTCTCATGGACTGTCCATCCAAACATCAGTACTATTTTTGCAGCCTTTTCTTATTCTGATGCATAACAAAGTTTCAAGTATTGACAATGATTGTGAGATTTCTAGGATATTTATCTGTTTATCCATCATCACATCCAGCACAGCCTCTACACATTGTTTATATGAAGTCACACTCTCAGTTAAGCCTAGTTGCATAAGCAGGGATTAAAGGCAGTACAATCTAATGTATTCGGTTTGTGTCCTGATCCTGTAATGTTTGTAAAATCAGCTCAATATCCATTACAAGCTGTTTGCATTTAGGAATGTGCACTTCAGCATTCGGCGCTTCAGCCTCGAAGATTAAACAAAGCAACTGGGGCCTAAGCAGAGGGGAATGAATACTATTTGTTTATTGTAGTTGTAGGGTCATGTGACAGAATATTAGGACAGATATGAACAAGACCCCAGACAGGGTACTTATCTCTTACACTCGTCTTCAGATAAAGCTGTCTTTCATCAGTCCCTTCATCAGTCTTTCTTGTCATACAGATTCAATTAATTTACTGCACTAACCAGTAACTAGGGCATGTGCTGCCCTGACTTGTACTCAGGTCACTTGGTATTATTATTATTATTATTTTTTTTTTTGTGCAAGACCATGATGACCTGGTATGTGACCATTATGGGAAATGTGGATTTACAGAACGTTCTGAACTTTTGATTTAAAGGACGGAAGATGCTGAGATACAGACCCCTAGTTGCAACCCCCTTCCCTTTAAAGCCTGTAGGGAGTGGGGCTCCGCACCGCCCCCAGATCTGCCATTTTTCCCAGGCCATGTTCTCACACTGCTTGGGTTTATTTTTGTCAGAGTGAGTCAGAGCCTTGCTCAGACATATTGGATGTTCTCTTGGGAGCCTAGCAGGCCATGTTGTGTTTGTCTCCTCTTGGATAGAAAAAAATCAGACTTTCCTTAATTAGCATGGCCATAAAAATGGGTTTAAGAACATCACACATCCACCTGCATCATTCACCAGCACCATCCTCTTTACAGAAGAGCAAGGTTATCGTTATCATGTCAAAGTAGCATATCTACACGTGTGTGTGTGTGTGTGTGTGTGTGTGTGTGTGTTTATTTACATGGAGAGTGCCCCCTCTGTAGAAAAACAGCAGTGTACACTTTTCAGAAATTAAGAGATTTTAGCTTTGCTTTTTTTTAATCTTATGGATCACCTTCCACCTGTGCATGACTGTACATGTTATGTTTTTATGATCCAGAACTTGTAAAGAACAAACTGAAGCAGGCATAAAGGCCTTTTTTTTTCTTTTACAATAATTTCTCCCATGTTGGATTAACTCAGCATTGCAATGCACAGATTATGATGGCAGGCTCTCAATCTGGTGTCTTTAGTCACACAGTGTAAGTAATAAAAAAAAAATAGATGGGAACTCTGAGAGCGCTAACCTCTGGCAAGTCAGAAAAAATAAAAACGTACATAGCACGCCCTGCTGGGCCTGCTGTAATACCACATTTCTTGTCCTAAGCAAGCAGACCAACAAACCAAAGGTAGCAAAAACATAAAAATTAAAAAGCAGGGGAAAATAGGATATCAGTAATTGTGGCAGGAGGTTTGGTGGATTTTGTTTTGAATTAAAAGGGGCAGTGTCCATGGCTGTTTGAGGAAAGTAAGCCTAATACCATCAGCGGTACTTTCAGACAGTACATTATCATTCATATAGATGGAACTTTGGTTTATGTAGAGTACAAGACATGAATTAGGTGTGCAACACAATCTCAATTTTTTAAAAATGTTCAGCCCAACAAGATTTCAAAACTTCATGTTGCAATGTATTTCTGAAAAGATTTTTAACAAACACAGAGTAGTATTTCGGACATTCGTGGCATATTTAAATTACATTTTGCCAACTGAATTTGGGTAAAAATCATGACACAACTCCTTTAATTCAGACAACAGTTTGTTAAAGATCTGAGTAGCACTCTGGATCTGATGATCTGAAATGTTGTAATATTTAGAGCTTGTAAAGATAAAAATTGTGCAAATATTTTGCAGAAATTAAAATAAGGAGGGAAACAAGCTGGAGGTGGAAGTTTGCACTCTCCAAGTGCTTCTATTAACATTGATGTGATTAGGTAAAATCTAGTCTAAGTGTCATTTAACTGTATTCTGTGTGTTCATCCTCAGTCCTGCAGCTCAGACTGCAGCAGAGACGCACTCGGGAACAGCTTGTGGATCAGGGCATTATGCCGCGTGAGTACTCATCTTGTCTTTTCTCAAAACTGAAAGGAAGAAAAAAGGTTTAAATAAATCATTAATCTATCACAAAATGAACAACTTTGAAAATTAGCCAGGGCAAATCATCAGATATGTTAACTGAACATATATCATCTTATCTTGACACCTTAAACGAGAGAGAAGTTATCAGTTTATCAGCAGAACTGACGACGCTGCACAGACTAGTGGTTTACACATTGTTAACATATATGTAGTCACCTATACTCACTTTCAAAATAGTCTGGATGATTTTCTTCAGCTCACACACAGAACACTTTCTTTAAATAAAGTAGGGCAGCATCTGCATTCACTCCTGACAGAGGCAGATAAATTTATTTATTTGTGTGATTATTTAATTATTTACTTGTTGGTTGTAGGAAAAAAATAGTGATTAGCAAGTCCGCCTCACAGCAAGAAGGTCTTGTGTTCAAGTCCTCTGCAAAGGCATTTCTGTGTGGAGTTTGCATGCTCTCCCTATGCTTGCGTGGGTTTACCCCAGATACTCTGGTTTCCTCCAAAAGTCCAAAGACATGCACATTAGGCTAAGTGGCTGTTCCAAGTTACCCCTAGGTGTGATGGTAAGTATGAATGGTCATGTATGTGTTGGCCCTGCTATGGTCTGTTGAGCTGTTCAGGGTGTACCCTGCCTTCGCCCAGTTTCGGCTGAGATAGGCTGCTTCCCTGTGGCCATAATAGGATTAAGTGGTTTGGCAAATAAGTGATGAGGAATAAAACAATGTGCCTGTGGTAGAACTGTAATGCAGTGTCTGTGTCTGCTCCAAATATTCATTTTTTTTTAAGTGGAAGTGGGTGTGGTCTGTAAAGGAAGCAATTTGCAGAAAATTAGTGTATTTAGTTCCTGAACCAGATGGTTTGTGGAACTTTCTGGCAAGTGTGTGAGTACATAAGCTAACTTTGCTTCAAAACAGCAACATCTAAATCAGGGAACTGTTGTTTACTGTCGAAAATAATATTCATCTAATAACATTTTATCAGATTCAGTTTACTTTTAGGGATGGATTCATTCCAGAAAGATCCAAAAATATTTATTAGAATATAGAATAACTTTTTAGGAGGATTTTATTTTAATTAAAAAATGAAAACATTTAAAATTTAAATTGTCCAGATACTCAAGAGGTGGAATGAAACATAAATACAAATGCTTTGAATGCTTTGCTTTGAAATGGCTCCAAATGACTTGAACAAGTGACTTTCCTGACTTGTTCAAGTCAATGATCCGCTTTCAGATCCGTGCTGAGCTCCTTTGACTTTCCCATTGTAGCACAAGTGGCTGAATCTAATGACACTTACAAATCAGCCCTATTTAACAAGGGGCTCAGAGAAGTCACCAGCTGTGCCCAGTTATAATCACTCACAAGAAGTATGTATATTTTTGACCCAATGATTTTTGGTCACATTTTCATTAGAGCCATAATAAAAGAACCAAACTTCATGAATCCCTTTTGTGACAAAGATCTATGTGCTCCAATCACTGTATCACAGAAAAATAAAAGTTGTAGAAATGACTGGTACCTCAAAACTGCCAAGACATCCATGTTCTTTAAAAGTGTATGTAAACCTCAACTATATGTCCATCTTCTAATTGAACTGCTACTGATATGTTCTTAAACTCAAATTCAGTTTGAAAAACTAAAGTGGTGGCCCAGTGGTAGGGTGCTGGATTACTGATCCCAAGATCAGGGGTTCAAGCCCCACTGTCACCGGGTAGTCACTGCTGTCCTCCCAGTACAGCTAACATGCCTCCCACTGTTTGTGGCATGTAAATTACCATTGCATTAAAAGTAGCCTGCATTGCCGTCAGCATGTTTCTGCCCTGCGATATCCTGGCCAGCTGTCCAGGGAGTACTCTGCCCTTGCCCAGAGACGGCTGAGATGGGCGCCAGCCTCCCGGCAACCCTAATTCAGATTAAGCGGTTCAGAAAATGAATGAATGACTCAGAATACTACATTGTGGATTTATTAGTGCTGTTGTTTATAAGCCTCCGTGGCCGGTGTTGATGAACTGTACCATGTGAGTTTTAAGCACAGGGGTAGTTCCATACATTCCCCACATTCTCTTTGTATTGTATGCTCAGCTTTGACTTGCTTTACAAAAAAAAAAAAAAAAAAAAAAGAATATCAAATAAATAAATAATATGTTGTGCTTTACCCCCCCCCCCCCAAAAAATTTTTTTTTTATAATAAAGAAATAATTAAATGAATAAATCGACCAATAAAACTGGATCATCTCGTCTCTTGACATTCATGTGTTATACCTAGCTCATAAAAAATTGTACAAACATAAGGTTTAAAAGATTGCATTTTCAGTACAGTAAGGTAGAGTTTAAGGTGGTGCTCTTGACATTTTATGGATACTTATGAGTGTTATTTGCAAATGAGCTGTTTCTGGACTGTACATCTGCTCTAGCACTTTAGTATGAAAAAAATTCTCTTTTACACACAACTTTATTAAATATTTATATATGAATCCTGTTAATATATAATCCTATTTGTATTTGCATTCCGTTGTGTTAAGTCTGATAATGTATTTGGCTCCAACACAAATCTGTGGGTATGTGCTTATAAAAAACAGAAAGGAAACAGCAGATCTCCTTCAGAGACACCATCTCGAGCTGTTCTCATAATGACTATTACCGTTTCAGATTGTAGGAATACCTCAGACTAGAACCGTTATTGTTGAGGTTGCAGAAATGGGTCTTTGAAAGGCTTTGCTGGTTTAGTAGAATGAGTAATACAAAGCCACTAAAAAGAGGATGAGTAAAGTTTGTATTGCTAAATCAAAAGTTCAGCTCTCCTGTGATGAATGGATGAAACAGTCACTTCCTGTTCAGCCCACAGCCAAGCGCATGGTGAAAAATCAGTTAATCATCCAGATGGGAAAAAAGCCTTCATCTAGACAGCTTTCATCTTGCTCCGTCTAGCAGAATGCTGACTGGTTTCATTTCTGCAGATAAGATCAGTCTGTCAAGTCCCCATGGGAGATTAGTATAAACAATGTGAATGCAAAGATTTTACCAAAATTGCCCTCAGAACCAGGAAAACACTGAGAATAGCCACTTCGCATGTGTAGTTAACTTATATAACCTTCTGCATGGAGATCTTCTGTAAGCATTTGAGCTATTTTTAGAATGCTGTTTGATGTCTTTCTCTTTTTAGCACTGAAGACTCCTGCTGCTTTTCATGACCAGATACGAAGCCTTGAGAGAGCCAGGGTGAGTCTGAGTGGAATAAACGAGCACCGCGTTGAGAAAGTGAATTTCAGTGATGTAAATTTGGTTTATTCAGATGAAGGCTGTACATTTAGAGTGGGCTTAGAAGTCTGACCCAAGCATTTTCATTTTTCTCCTACCTCACTATGGCCAGACTGAGAATTTCCTGAAACACAAGATTCGTAGTAGACCCGAGCGTGCAGAACTCGTCCGCATGCACATCCTCCAAGGTAACCACACTATCATCAAGACTTCTGTGATTCTCCCCAGATAAAAACAACAACATGATTTTATTGAACATAAATATATTTTGCTTTTTACTTTGTACTGATAGTATGTATAAATATGGTGTTTCAGAGACGCAGGCAGAGCCCTCACTGCAGGCCACACAGATGAAGCTCAAAAGGGCTCGTCTGGCTGATAACCTCAACGAGAAGATTGCCCAGAGGCCTGGGCCAATGGAGTTGGTAGAGAAAAACATCCTGCCTGTAGATTCAAGTGTGAAGGAGGCCATAAGCGGTAAGCAGTATTAGCATATAAGTAGAGCTCCTTACTTCATTAGAAACCATTCTGACATTCAGTTATTAGTTTGCTGAACAAGGTCTAGGTGCTAGGGTCGCAGGGAGGCTGGAGCCTATCTCAGCTGAATTTGGGTGAAGGTGGGGTACACCCTGAACAGCTCGCCAGTCCATCACGAGGCCAATACACAACCATTCACACTCATATATACGGGCAATTTGAAACCCCAAAGTAGCCTAATGTCCATGCCTTTGGACTGTGGGAGGAAATTGGAGTACCCCGAGGAAACCCACACAAATTGCTCACAGAAACACTGTCATCAAGCCTGGAACTTGAACCCAGGACCTTCTTGCTGTGAGGCAAATGTGCTATCCACTATGCCACCATACCACAATGCTATTCATAATATAATAAGGTTTATTCATAATTTAATAAAACAGTTTTTGTTTTCATTTTACTGAAAAACATCCAAACAACAACAATTATAAAAAAAATGTATAGCGGAGTACACAGAAGACAAAGTCTTGATATTAAAACTTAAAATGCTCATGAGCTACGAGTTCGAACCTTCTGTATACTGAAAAACTCGGAAAGCCGAGTTGGCAAAACGTTAGCTGCAAAAGCCATTTTGGACCTACCATCACGCACATCTCTGGCAGCATTCATTCTCAGAGTCACTAGAATGTAATGTCTCACTGTCTCCACAAGAGACGTCAACTCCGGCTTACATGTTGATGTCACATCCGGGGGGAAATGCTAACCCCCGCAGTTCAGCCCCCTCTAGTGATCCACGGGAGAAAATTACCAGTTTTGTGCTTTTTATGGTCATTTATGTTAAAATAAGTATATATATCGCTTAAACATATTACATATACACAAATTATGCTGTAAGCATGACCAATACCAGTACGCTCTAAATCCTTATTTCCTTCCAAATCAGTGATGGAACCTTTTTTTTCCAGAAAAAATATCACGTCACTGCTCCTAAAAATTTTTTTATCAAAGAATCCTTTCAGCAGTATAAAGTATTTAGGCACTCAAGGTTTTTCCCAATTTTTGTTTTCCATCAGTACAGTTAGAAATGCACCCAGAAAGTGCAGACTTTTACCAAGGTAGTGCAATCTCGTCTATAACATGGTAGATGCATGTAGAATTACTCTGCTGTGGTAGATGATGTAGAATTACTCTGTCCCCTTGTGGCCTGTTCCAAAATTAATTTTGAGCTCTGTAATTTTTTCTCTCTCAGCGCATTCTGAGTGATTTCCATCTCCTTGCGTAAACACAATGTTAAAAATACCATCCTGGATTAAAGTTGGAAATCTGTCCATTCATTTTCAAGTTATCATGGTCACAGACACACAGGACCAATCTCATAATCAATCTCATAGTTTGGCTGCAGTCAAAACCTGTCCCTGATCAAACCATTTTCTTTGATCACACCAAATACTGGATTCTGTTTCCTGCTCGTTACTGATCTTTACTTTTTAAGGGCACTTCTTTGCATGAACCAGTACAGGGGGCTCAGTATATGGTGATTTTTTTTTTGCAACAGAAAGTGACTTGAACCACCCCAAGATGCTGGACGTGTATAACTTTGATGAGAACAGCAGTGAAACTCAGTCCCTAGAGGATCCGGCCAGTCAGGAATCTCAGTGCTCCATCCCATCACCCAGAGAGGCCAAGCTGCCTGAGATCTCGTCTGCAACTCCGACCGCTGGCTCCAAGTTTCAGGTGAAAGTCATTATATATATAATGCTCCAGGATAGATCACTCACCTTGCAGTTTTCCCATAAAGGAGGTTGTGTTTGCATGAACAAGAGTTTCTCAAAGACCACATTGGAAACTCGGGATAAAAGCACTGATATGGAATTGACCACCAATTTGCCATAATGCTACTTTGAAAAGTTACATCCTTCTGTTAGAACTTCCCCATCATTACTATATAACTAACGGATGCATGTCTAGTGTTTCTGGCTCTCATCCAGTCTGTTCTCTGCAGTTCTTTGTAGTTTCTTTCCTTCCCTTGTATTTAGAGTGGTGTGGTTTGTGTCTGTCTTTATCTCAGCCCTGTCCGCCTTCGACCCAGAACTCTGAGTTACTCAGTCAAACATCAGCTGAGGATCAGACCAACACTCAGCACATACCTCCTGCTCAGCCAGTTACCACTGCTCCCCCCGTCAAATCAGGTCTTACGCTTGTGAAGGTGAGCAAAGCACTGTGGTGATCTCATTTCCTGTAAGTGTTTTTCTGTCTTCAGTTGAATGAGCAGTGACTCACCAAAGTCTGGATGTCAGCTGTAACAGATTGCTGGGGTTGGTAAAGAAAACAATTATGCACCACATTACGTCATATTTAGGAATATATGGAATTTAGCATATAAAAAAGTTATGGAACAAAGTACGCAGTAGGAAGAATGAGATCATACGTCAGTCCTGGGAAATGTTTTCCTAAAAACAAAGAATGATTTTTAAATTCTTATCATTTTATTCTTCAGCTTTAGAGACAAGGATCAAACAAATATCACTTAATGCTCTGTTGTAGTGGGTTCAAAAAGGAGGAATGAACAAGCCTGGCTACTTTCTGAGTCGTAAACATAAATCTTACCTTGGTGACTTGATTAATTTCATCTGGCCTGACGTGTAAAAAGCAACTCTCTTTAAATGTAAACCTATAAAACATGCTGGGAATATAGCAATGGAAAAGTGATACTAACAATAATAATAATAATAATAATAATAATAACAACAATAACTCCACAGTTAGATTTTGTCCCTGTCACTGGTACCTTTTGCCAAAACAAAGGCTGAAAAGATTCATGAAATGAATTAGTGGTGATAGCAGCGGCTGTTTTCTGTCTCCAGCTGGAGGTTAAACGAAACACTCTTCCTCACTAAAAACCCAATGAAAGAACATACAATCCCACTAACTGAAAGCAGAGCAATATATTCAGCATTTATCATAATCTGCACCCTCAAAGCATGTTCCACATTTTTGTCCCGATAGTTGTCCAGCTCTCCCGTTTAGGGAGGATGGTTGAATGTGTGCTTATATAAGCAAACCTGAAATGATATTATCACAGCTCACTGGCTTTCAATTCCCTCCCTCAGATGCCAGACCCATTTTCATGTATATCCTGTAGCTGAGGGTTTTGAAACAATAAGGGTCATGTCCTCCTCCAGGCATCCTGTTTCCCCATCCTGTCATTCTGGACAGATGTTAACTTCAGCCCTATATCTGTTCATAAGTAATCATGAAATGTCATGAAATGGTTTCACCCAAATTTCCCTAGTGAGTCTTTCAGCTCGTTGTTTGCACTGTCAGACAATCATTCATACACACTCACCTCTGAAAGTATTAGTACAGCAGGGTCGATTCTTTTGTTTTTGCTATGCACTGAAGACGTTTGGCTTTAAAGGACATGTCTTAATTAACAATGCAAAATCATGTAAATTGTTTGGGCGGCGTATATAAATACATCCACGGCTTGTTTTGACCAATACACACTGAGGTTATTAAAGCCAGCTGTGAAACTTCAGTATTTTCCAAACATTCCCGAGTACACTCAAATCAGAGCCGAAGTTGGTCTTCCCCATTCCCTTCGGATGAGTCTGAGGACTTAAACAATTATTTAGCCCCCAACTTACTTATATCGGACAGTGATGAAAGTGTCGATGGGGGATTAAACAATTTATAGGCCCCGGTTATAGAGCCTTATCGGTTCGAACCGGTAGCCCCTCCACAGACTGCGGTTGCTTACAATGCGGAATTCCCGGTTGAGCCCATGGATGCAAATGATGGCTATGAAAATCGTGCCAACAACATTGACTTGTAAGTATTATTTCTATGTTCTGTCCGTAATTAATCACAAGCATCTAACATTAGCGTTATTTATTAATTAGTCCTACAAACATGACAAAACCAGAGGCTACATTAGTACTACATTAGTAATAGTATTAGTACATGTAATGTGTACACACACACACACGTATCTACTACTAGTATGAGGGCAGATTAAGCTGAGCTATACATAACGAAAAGTAAACGTACCCTTCTAAAATTCAGCTTAGTCACGATCGTTCTCCATCTCTCACCACAAGCACCTCGGGCTGTGCGTGGGTCAGTCTTCACGGGGCGAATACTGGGTACTGCATTTCCTCGTGGATTCCACAAATCATTTCCACTTCGCAGATATTACAGGGTCAGTCGGCCACCAATGGAGAGAGACGACTCGGTGAGGGTTGTAACTGTTCTCCAAGTAGTTATTGCTACACCCGCCAACAACGCAAGATGTCACCTTTTCGAATGAATCGCTTTCGCACTGAAGTGTTTCCTTGAAGTGACGTCAGCAGTCAGTTTCGGCGGAAAATGCCAAAGAGAGCGTTTTCGGAAGCATTCGGAGAGCGTCCTGGTTCATTAAGGGGGCCAGTGTGAGTGCAGTACGACCCGGGTGCACTGTAGTACTAGCATTGTTATCACTTTATGCTCCTAATCGTGCTAAATAAAAAGCTTAAGACATGTCCTTTAAGATCAAAAGAAAAATATGAGATGATCAGAATTTCAGCTTTCATTTCCTGGTACTTACATTTATATGTTGAACACCATATACCATTTTACCAATAATGACAAACAAACCAGTTTTACGTGAGCAAAAGTATCAGGACAGATAACCCTGGACCAAAAACAAAATTCCCACAGTCTAATATTTTGCTGGACCACCTTTATTCTTGATTCCAGCATGTAATTGTCATGGCATTGTTTCAACAAACTTAAACAACATAATAACATTTATTTACATCCAGTGTTGGGTTCATATCTCACCGACGTCTTGAATTAACGAATGGGAAAATTTAACCACTTAATAAAGTCTTCTCCAGCACACCCCAAAAATTTTCACTAGGGTTAAGATCAGGACTCTGGGGTTCCAACACATGTGAAAATGATTCCTCATGCTCCCTGAACCACTCTTTCATTATTTGAGCCCCAATTTTATATCTGTGCCACTAGGAAAGAAAAATTCCATTGACGTGATAACCTGCTTCTTGAGTACATTCAGCTTAATGTATCTGATTGCCCCAATGTGTAAGTATAATTGTGAACGGTTGTGTGTTGGACCTGTGGTGGACTGGCAAGCTGTTCAAGATGTACCCGGCCTCCGCCCTGAGTTGACTCCTGCCTTCCGGTGACCCTAGTAGGACTAAGCATTTCATCAATAAAAAATAATGTTGCTGAGCCTCGTCTTGACCAACTGAAACAACAATGCCATGATGATTATGTGCCATGCATACATGGGGAGAACATGCACAATTCCATACAGAAACACCCTTGCCAAGCCCAGGACTCGACCCCAGGCTCTTCTTGCTGTGAGGTGGACATGCTAACCATTACACTACCGTGCCACTCTTCAGTATACAACATATTCTATATCTGTCTTTATCCAATATTTTTGGAGGGGACTGTACATAGTTCCAGATGCGAGCCACGATAATGCTAATCTTTGTCTCCTTTTCCCATCTCAGCAAAGCCAATCCAAGATTTCCAGTGAAAAAAGCCGCAGCAAAAAGAGCAAAGAACTCAAACCAAGGGTAAGAAAGCTTAAATACCACCTGTACATCCCACCAGACCAAAAACAAGAGCCCAATGAGGCCCCCATGGACTCGGCATATGCTCGATTGCTTCAGCAGCAACAGCAGTTTCTACACCTGCAGATCCTCAGCCAGCAACAACAACACTACAACTTCCAGGCCATTCTACCTGCCCCTGCACCTTTCAGGTGTGCCTTTACAGAATTCTTTATAGAACACATGCCTGAACGCCTCATGTAATGCTTCAATCTGTTGATCACACCCATTCAGCATAGGCAGAAATAAAGTGTGTATGTGAAAGAGGAGAAAACAAAAATGCCAAGAAATTAAATTCAATAAAATGGTGAAAACTGGAAGCATTTTGACTGACAATAAGATGATTTCTAAAAGAAATGCACCTTTCTTTATGTAAACATAAATGGAATGGGTGATAAGGGCATTATTAATCACCTTTTAAAGTGACTAACACTCCATTAAGTTAGGCAATGTTTATATTATTCTAGAAGCTGAATATTCACACACACATAGTCATTGACAAGTCTTGTCGCACATGTGAACATTCATGTATAAAAGCCCATATCTCACCAAGCTATTAACCAATTTTAATCAGTTATGACTTAAAATCTCGGTACTGAATAATATGTGCTAGCAGCAGTATTGGAAGAAATTTCTTCTCATCTTCAATATAAAGATTTCTATTTTTGCCTGGACAAAAGTCTTGTTGCAAAGAATTAATTTCACTTTCCAAACTATATTTATTATAGAAAAAATATCAAATGGCCTTGTTTATAACTAAATATATAATATTGTAGCAAATATAACATCATATTGAAAATTCGCAAAATGATGCCAAACAACAAGGTCTTTTCATAGACAATCATGCCTTGGCATATGATACTGTTGATTCCATCATTCCATTCTGGCAAATGGCACGTATCAAGACAATGAACAGGTGGAATGCAGTGCTTTTGTTTGTGGCTTGTTCAGTGTCACTTTCTTCTTTTTTCTTGTTACAAGTTCATTAGATCTTTGAGCAATGAGGCCAACCTGGAAAATAATTCCAGCTTTTTGCTTACATCCGGAGTTCCAAAAGATTAAAGAAAAATGTCAATATGTGGCTGTAAAGCTTGATATTTGTGGTCATACTGTAAAATTTAGTTAGCTTTCTTGTGGTCCCATTGGTGTCCCTCTCTCTCTGTATTTCTCCCAAAGTTATGCAGCAAAATACAGCTGAACGCAAAAACGTCCATCAACTGAAATATTTGGATTCCTCAAAAGCATGGGAATCAGAACAAGAGGTTCAATTATAAGCAAAGATGTGAATTCTGAACAGGTCTAGTGCCACATATATTCAGATTTTCAGCCCATGATATTAAATACCATAATACTGTATAAGTTCAGAGAAATTTTTTTTTCCATTTAAAATTATTTAGTTATGGGCAACACAGTGGCATAATGGTTACTACATTTGCCTGACAGCAACAAGGTCCTAGGTTCTAATCCCAGACACAGCAAAGGCGTTCCTGTATAGTTTACATGTTGTCGTGCTTGTGCGGATTTCCTCAGGATACATGTCTTTCCTCTGACAGTACAGAGACATGCACATTAGGCTAATTGGCTGTTCCAAATTGCCCCCAGGTGTGAGTGTGAATGTGAATTGTGTGTGTGTGTGTGTGTCTGTGTGTTGGCCCTCTAAATGTTCTGTTGAGCTGTTCAGGGTGTATCCTCCCCATGACCCTAATAGAGAATAAAGCAGCTCAGAAAAATTATAGTAAATAGAACTAGATGTTTAGCTGAGCAAATTGTTTAATAGTGGAGGAATCCTGAATTTTTTTCTTCTTCTTCTTCTTCTTATTATTATTATTATTGTTATTATTATTGTTTGTAAAGCACATAATTTTTCAAATTGTTTGAGTACTGAAAGAGCGCATGATGAATCAAAGCCAAGTATATGATACAGAATTGAGCGCCATTGAACACCGCTGATCTGGTCACCTGTTCAGATCTCCAGAGTAGGAGCTGACTGGATAATAGTGCAAGAAAGTATAACCTTTAAATTTAACTTTTTTGTGCAATGCCAGATTGCTCAGGCAAAATGCTGAATGGCCACAGCTTTAAATTATTATATATAATTTTACTTTTCCATTACCGGGCGAGACGATGGTTAGGACATCTGCTTTACAGCAAGAAAGTCCTGGGTTCAAGTCCCGAGGGTGTTGCTGTGTGGAGTTTGCATGTTCTCCCCTTGCTTGAGTTGGTTTCCTGAGGGTACTCTGGTTTCCTCCCCATCGTCCAAAGACGTGCACAGTAGGCAAACAGAGTGTGACACTCCCCACGACACTAGAGGGATTAAGTGATTCGGAAAATAAATGAAGGAATGTCCATTACCTGCTTGGATCTTCAATTTTTCAGTTACCCTGGGTTTACACTGGGGAACAATGTCCGTGATCTCTGCAATTCAAAAAATCGTGAAGCTCCACGATTTATGAGCATACGTGGAGCATGATTGGGATATAAGGAGGAAGGGTGCATCCAATAGTTGAAACTTGATGGAATCGTGTTGCCAAGTTCATCAAAATCCTAAACAATTCCACCAAGTTGCCTTGAGATCATAAATACCCCCCCAACACACACACACACACGCACACACAGGCGGGAATGCGAACAGGGCTAGTTGTGAATAAGTGTCTCCGTATGCCACAGCATCACCTATTAGTCTGCCATTAGAGAATGTGTCTTAGAGAAGTACAGCACTTCCTCAAATTCTTTTGCTCCCTGACCCATATTTATGCAAGACAAACATCTGCTGTTACTGCTCAAAACATAGTTTGTTGATTGCGAATGATAAGAACACAGGAGGTTCCGTTTAAATCAACCTTTTGGCATTCACGCGCTTTTCTCCTCTATGTATGACAGAGCTGTGCCCAAGGTTCAGAGCTGTTCTAACATGGCTGTGGGAAACATCCAGGCTCCACTTGTGTCCATCCCCAGTGCTACCCCTGGACTCGGCAACAACAGCATGAACAACCACAAGCCTGGCCCTCTGCCTACTAACCTAGATGACATGAAGGTGTGTTTTAAAGTAGAAAAATTTTTCTACCATAATAGAAAACCTTCTGAATTATGAATACTCAAAGTGCTTCTAGTTAACCCATTTTTTTCTAAGCAGTATAGAATCTCAATTGGAGTAAATAATCTTATGTACCTTGGTTGCTGTGAGTAACAGCTGATAATGCCTGTTTCATGAGTGGCAGCTGATAGGGTGCCTGTTCTGAGTGGAAGCTGACAATGCATGTGCTGTGAGGAAGCTGACAGTGCTTAGGTTGTGAGTGGCAGTTGTCTGTGCATAATGACATAAGTGGCAGTTGATAGTGTTAATTTTGTGTGAGTGGTACCTGATAGCATGGTAGTGTGGTAGCTCACAACATAGTGAGAGTGGCAGCTGACAGTGAGTATGTCGCATGTGGCAGCTGACTCATGAGTCATTGTGGCAGCTGAGAATGAGTACGTCGTGCATGGCAGCTGACAAAAATGTCATGAGTGGCAACCGACAGTGAGTATGTTGTGAGTGGCAGCTGATGGTGAATATGTTGTGAGTGGCAGCTTATGGTGAGTATGTTGTGAGTGGCAGCTGACGGTGAGTATTTTGTGTGTGGCTGATTATGGTGAGTATGTCATGTGTGGCAGCTGACAGTATATATGTCATGTATATGTCAGTATACAGTATAATGTATGTCAGTATATATGTCAGCTGACGGTGCATGTTTCATGAGAAGTAGCTGTCCATGTGTATGTCCTAAGTGGCAGCTGAAGGGTTTTTTTTTTTTTTTTTTTTTTAAACCTCATAATTTTCTGATAGAATAACAAAGATGCACTGAAATGGAAAATGAAACCCCTTGCACATCATATAATTTAAATTGAATTGCACATCTGGGTTAAATGCCAGCTCTACATTTAAAAGCATATGTTGAAAAAGACATCAGTAGAATGGACTGGACAGTGGTTAAAATTTGATACTAAATTTAATTTGATCAGAATCAGTATCGATGTGTCTAATTTTGGTTGAATCATATCTTTAATCAGACGTGTGATGCTCTCGCAGGTTGCTGAACTTAAAATTGAGCTGAAGCTACGTGGTCTCCCTGTGTCTGGAACTAAAATAGACCTCATAGAGAGGCTCAAACCTTACCAGGAGAACCGGAAGGTCATCAGCATTCAGCAGACTTTGACCAATGGGATCATTGCTCCACTGGCCAATCAAAAGACAGAAAGCATCAGCATGACTCCTCCAGTGTCTCCTGTACACTCAGAGGTTTCCACTGAGAGTATGGAGGAGACCAGGGACAGCAAAGCAATGACTGCAACATCTCCATCCAGTATGAAGACTGAGGATACATTATTGGAGGCAGCAGTTCCTGATAAAGACAAAAGCCTGTATGAGAAGGAGCGCCAGATAGAGGAGTTGATTCGCAAATTGGAGCAGGAGCAGCGTCTGGTGGAGGAGCTCAAGATGCAGCTAGAGGTGGAAAAGAGGAATCAACAGGGAGTGACGCAGGAGAAGGGTGAGCCTCAGACTCCTACCAGGATAAAAAGCGAGCATGATGCCTTCTCGTGCTGTAACTCCACTCCGGAAAAAGAAGAATCGCAGTCCCAGGGACAGGTACAGAAGTTCTACATTGCTGCAAAGGGAGTGCAAGCTTCCCACACCATCCTCAACTCTCAACCAGAGCAACACGTCCTCCCTTCCAAGACGCACCTTCCACAGGTCTCACTTCATGCTTAATTTATTCATTATTTCTTCTTTGCATCATCATTTTCCATTCTAATTATGCCTTTTCTGTGCAGGTGGCACCGGGTCTCCAATCCACATTGTCTGTATTGGCTCAAACAGAGAGTGCAACATTTCAGAAGCACACAAATTCCACACAGGTTGCACCTCAAGTAAGTTTGTTCCCATTACGATGAAGATGTAGATTGTTTGGTTTACTTGTCGAGGTTTTCCTTGTTAAAATTTTATTTCCTGGAATCAGTCTACTGCATCTGTGTTATCTTTAAACATACACTTCAGTCATTTTTTTATTACATTCCGTTCCACTTCGCTTCATAAATCCACTTTAGTGCATTCTCAGAATGACACGCCCACTTCAGTTTCTCCGTGAATTGGCTTGGAATGCTCTTTTCCTGTGCCCAGATTTTGTTCTCTCACTTATCTCCCTTATTGCCAAAGCAATGGCAGCTGAGGTCAGCTGATGAATTCCTCTCTTAATAGCATCAAAGTACTGCCTCCAGTCATGCATGGGAACTAGAAGAGGTGCCAAGTGATGAAAAGGCAATGCACATGCTGATACTTGAGTGGTGGTGCTTCACTGGTGGTGCATTTATCCACAGACAATGTCCGCGTGCAGCAGCTCGGACTCAGGCTCCCAGCTGGGGCAGAAGCAGAAGATGCCAAGATCGGAAGTGGCTCAGTCGTGTTCTCCTAGACACAGTCCTCCCAATGGATTTACCACCAAAGTATACCTTTATTGTTTTTTTATTCATATAAGTTATGTGACTGTTTTTTACAGATCTCTTAAAAGCTCATAGTTTTGTTATAAATGTTAGACATGACTCATTGGTTAAAGATCCTTACCAGGAACCTTGAAGTTTGTCCGTTTATTTTCTGCAGCATTATGCTTTCTTCTCACAATGCTGTTTACTGCCGTAAAAAACTAAATATAAATACCTTTCCTCAATGCATTTTATTTCTTTTATTTTCCACATCAGCCAACGTCCCCATGCCAGCCCAACTACATCCTTCCACCATCCCCATACAGCAATCATCACAGCCCCAAAAACAAAGACCCTCCACGCTATGAGGAGGCTGTCAAACAGACTCGAGCACTTCAAGCTACTATGCAGGTAAAGTGCGGTTCTTCTGTCAGGATATCCAACAATGGGCCTCTTTTATCAAAATGAACAGAAACAGATTTATTGGTAAATTGTGTCCATGAAAAGATCTACATAGTTAGCAACAACACTCCAATTGGCATTAACAAGCCAAAACTGTCACAAGAAAACATTCCCCACACCATCACACCACCTCCACCAGTCTAAACAGTTTACACAAGGCTAAATCCATGAGCTCCAAAGAGAAATAATTTTTCTCTTCAACTGTTCAGTTTTGGTAAGCATGTGTCCACTGCAGCCTTAGTTCTCTAGTCCTGGTACAAATGTGTGGGTGGGTTTTTTTTTGTTCACTGTCCTGGACTCGTATTAAAACTATATTACAACCTGCTAAAATGCAGGAAATGGCACCGATTGCATTAAACTCCTAAAAGAGGTCCATTCTTCTTTTGGTATTCCTCTTACAGGCATTCTAACATTTCACTGTGTTTTATTTCTTCTTTAAGATCTCCACTGCAGTCAGTCAGCACATGGATGACTTGTTTGATGTCCTGATAGAAAGCGGAGGTGAGGAAAAAATATCCTAACCAGCAGTTACAATTATAACTTTTAACACAATGGAGGAAGGCATGCTGTAGCATCTTTTTTTTAAGGAAATAATAATTAAATGAAGAAAGTATAATGTTACAGTCGTACTTGACTTTTGAATGTTTGAATGTTGAAAGCTTCTGTCATGCCATAATGCTACCCTGCTTAAAGATTTAATGAGTAGAAAAATTACGCATACTTGGGGCAAGATCACTTTAAGCTTCCTAAAACAGAACACCCCCCGCACCTCCCCGTCCCCCCCCCCCCCCCCCCCCCCCCCACACACACACACACACACACACACACAGACAAAGCTGAATGTTTAATCCTGTTGTGTTATCTGGGTAACAGAAAAGAGAGAGAGATGGAATCCTTGTTCCTTTTAACCTGCCTCAGTCTGAAAGTCTGGTAAAACCCCTTGAACATAATTGGCCCCAGGGCCCACAACAGCAGCCAAGGACGGCTGAGAGGGCTTCACACCTGCAAAAGTCTTGCACTCATTTGTATTCATTTGCTTTGATGCAAATTAAAAGGATAAACACTGCACAGCACTAAAACAATGTTTTGCATTGTGCCTGGTCTCTGGTGTTAACAAAACACAGAACTATACAGTTTAATCTGATGATGTACTGAGACCGGACATAAGTATATAGACATCCAAAATTTCAGAATGAATATTTGCTGGATGAAGAAGAGGCTTGCGTCTTGCTGCTCGGTCATAATTCTTCGTCCAGCATTCTGAAATTTTGGATGTCTATCTAATTATATCCAATCCCTGTATACACACACACACACACACACACACACACACACACACACACACACACACACACACACACACACACACAC
>JAOUQZ010000028.1:11582571-11602215 GCA_028564935.1 Neosilurus hyrtlii | reverse complement strand
TATTGATTTTTGGTGCCCCTGTCGTCGGACAGGGTGCCTGCGGGCATTTGGGCACCCGATTTTTCGAGCCCTGTGTACAAATGGCATAGTGCATGACATTTTCTACGCGTGTTGGATTACTTTGTTTGGACATGAACATGTTCCAGAATAATATGGGATTTTATGAGTGCACTGCATTTTATCTGCTGCACAGCACTCTGTGTAGTGAATGAAGAGTACTGCTGGACATACAGCATGTTTCTGTAGCAAGAATGATAACAAAATAGCTCAGGAAAGAAACTCCAAACTGTGTTTAAAACTAATAAGAGATCTTGTAATGATGTAGGTCTGCCAGTGTACAGTAAAGTGCACATCATCTGAAAACCCTTACCTGTTGGCAGGAGCTGTGCATGAGGCTTGGGTAGGTGCGGAAATTGACCTTTTGTGAGGACACAATGGTCTTAAGCTTCTCAGCTGTCAGGGCCCCAAACTGTACCGGAATCATTGGGTCCATCTGACCATGACATTGCAGAATGGGGATGTCCTTGTTCGGGCTGTCATTCGCTGCCTAATGAAGAAACATCATGAGCTCTGCTCACATGGGCCACATTAATGTCATAGCTAAACAACTAGGAAAGTCAGATTTGCTTTCCTCTTTAAACAGGGCTCTATATTTGGGTGCAACAGAAAACATGTGCTCCATCTCTTGATCCCCAAAAATACGACAGCTACCTGTGGCTAAGAGTTCAAAAGAGCGAACTTGGCCACACTCTCTCAAACATCAGAAACACTATTCATGTTTAAGCTGATCAGATTCATGGACTGAAGTACACAACAGGTAAAAACACATTAATGAAGCATGTTGACACTCATTACAACCACACTCATTAAGCTCACACCTGTGGAAAGGTCTTATGAAGGGGTAACCAACAGCTTAGAGCAGCTACACCTGCTAGCTTCTGCTGACAGGTGAGAGCGGTGTACAATGAGAGAGCTCCACCCTGGTGAAACACAAATGCACACATAAGCAAAACGATTGTTTTATACATGTTCTTAATACAATAAGGCACTGATGGAGACTGGATGCAAATTCACAAAAAAAAAAAAAAAAAAAAAAAAAGAATGTAAAATTCCAGACTGGAATCACACAAGGGGGGAAAAACTGTTCTGTGATCTACATAATTTTTGTCTCACCTGAGAGAATCCGCCAAGTATGATACGGTTAGGAGGTATACCATTTTTTGCCTCGTGGTCAATAATTGCCTTGACTTTAGAAGCAGTAGAAAACAAGTTCTTGGTCAGAATAGTGAATCATCAAATAATCCTACTCAATTTTACTGTAACGCAATGCATATGTGCCAGGGCATCAGATGCTAACCCACTGAGTTGTAAATTTTTCTGCTACTTACTGTTTTCTGATGCTCTCTTAATACCGGCCTCATCTTCTGGAGCTTCTGGGGAAAGGCCAATCAGGTCAAACCTGAAATAGAATCCTGTTACTGCACAAAAAATACAAGCTACTCTTCAACCCATATACAATTAATACTGCAGATATATTCAAACCTGACTCTTATTAAGAAAAGGTAATCTTACCATGAGGGCATGGTCATTTTCATATTCAGTGTGACCGGGATTCTGGGTCTACAGGAATGAATAAATTACTTAATGAATACAAATATACAAATATTTATGGAAAAGGCAAATCCATCAACCATCCATTCATCAGCTGCTTGAAATTCAGCTACTAAATTCATTTTCATTCATTGCTCTTCTGGGGAAAACTGGGAATGATGCCAGAATACAGTCGGATGGGATGGTGGACAAGCATGTGCAGAAATTCACAATAGCACATACCAATTCTCAGTAGCATATTAAAAATTACGACAATGGCATTAAGCAGATTATGTAAAAAAAAAAAACTAAAACATCATGATGCTAAAACATTAACAAGCAATGAATAAAGAATTTACTTTCAAAAAAACCATTTCAATTAATTTAAATTAATCAAAGCTCAGTAATACTGGACCATTTCAGATACGTACGCATGTGGGCAGATGTACTTCACGTAGGGCAACCTGATGGATGTCATGGCATCAGCCCAGCCATGCCTAAAAAAAATAAAATATTAGTGAAAATATTAAAAACACAGTTGGGCATAAATGTAAATATCATCATGTATGATAAACATCCTTTTTTACTCAAAAGCTTAATGACTAAACCAAACAGAAAGAAACGACTGAGGTAAAGAAGTGGGTGATGATAGTGTATTGTACAAAAGTCAACTAAATATTTCACTGCACAATCACATTATTATGGTTAACAGGACATATTTAAACGTAACACATTTCTAACTACTATTACCTAGTGTCTATTACAAAACTGCAGAAACTGCAGTGTGTGGTATAAAATTCAAGCAGCCTTCCAGTCCAAATTACTGAATTTAATACAAAGTTAATGACATTAGCTTAATAATTTAATGGTAAAGTTCTGCTATTAAAATATTGAAACTACATATATATTACACTGACACACTAAACTGTTTGTGGTAGAGCAACCACAATTTCATTGCACACATTGTGCAGTGACGCAGTTTTTTCTATTATTATTATTATTAGAAGTAGTAGAGTATCATCATCATTATTATTATAAATATTACAACAAATGTAATTTTTATAGTCTGCCAAGTCAGACAATTCACATGCCTTTACATTATATGAACGCATCATACATTAGTTGCCCACCGAGGCAGATATGAACTTGTATGTACAGTCATTTGCCCTTACCCAGTGTCACCCAGACCATGAAGAAAGATAACCTGCAGCAAAATAAATAAACAAACAAACGACAAATTTGTCACAGTGAAAACATCTTGGAGTTTGCTTGAAAAACCTTTAACTGCCATGCTGACCCTCGGATCAAAACTCTATCCATCAACTACTAGGCAGCATGTTTAGACTGCCCCTAATGTATCCTAAGAAAGTTGAAATCAGTTAAACGACAGGAATAAGTCAGTATGCATTACTTATCTATAAAATAAGGTTAAAAAAAAAAACACCAATAAGCATTTGTTGTTCTTTTCCTCATATTAGTGCCAAAATATGTCACTCAAGATTGAGGAATCAGATCAAAGAAATGCTTTATTCCAAAATCGCACTGGTATATGCAAGAATTTCTTTATCGGTCTCTCACCGCAGCGGTCTCCTTCTCCGTCCCAGACACGGTCACAGCCTCGGCGAGCAGCGGCACAGACATGTTGTTGCCACACATACACTGGAAGAGTGCTTTCAGGAGAAAACAGATAGTGTTACATTTCTATTCTATTCTAGTTAATACAGCTCTGACATCATGCTGGGTGGTATGCTGAGAAAACCGGAAATGGTTCCATTTTATTTACTGAGCATATTTATTAATTAAATGAATCCAGGGAGAGAATAGTCTTGAAAATTAGTGTTCCTCAGAACTATTTAAACAGGTAAGAGAAATACAAGACCTAGCACTGTTAAGAGTAACGCAGAACGAGTCAATGTGGAAGCACTGAACGTCAATCATAAGGCTTTTTGACTAGTTACACTTACAGTTACGTGAGCACAGCCAAGTCTTCAGGATGTAAATCCATCATGGAAATAAGCTGATTGTTTTGACTACCTAAGCCAGAAAGCTTACCTGTTTTGTCTAATGACCCAGCAGCCAAGAAGAACTGGGGAAAAATACCTGCTTTGAGGTGACTACATAAAAAAAATATGTATGGACAATTAACTAATTTTGTGTCTCATGAATATCCTTTCTGACAAGCATTAAAGTAACATTCCTTAAACTGGGTTTAGTGCCAGCCTTTGTAAGCACACAGATGCTGTTAATGTCTTTTAAATCTGAGAGCAGCAGAAACCTGTCTATGAGCTACTTGCTTTGGTCACATCTCTGCCATCACGAGACTTCAGCTGACTCGAATTAGATCTAACAAAACAAACTGCCCATTCTTCATTTGAAGAATATGAACAAGCAGAAAGACCAGATTGCCTCATGATGAAAATATGTTTAAGAGGGGATGGGGAGGAGGGTCCCATCACGGAAATGCAAGCCTTGTGCTACAGAGTTGGGTTTTATAATGTAAAAATGTAAATAAAAGACGAATACAATGGGGAAGGTTGCTCACACAGACACAGTGGAAATATCAGAGGTCTTATCTGAACATCTGCCACTGCAGGCCTTATCAGGTGACCGGCTATCCTTTTGGTTTTTATGACTTGCTTTCCTGGTGCAATTAAAGACAAAGATTTTATTGATATGAATCAGAGAGGACGTATCAAGGAAACAAGGAAGTGTGTAAAGTTTTATAACTGCATTTATAAGAATTTACTCTTTTCCAGACTTTCCTGGTTTTCTTGTTCATTCAACAAATCAACAAAACCAGCTTCAATCTTTTCAACAAAGCAACAAAACAAAAGAAGCCAAAGAATCAGGACAACAAGGGCAAAAACAACTCTTCCCACCCACAACAGCACACAATATCTTTATTCATAATTACCAACATCTTACACCAGATGGACTTTTGGGCCAACGATGCAGTTGTGTACCAGATACAACAACATGGCAGCTGATCAGCAACAGAACACTGCTAGATTAATTATTAGAATAACACAAGGAAACAGCGCGTGACACGTTAAACCGTCACTCATTTGCTATTCAAACTAAAGGAAGAAGGGTGGACATGAAAAACAACCGGGGGGGGGGCCTCGGCTCAGCAATCAACCGGGCTTATTTTATCCTGCAAACGAGTTGAAACTGTCCTTCCATCTTTCCGCAAATAAGCAGTTTAATCCTGCTTTAACCAGCCAGCTCCACACCTCTCCCACAGAGCCCATACATGCAGCTAGCTGGCTGTATTGTCTGGCTAATCCGGCTCCATGTTTACTCCTCTGTATCAGCGACCTCAGGAGCCCAGCTGTCCTCCCTTATCAACACACTGCTGCCCCGAGAACTCTTTATTAAACCGCCGTCAACATTTAGTGTGGACGAGGATTAAAAGAGTAACAAATAGAAAGAAGGCCCAGTGCTGTAAATTCATACACTCACCGCTTTGCTATCCCAGGTCACAACGGAACTTCCGCTGCTGGTACAGGAGATGGGCGGGGACTGCACGCCGTGACGTCACATCTGGCGCATCCCCCTCCCCTTTATTGAAAACATTGCAACAATTCTTCTTAGCCATAATAAACAACAGAGAAATGTCCATGCAAGCTAATTCTGATGTAAAGTAGAACACTACAGTATAGTATATGAGGGTACTATAGATATTAATAATAATAATAACTCAAAAGATTTGAATTACAATGTTTTTTGGCTAGTTTTCTTTCTTTCATTCATCTTCAGTAAGAATTTTATCCAGATCAGGGTCAAGGGTCATGGTGCTGGATCAAGAGCTTGAGAGTTTGAATCCCCTACAGTGCTACTAACAGCCCTGGCCAAGGTAACCTCTGTCCACCCAGCAGTATAAACAGGTACTAGTAAAAATAGTGGAAAGGTAACCCGAAATGGAATAGCATCCAGGAGGAGTTGAGCACCCAGTCTAAAGACTTAACATAAGCTCCAGCCTGAAGCCCAACAGACTTTGTTGGGGATGAGGTGGGAATGCTTCGTGAACTGGCAACACCCATTTATCACAAGGTCCCATGCACACACGTTCACATTTATTTAAGCAATCACACAAACACAACTAATTCACCTTGCAGCAAGGTTTTTGGAGGAACAAGAAAACAGGACAACACAGATGAAACCAGGGAAAACACAGGGAATATATATATCTTCATTCAGGATCAAAACGGTGCCCCTGAAGCGCGAGACCGCAACATTTATACATTTACAGCATTTAGCAAAACACCCTTATCAAGAGTGACTTTTATTCATTGTTTTTTATATGACTGAGGGTTAGGAGCCTTGCTAAAAGGCCCAACAGGGCATCTTGGTGGTAGCGGGGTTTGAACCCCTCCCTGACTTTCAGATCTGTAATCCAGGGCTTTAACCACTGAGCCACCACTGCCTAGTGCTTTTTATCTATAATATCCAGATACTACTCTGAATTAATTGCATTACAAAACAGATCAATGTGCGGTGAATTCTACTTTCAACTTTGTTTACATATGTACTTGTTTGACATCAAAACCCGATTTGCATTCATTCAAAGAAAACACTGCTTACTTTATCGTTGAATATTTATTGGCACACACCTTTCAAATGAACAAACATCCGTGAGCAATCATCATTCCTCTTGAAACATGTCCAAGTTGTTTCCACTCAACAGGATATATTTCTGATAGAATTAATGTCTTTATTATCAAAATTCATCCACACCTATCGTGTCAACACAGACAGCTCAATCTTACACCATTCGTCATGAAATGAAGTGTGTCTGCGGAGTAATTGCTTCCAGTTTATGATCTGCTGGATTTGCAGCCGCTTCATAGTTGCAGATTGTTACCTCATGTCTGTGAGCCTGCAAAGCAAAGCAAAACAGACAGCAAATATTAAAATCAATTTAAACCATATTTATTGGCACATTAACACCCTTTGTTTGAACACCTGACATTTACCTGTTTCCACATGTTCCAACATCCAAACTTAAAAAGTACTGGTATTGGTCATCCTTACAGCATAATTTGTGTGTATGTAATACATTTAAGCAATACAGAAGCTTATTATTTTAACATAAATGACAATAAAAAACACAAAACTGGTAAAATCTTATCCCATGGATTACTAGCTGTGTGCTGAACTGCAGGGCTAGCAGTTTTTCCCCAAAGGTGATGTCAATGCTTTGTGTGGAGTTGATGTCTCTTGGGGAGTCAGTTTGACATTATGTTCTAGTGAGTCTGAGAGCGAGAATGCTGCCAGAAATGAGTGTGACGGTAAATCCGAAGAGGCTTATACAGCTAACGGTTTGACAACTCCGCTTTCCTGTCATCAGTCGGTTCAGGAACAAAAATAAATGTTTTCCATGATTTCTGTGCATGTTGTTTGTGCAGCTCAGCACTGGCAGAAAATGTGCTATGCTACACAAGTCAGTAATGTAGCCCAGCCAGTCTAACGAAATCGTGTCACTACCAGGCTGGAACAGCCAATCAGAAAGGCAATATGTCTCTGAGCATGCCTACGGTCATAACACTCACATGCACTTTGAAAACAGATAGCTATTTAAATAGCGAGTTACACTAATTCCCCACAGGTACCCTTTAAGTACGCAGTACAGTAAACGTTGAAATTATCTCCATAAATGAGCTTCAACTGCAAAAGAAAATAGATGTGTGACAACTGTAGCAGACTTTTCAAAAAAAAAAAAAATACCAAAACAAACTAAAAAATGTAAATATATTTAAAAACACCTTATAACCATATAACCAAAAAGCACTCATAATTTTGGCAATTTTATCTATGGGTGGAAATGAAAATATTTTCTATTTGGGGCATGTGGCTTTGGTAAATATTTGATTACTCCCTTCATTGAGGCATCTCTTGGTCCCCAGTAAGTACCTCAGTGTATTCTCCCCGAAGTCCAATGTAGTAGACACGAGTAGAATCAGCCCCAAAGTTTCGAGGAATATGAATAGATAAGTGCTGGACATTAGAAAAGCGTGCAATCCTGAAAAAAAAACCCCAACATGTTCATCACAGAGAACAGGAGCAAAAAGAAGTCTGTGTATTATTCTTTTCCATTCGTGTGAATATATATTGAGAAATTTACTTAGTTGGGTACTCAAGTTCAGCCAGTGAATCCCTGTTGAGACGAAATGCTTGCTCTGGTTCTCTGCTTACATCATCAAATGACATTTGCGGTATGTTCTTGTATCTGTACAAGAAGTGACGTTAAATATCCCATTAACACCACAGACACTGACTGCCAGACAAGATTCATTCAAATTATATTTCACTTACAGTCTCATTTCAGCTGGATGAGACTCATCGTCCTCTCCAGAAATGATAATTCCTTTCAGCTTTACACTTCCTGTAAACCTGATAAAACAACCAAGAAAATCAGAACTCAAGACAAAAAAGGAAGAAGCTGGTCCAAAGATATTGGACATAAATTATATGAGTGCACTGCATCACTTATGTAGATAAGAGCAGAATCAGTGTCTCACGGGATATTGAACAGGAGCTCCTCATCAGCGTCACTTTCTACAAACTAGAAATAACAGATTATAAATAGATTGGTCATCAAAACTATGACACCAGCTACATTTTGAAACACATGCAAAGCAGTTTTTAAAAAACATAAGATTACACTGAGGACAGCACGGTGGCATAGGGGTTAGCAGGTCTGCCTCACAGTATGAAGGTCCTGGGTCCTTAGAGGGTTTCCTCAGGGTGCTCTGGTTACCTTCCAGTCCAAAAACATGCACATAATGCTAATTGTGTGTTCCAAATTTCCCCTAGGTGCGAGTGTGAATTTTAGTGCATGTGTTGCCCTGTGATGGTCTGGCGAGCTGTTCATGGTGTACCTCACCTTTGCCCAGTGTCAGCTGAAATAGGCTCCGGCCTCCCTGCAACCCTAACAGGATTAAGCAGTTCAGCAAATGAGTGAGTGAGATTATGGAGGGTAACATCAGTCAGAAAATAGTACCTGGACCAAATGACCTAACAAGCCTAAGCATTTTCTTTTTCTTTAGACTTAGTTATTTTCCACCATTTTGCACAGCCATGTGCATGTTTAAAAAGAGGTATAAAATTACAGGCCTTCACCAGCATCTGACTGGTAGACTGGCATCCTGGGGCATGTCCAAACCACACCTTATTCTCTACATAATGGAGTACTTTGGATTACAGTCAAGTTGCCTGGATATAGATGTGAGGAGGCACATGCCATTTCATTTATCAATAATGAAAACATTTAAAGTTAGTTTTCTTTAATAAGTGGCTACATTAGAACCTGCAAATTACACCATATGGAATACAACTACAGGTAACGTTATTAGAGTTTACACATTTTGAATAATTTTAGTTTAGTTGCCATACTATTGTTACTTAAGGCAGGACATGGTAGGTGAAATAAAAATGTCGGGACATGTCAATAACTGCTCTGGAATTTGGATAAGTTGCAGCCATAACTTCAATTAAATATTATATAAATATAAAATACAAAAATAATATGTTTTAATATGATAACATCCACACATTCATTATCTAAACAGCTTATCCATCAGGGTCCCAGGTGACTCCAGATGAAAAGAACACAGAGTCAATTCTCTATATAGTCTACTGTAAGGCGAACGGGCACCAACAACTCTTCACATTCATGGACAATTTATAGTAAGGTGACCTAATGTGCATGTCTTTGAACTGTGGGAAGAAAACAGATCATTCAGAGAAAACCTGTGAATGCACCAGAACAGGCAAACTCCATAAAAAAGCTCTCGGCCAAGACTCAAACACTGAACCTATTCAAACACCGAAGACAACAATGCTTACCCCGTACTACCCATGATACTTTGACTTTACTGTTTTTGCTTTTTTGCTGAGAATATCATCTTAAAGATAACACCAAAAGACAAATTTGTTGTAACCAAATTCCACTTAAATTTACTGGGGGTCCATGATTTGACTCTCTCTGACTCATTTGCCAAACTGACTAATTCTACTAGGGATACAAGGAGGCCGGAGCCTACCTCAGCCAACACTGGGTGAAGGCGGAGTACACCCTGAACAGCTCACCAGACCATTCTCAAAGCTGGGCTTCCGGGTACTGGTCACGTGACTGATCTCATAACAGTAGATGCCATATTTGACTAGGGTGTTTGTGTATTGCAAGAGTGTATTGATCCTTTTACAGGTGTGGAGTAAAAAGCCGATTTATCTGTGAAACACTTAAAGTTATACATATGTCTACGATCGTCATTTCTTCATAGGCAAGTAAACTATAATTTTGTTGTAAAGACTAGAAATTCCTGCTGGATATCTGGTAACTAGAACTGCTAGATGAAAACCTCCTTCTCTCACCTAGTCAAATATGGTGCCAGTAGTTGCCAGTCTAGTTACGTGGGTGTTATGTCAGGCTGACTACAGGAATAGCAGGGCCAAAACACACACTCACACCTTGGGGCAATCTGGAACAGCCAAGCGGCTTAACGTGCATGTCTCTGGACTGTGGGAGGAAACCAGAGTACCTGTAGGAAAGCACAGGGAGAACATGCAAACTCCACACAGAAACACCCTCGTCGGGCCCGGGACTCTTGCAGCGAGGCCGACGTGCTAACCATTACACCACAATGCCGCCATGATTTAAATCCGTACTGACACATTTAATTACATTCTGCACTGACATATCTATCCTGACAAATTTAACACACCTAAATCATTTTTAAACTGTTTCGGACTTACCACCACCTTCATTAACAGGTCTACTTTAACAACGATGTGTTTATTTATGTTTTATTTTGCCATGTTGTTCTCAGTTTAAGTTAGCTAGACATTCAGCATTGAACCCCTAAAGCTGGTGTTTCAGTCCTCTGAAAAGTGACCGTCACATAACAGTGAGCTGGCACAATTTCCACCCTCTTTAAAAGGAATAAATATTTTTTCATAATCGAGGGCACACAGACACAATTGTTTTTTTTATATTGCACAGCTGAAAATGCACTGATTCATGCTGGGGAAAGAAGAGAAGACAGCATTTCATTAGACAAACACAACACTAGTACAGCATGACTCATCAATAACAACAACAATAACATTAATAATATCTATCAAATTAAAATGGGAATATATCAAACATTTTTTTTTTGGTATTTGTTTTGTAGATATGCCATAAAACCAAGATATAAAAAAGCTCTGAAACACTTCCTTGATTTCAGGGGCTATAGAAATGTACAAGTATTTCATTATTTTATTTTTGGTTTTGTTTTAATAATTGCACTCAGGTGATTTGTATCCGGTGGCACCTCTCTGGGTAGTAATGTGCACAGGTTTTAAATGAACCTGCAATGTTTTTCCTTACATTCCTTCCCTACATCACACAAACCTAACAGAGATACATCCTCCAGGGTGGGTGGAGATGACCCAGCCCTGAAAACTTCTCACCTTATCAAGTTATCCATGGACTTGACACACGGAGTTGAATCAGTCACGTACCTTTTCTCTATCTGTGCGCTGATCCCACGGTTTGAACACGAGTTTGCCGTCTCCGTCTCGGCTCTCATTGAGACACTGCACCTTCTCTATGTCGATGCGTCTGTACAGTCCATACTCCACACCGCGCTCAGCTGGTTCATGATCATCCTCACAACACCCGTGTCCGTGTCCGTGACCGTGTCCGTGTCCAGACATAGTGTGTGCTCTGTCAAATCAGTATAAAAAGTACTTTTATACTCTGACAGTAGAATGTAGCCACTTCCCGAAAGTCCATTAGCCTGTCCTAAGACACCACTTAACCCACAATGCGCAAAACTCCCGAAAATATCAAGAATCTATTCCCCCGGCGATTGGACAGCGAGAACGCAAGCGTAACCAATCGCGAGCCGCGTTTCTAGTCGCACAATTTATACGTAATATTACGTCACACTGTGCGCCATCTTTGTCCCCTTTAACAAAAGCAACGCAAATATACAAACGCCTTGCAATATTTAACAACATTTATATGTTTATATGGAATAATTACTAGTGAAGGAGATTAAACACGCAGGAAAAAAGCTGAATCCACCACACAGAAACAAAAAATAAGGGGGAAAATGTACATTTTTATTAAAAATGTCCATATAACATTTGTTAAAATGCAGTAAAATTATTGTTTTGATCACCATCATAAGATTCCATTTGCCCAGATCCAAGTTCAGGGAAACCATGGGCCATGGATGTAAAATAAATAGATAAGTGGATGTGTTGGGTCTTCATGATCGACCCAATCTCGCACTTTCTCCAACTGTGTTTTCAGGAAACAAGTCCATGATTGTGCATGAACATTAACTGAAACAACAAACACTTACAAATCACACTGTTATGGATGTTGTGCCCTTCTTATGAGGAAAATGCAGATAGTTTTGTTTGCAACAGTGATTAAATTAAAAATAATAATAAAAACAGATAAAATCCAATGTCCCACTGTAGTGTACTGTACTGTACAGTGTGTCTTCATAAAGAAACACAGCACATCCTATGACAAGTCTTTGTGTTTGTTTTCCAGTGATCTGCATATCCACATTTGAAATTACAAAGAAAAGAAAAAAAGAGGAGCAAGGGCACTGGAGCTTTAAGCATTTTTTTTTCAACATGAGAAACTCTATACTCATGACACAAAAGCTCTTCTTCCTTCACCGCCGAGAAAACCTGTTCTTAAAGGCTTTGATAGTTTTAGCCATCATAGGGGCAATTTCTGTGGGGGAAGGGGAGAAAAGAAATGTAGAGAAATTAGAGTCTGTACGTTGTAAACATGCTTTACAATGACTGAAATGATGAAAACATAATTGCTGACAATTTCTTTGTATTTATTTCCTTATTTATTTTGGGGGTTACTCACTTTTAACCTGTGGTTTTTCTCGAGAACTATGGCCAGCACTGCTGCTTGGAGCATTAGAATAAGATGGTTCAGGAGGACTGCTGTGAGAGGTCTGGCCGCTATCACTCGACTGAGTGTGGGGGCTATGTAGCATTGATGGTCTGATTCTGAAAATTAATATATATTTTGACATACCTGAATAAAGTAACATCTAATTAAATGTACAGTACTTCATGACACATTCATATTAGTGTACACTAATTTCAAGAAATCCCAAACAAATCCATAATCTGTCTTAAAATACAAAATATTTTTATAACAGCAAAGTTTGTCTTTAGTATAGCTGACCTTGTGTTATTAAATTAATGCCATGCTGTCAAAAGGCCCATGTGATAAAATGAATGTCTTCATAACTATGTATAAAATACCACAAACGCCAGTTCAAGCACCCTTAATACAGTATTATAAACTGGATTTTTATCTCTCTGTTATAAACATACACATTGTGGTCTAGTAAGACTGGCCAATGTTGAAGCTTAACACCTGTGGTATGTTGTACTGACAACAAAATGTACTCACACACTAACAGACAGTTATGCACCAAAAATATACATCGTATACACAATTACATCATGGCAGAATTTTATTTTTAGCATCTGATTTTGGTGCAAAAATATTTGCTCTGCTAGTGTAGAATGGTAAGTTTCTGTAAATATTATTATTATAATTGAGCTGGGGTAAACTTGCTATGAAGTCACGATTTTTGAGACTATAATGAGCACGACCAAAAAAGCTGGCAACTACGCAAAATGTTCATTCAGTATGTACATCTGCCCTCCTCGGTCGGGGTTTACTCACTTGACTGGGATGGGAGCCGCAGCAATAGTACTTGTGCTGGTAGAGCCGTTTTTAGTGCCAAACTTCTCCTGCCTCCTTCGAACATCACGAGGGGGCTTTGCAACAGAGTTCACAAATGCCATCTTTACTTGCCGACCTGTGAGAGGAACACACAAGTAACTTTTATATTAACTGCCAATGTATTTATCCTTCATACACTCACCGCCCACTTTATTAGGAGCATCACAAAGCAGTTTTCAGAGTTCACACAGAATGCATACAAAAAAACATTGGCCCTGATTTATCATTTAACATAAATCAACACTGATATGAATATAAAAACCATTGCATGACAGGATTCATATCTGATTCACAAAATGATGTTCAGGAGGCATTCTAATCATATGCCCAAGCCACCTCAACTGGCTCCTCTAAACGTGGAGGAGCAGCGGTTCTACTCAGAGTTACTCCCGGATGACAGAACTTCTCACCCTAAGGGAGAGACCTGCCACACTGCAAAGAAAGCTCATTTCAGTCACTTGTATTCACAGTCTTGTTCTTTTGGGCACTACCCAAAGCTCATGGTCATAGGTGAGGGCAGGAACATAAATCGACTGGTAAATCGAGAGCTTAGCCTTCCGGCTCAGCTCCCTCGTCACCACAACGGACCCGAACAAGCTCCACCTTACAGCAGAGGCTGCACGATCCGTCTGTCAATCTCCTACGCCATCCTTCCCTCACTCGTGGACAAGACCCTGAGATACTTGAACTCCTCCACTTGTGGCAGGACCTCATTCCAGACCCTTTCACCCTTTTCCGACTGAGAACCAATTCCTCGAACTTGGAGGTGCTGATTCTCATCCTGGCCGCTTCATGCTCAGCTGTGAATCGCTCCAGTGTTCATGCGAGGTTCAACTATCGGTCGAATCCACGCTAGTTGTCACACACCATCTAGTCCCCATTTTTTAAAAAGGGGAACTACCACCCCAGTGTCAGAAAAATGCAACAGGAAAAATAAGCATCTCTGAAAAACAAACTGAAGCTGATATTTGAACACATGATTTATACATCAGTGATATAGTTGCTTATATTGCAAATCTTTACATGCAGGTAAACGGAAAAGATAGTGCAATCTGAAACGTGCCCGGAGCCACCTGTGTCACAAGAGAGATGCAGACAGGGCAAGTGCTCTTCATGCTACACACCATGACTCCGGGCGCTAGCAGACAACCCTTATTTATAGGGAACAAACCTATCACATTGCAAACCAAAGATCCTCCTCATGGCTTTAATTACGTTCCCAGAATCCTAGGCTATCTTAAATTTTTTCTTACACCCTCAACCCTGTTAATTGTAATTAATTTATAAATACCCATGTATTAATGTTAGGGATTTATGGCACATGCAGTTGTGTTCAAAATAATAGCAAAGTGTTTAAAAAATTGAGTAAAGCTGAAGACCCGTATTCTAGCTTTTATTTCCATACACGCTAATGCATTGAGAACACTGCACATTCAATTCCAAATCAACACGAAGAAAAATGTAGCCAATTTGTGTAATTCTTCACAAAAAGTCAAAAAAAAGAAGTATTAGGTAGTTCAAAAATATAGCAATGTTTGCATTTTTCTGTACAAACTCAAACATTTAATGAATAAACTGAAAAAAGCTTCAAGTTAAGTTTTCCTAGGAATCACTGAACTAATATTTTGTTGTATAACCCGTTTCTGAGAACTGCTTCACATCTGTGTTGTATGGAGTCAACCAACTTCTAGCACCTGTGAACAAGTATTCCAGCCCAGGATAATTGGACTACATTCCACAATTCCTCAAAATTTCTTGGTTTTGCCGCAGAAACAGCATTTTTAATATGTGTCAACCCTCCACCCCCAATGTCTTGTTGAAACACCCATTTCAAGGGCATTTCCTCTTCAGCATAAGGCAACATGACCTCTTCAAGTATTTTGATGTATTCAAACTGATCCATGGTCCCTTGTATGCAATAAATAGGCCCAACACCATAGTATGAGAAACATCTCCATATCATGATGCTTGTGCCACCATGTTTTACTGTCTTCAAAGTGTATTGTGGCTTGAATTTAGTGGGTTTTTTTTTTTTTTTTGGGGGGGGGGGGGGGGGGGGGGGGTCTTCTGACAAACTGTCTGGCTGCCATTTTTAAAATATTTGAGATAATTTTTGCCGTTCGTCCTATAATTTTCTGCACTTCTTTATATCTTTCCCTCGCCAATCAACTTTTTAATCAAAAGTACGCTGTTCTTCTGAACAATGTCTGGAATGACCTGTTTTGCTCTGGTATATACAGAGTTATGCACTATGACCAGCATGTACATTAGCTGCCTTTGTTTGTCCTTAAATAAGGGCCACTTGTGTGATATTGTTTCTCACAGACTAATCGACCTCACTAATTTCACTACACAGTACACATGCTATTATTTTGAACATGCCCCTTTCATTTAATCACTGAAAAACACATATTCAGGCACATGCTGGTCATAATTGTTGGGTCTCATGGTTTCCTATTACTCCACTGCAGCTAATTATCAATTATTTACCATACAGAAATATTATTTCTACCAAAACACGGAGTGACCTGGTTAGTGTTGTTGGACTACTATTATTTTGAACACAAAATATAATATTTTGCCAAACGTTATGTATTTTTAGTGAAGGATATGTGGTTATACAATAAAATAAATTAAACATTCAGTCAAGTAAATAATGTACTGAGTCAACATTAAATAGTCAATGTGATCACTTACTTATTTTTAATTGGACAAAAGATTTTCAGTTTATATTCTTTTAGGAAGCCAGTCAAAATAATAATCAGCCAAATTTATTATTCTGCACCGCACATCCACAATATTAGACTTCCAAAATATTGTACCATAACCTCCCCTAAAGTCCACATTGTTTAACGCAGAACTCTTATTTAAAATGAGCGCATGACTAGTTTTCTGTTGTATGTTCATTTTTATAGATAAGTACCATTAAGAAAGTGACAGTTCTGTGGTGGAACTGGCTTGTTGAGAAGAGAGGTCAGAGGAAAATGGCCAGTTCAAGCTAGTTTGAGCTGCTCGAAACAATACAGTAACTCAAATAATCACTCTTGACAACATGCAGAGCAGGAAGTCATCTCATAATGCTTAACACATCAAAACTTGGAGTGAACAGGCTACAAGAGCAGAAGACCTCATTGGGTTCTACTTCTGTCAGTCAATAACAGTAATCTGAGGATTTCATGCACCGCTGCACACAGAATGGTTTGTTTTTTCTCACCATTCTTTAGAAAGTGTTAAGTAGTAAAATTAGACTTCTGAAATACTCAATCCAGCCCATCTGCTACTGATACAATGGCATGAATAAGGTCACTGCTATTCGAAGTGAACATTAACTGAATCTACTGACATATATCTGCATGATTCATGTGCACTGCACTGCTTTCACATGAATTGCTGATTGGCTAACTGTATGTAAGTGCAGTTGTACAGGTGTTCTTTAAAAGTGAACGCCGAGCGTAAATGTCATCAAAACAATTATATATGGTTTAGCATGAAAGAAATTTTCTGTAGCTTTGATATCTCCTGAAGGGAAGTATTCATGAGTGCAACGCACAATCAGTGCTCATCTGTTTTCTTCAGTAATACCCATGCAGGAAGGAAGTGTTTGTACCTTTGGGTTTATTGGCATGTGCAGAGCTAATATTCTGTGTGAGCTTGCGCAGGCGCTCCTCCCGTTCATCGTGAAGACGCAGATACAGCTCTCTCCAAGATTCGTACTCCTGAGGAGACTCGCATTTGAAGTCTCGCTGGCAGTGCCGCATCCACAGTTCATCCGATTCCTCTATAAAAGACTTGAGGAAGTGTGCACATCATTAACCCCTCTAAAAATCATCATGCTGGTTGTTGGTTGTTTATGAGTTTGTATGTGTGAGAGAGAACATAGCTATGTGTATGCATACCTGGTTACACTGTTCAATGCGGTACAACTGTTCTGGAGTACATCTCTCCAAAACTGGCTCCAAGATTTCATAAGGCACACCGCCCACTTCATCAATCGCTAAAGAACAAAACACTTTGGTTTTAAAAGCTAATTTAAAATGGCTGGTATGAAACAAGTGAGTTTGTGTAAATCCTAACACTTAAAAGCAATGTGCATCAGGACAAAAAGGTGCTCAGGATAAGCATTTTTAGTTTGATTATTATGAGAGGAAGCACAGTCAGTAATGACCTCCAGTAATTTACTTAAGAAATCTGAGTTCAGATCATAGCCCTGGGACTTTTCTTTTCTGTTGGCTTACACTTTTGACATTTGAGAATTTGCATGGTTCAAGTTCATCTAATAAGAGCCATCAAAAGGCACTCACAGGAAAGCACAATCTGCCCTCATCCACATACATGAGCTTACACATACACTCATGCCTGGCGAGGGAAAGCCATCCCAAAAAGCAAAGTTACTTACCTTAACATTTCTTTATTTTTTTTAACTAGCTTTTGAAAACGGACAACCCCTCCTCCCCCCACAGGACACAGAGGTTGGAGCAGTACTATATCATTACATATTCACTGTGGTCAAGCAGAGAACCGAAACACAGCTAGCAGGTGTGCTTTATTTGAATGCAGTTTTGCAAATTTTAGCTCAATTTCAAGAAAAAGAAAAAAAAAGGTGGAGCTGCACCCAAACACTGTATCTCTAACAGGATGCCAGCGTGGTTTCCCTTTCTTAATGTCATCATGACTCAGTATCAGTACCACCTCAATGCTACAGTGAATGTTTTAAAAACACGTTGAAAAGTGAACTGAAAAACCTAGTATACAAAGTGAACCTTTTTTCTCATTGCTTTTACTTCAGATCTGATGAAAAGGTTTCGAGCAGGGGCACAGAGCAAATTCTACATTGACCTTGGTAAAGTTACAGTACTCTCTCCACAGGGAAAGACATGCATATTAGGTCAAAAGACATGCACATTTCGCTAACTGGCTGTTCCAAATTGCCCCTAGATATGAGCGTGTTGGCCCCGCGATAGACTAGCAAACATTTTAGGGTGTATCCCACCAGAGTCGACTGAGATAGGACTCCAGCCTCCCTGTAACCCTAGTAGACTCAACAGTTCAGAAAATGAATGAATGGAGAAAAGTCATCTGTAGACAGTCTCAGCCTCTCACAGTTAAATTCCATCCATAAGCCAGAAAATTCCAACCTAGGACCAGTATAGAGATGGACAAGCAACTGCACTGTGCAGGTCGACAGATGTTATACTCACTACTGCTAATTTATGGGCATTTTGTACAAGTTTAGTAATTTAGTAGATAAATCGCATTCCAAAGGAAGAAACATATAGTTACATTATGTGGACATTTATGCTGAATAAGCACATGTATTTATCTTTGCTATACCTTTTCTCATGGTTTAGCTCAAGAAAGCCATTAACTATTTTACAATTCTAACACAACAACTGTCATGCCCAAAAATAAAAAGTGTTGCCTCCCCATCACATACAACCACCAGAGTTGCATAAGCATGCACATGCCCCCTCCATGACATGCCACGCTGCCACCCGCCTCTTTATGAACTAAGCATACGCATTTTGAGGCGGCCTAACGCACTAAATGTGAAAGCGCTATCCGCCCATTTTTTATGAGATTGGCTGGTGATTGCTGTGAGTGACAGTAAGCCATCCCTCCCTCCAGTGAGAGCTCGACCAATTAGCTTGCAGTTTCCATGGATTCCAACTTGCGATCTCCAGGTGATCTTTCATGCCGTTCGGCGGTGATGGCAAAAAAAAAAAGAAGAAGAAAAAATACTACTGAAATCTCAGCATGAATGAGATGAAATTTCCCTGCTGATTAGAATTTCGTGCTGTCGCGCATGTGTGCTTGAGCTTCAACTGAGTGTGAGATTTCATGACGGGAACATTACAGATGTTTGTCTTTCTATATTCTGGTCCCAGTTCTAACCTACTTGCAATTCACTCGCTTTTAGTAACCACTTTATCCTGGTCAGGGTCACAGGGAATGCAGAACCCATCCCAGCAACTCTGGACATGGAGCAATGGATTTTCATTTCTTTTGGTATTTTTTATTTTTGTTAATCATCTGTTTGTCCTGTGCTTCATGTCAGCATGTGTGCATTTTTAACATGTCACTCACAATCAATATGGTTTTGCAGAACTCTTATGCACTGCTCGTACAGGGTCATCATCTTGGGCAAGCATGAGCTCTTTGAGCCAGAGTACACCATCATTTTGGAGTTGAAACGCCGTCCGGTAAAGCCAGCATCCTCTTCCTCATAAGCTATAGGAACTAAAGTGGGGGGAAAGGCAAAAAAAAAAAAT
>JAOUQZ010000028.1:11498040-11524435 GCA_028564935.1 Neosilurus hyrtlii | reverse complement strand
TCTCACCCAAATGAGGATGGGTTTCCCTTTTGAGCCTGGTTCCTCTCAAGGTTTTCTCCTTAAATTAATGTTACTATGTAAAGCTGCTTTGTGACAATGTCACTTGTAAAAAGCGCTATACAAATAAAACTGGACTGAATTGAATTGAATAGAACTAAATATAAAATGTCAGTGGTGGCTCAGTGGTTAAGGCAATGGGTTACTGATCTGATGGCTGGGGGTTCAATCCCCAGTACTGCCACTGTTGGGCCCTTGAGCAGGGCCCTTCACCCTCAACTGCTCAGTTCTACAAATGATAATTGTAAGTCGCTCTGGATGAGAGCATCTGACATATACTATAAACATAAATAGTGCCTGCCCCACTTCCAGCTCATGCACCTATACTGGAGCTCCCAAGCTCATTTCAAGTTTTGTGCTTTCTCAGTGAAATGTTACCTGCACGTGCATGGTTGTACGCTTGCGAGTTGAATAAACGGAATAAATTATTTAGTTTTATTTGGTTAATATTTTATACTGTCATATTAGCACAACTAGTCTAAGTAAAACAGACATGCTGACAGAATAACATTATACTTGCATTATAAATTGATACAACTTAGTTTTGATGGGAAAATCCCAAATAACCCTGTGCTACCTATAAAGGAGCCCTCAGTATTATATGAATATTATATACACTATACACTACTTAATGCACTACTCTGTTACAGAGTAGAAATGTATATATCGTTCAAAGGTTTGGGGTCGCACAGAAAATATAACATTTTCACAAACATCCATCAGATGAATCCATCAGATTGCATAGATTGGAGCTTTTTTCAGTTCAGTATGAAACTAAGTCCATTCAAGTCCTGTCTACAGGGTATAGAATGGTGCTGCATAATGGAGTGATAGCCTTCATTGTTCAAAATCCCTTTTTTCCCTGTACAAATCTCCCACTTCACCACCACCTAAGAAGCCCAAGACACTCATACTCCCCCATCATGTTTGACAGGTGGTGTCAAGCACTCCTGCAGCATCTTGTTCGGCTTATCTTGTATCCCTCATTTATTCTGCACCTTATAAATGTTCTTCTTTGTGACCCATACAACTCAAACTTAGACTCATCTATCTATAGCACTTTATCCCAAAATTAGTTTTCCTCCATCTAATGTCTGTGTTCTGTTGCCCATCTTCATATTTTCCTTTTAATAACCAATCTCAGATATAGCTTTTTCTGTGCAACTCTGGTCAGAAGGCTGGGATCCACTACTTGCCTCTTTACTCTTGAAGTTGATACTGCTGTTTTGCAGGTACTATTTAATGAAACTACCAATTAAGTTTAGTTTCTTGGCAGTTTCATTTAATTTCTTGTATAAAATAGCCTTAATTTTTCAGACCATACTGTATCAGACCAGCTGATAAATTCTGCCAATTTTGAGACTATAATCAAACCAAAAAAATGTGGATTCTCCAGATATTCAGCTATTTTCTTGCTTCTTTAATCAGCACTTGAGTTTTCATCTGTGCTGACATAAGTGCAAAAAAAGGATTCATTAATGATCTAATATACTTTTAACATGGCAAACTTGGATTAGATAACACAGTGTGCCATTGGAACAACCACACTGAAAATTACCCTTTGTATGCATATAAGTCACCTGTTTCCACCTGTAATATACATGTGCAACATTACAGTGTATAGGCAGTCTTTCTAATCAGTTTAATATTACAAAAAACAAACAAGGAAAATATCTCAGTAAACCCAAACATTTGAAAAGTAGTGTGTATGCTGGGTAGCTTTAACATTTTTAAAAGTATTAAAATGCAGTAATGCCTTAAATGTAGAAACAAGTGTGTATTTGTGTGTGTGTGTGTGTGTTATCAGCCATAACATTAAAAACATTATGACCACTTAACCTCATTTGTATATATACACAGGAACTACGCAATCTGATTGGTCCATTATCGAGGGTTGAGATACATTATCTGGAGTGGATAGTGCTTGAATCAAAACAAAGGACATTCAAAGTCCTTCACAGTCAGTTGGAACAGGTGGAGGCATCATTATCATGTTTTAAAATGGAAAAATAAACCAAAATTTTTTTGCAATGGTTTGTTTGTATTGTGTTTCCATGTGGTATGTACATTTCATGTACAGATATGAATGTACAGTTCATGTACAGTTCAGAGCTCCCTCGATCTGGGGCTCCACGCAAGATCTCACTCTGGGAGGTCAAAATGATCATGATGTGAGCAAAAATACCAGAACCACACGAGGGAACCAACTGAATGACCTGCAGAGAGCTGGGACCAAAGTAACAAAAGCTACCATCAGTGACACACTACACCACCAGGGACTCAAATCCTGCACTGCCAGACGTGTCCCCCTGCTTCAGCCAGTACATGTCCAGGCCCGTCTGAAGTTTGCTAGAGAGCATTTGGATGATCTTGAAGAGGATTGGGAGAATGTCATATGGTCAGATGAAACCAAAATGGAGCTTTTTGGTAAAAACTCAACTTGTTGTGTTTGGAGGAGAAAGAATGCTGAGTTGCATCCAAACAACACCACAACTACTGTGGAGCTTGGGGGTGGAAACATCATGCTTTTTTCTGCAAAGGGACCAGGACGACTGATCTGTGTAAAGGAAAGAATGAATGGGGCTATCTATCGTGCGATTTTGAGAGAAAAAATTCTTTCTATCATGGCTGGGTCTTTCAGCATGACAAAGATCCCAAACTACTGCCTGGGCAACGAAGGAGTGGCTTCGTAAGAAGCATTTCAAGGTCCTGGAGTGGCACAGCCAGTCTCCAGATCTCAACCCCATAGAAAATCTTTGGAGGGAGTTAAATGTCCGTGTTGCCCAGCGACAGCCCCAAAACATCACTGCTCTAGATCTGCATAGAGGAATGGTGTGATGTCACGCCGTAGGATTTAGGTCATGTCTGTCTGTTTGATCTGCTCTCTCCTCTCCCGTGTGTGTTTCTGATTACAGGCTCCGCCCTGATTATCCCACCTGTTCCTCATTCCCGACGGAGGGAATTCTCGTAGCCGCACCGCGATTCAGCCGACATTTCATAGAGTTTCATGTACCTAGTTACCCTAAGTGCTTTAATAAAGGATTCCTGTTTTCACCTTATCCCGTCGTGTCTGTCCTGCGTTTGGGTCTATCAGTTATTGGTACCAGCGTAACAAATGGGCCAAAATACCAGCAACAGTGCGTGAAAACCTTTTAAAGACTTACAGAAAACGTTTGACCTCTGTCATTGCCAACAAAGGGTATATAACAAAATATTGAGATGAAGTTTTGTTATTGACCAAATACTTATTTTCCACCATAATTTGCAAATAAATTCTTTAAAAATCAGACAATGTGATTTTCTGGATTTTCTTTCTCATTCTGTCTCTCATAGTTGAGGTAAACCTATGATGAAAATTGGAGACCTCTCTCATCTTTTAATTGGGAGAACTTGCTGACTAAATTGGTGGCTGACTAAATACTTTTTTGCCCCACTGTAAAAATACACCATGACAGAGTGTGGTTTCGATGTGTAACAATGCACAAGGGAAGTAAGGGCTACTGTAGCACAAACTGCTGAAACTGTTAATACTAAATATGAGAGGTCAGAACACATACTGCATTGTGGCTTGCAGTGTATAGGGTGGCAGCCCAGTCAGGTGGTAATAATGTTAAGGCAAATTGGTGTATTTATTTATTTGCTTGCTTGCTTGATTTTTTACTTTGCTATACTGTATTAATCCCACAAGGGAAATTATTGTCTCTGCATTTAAGGCATCCAAAGTGAGCGCGCGCACACACACACACACACACACACACACACACACACACACACACACACACACACACACGTAAACAGTGAGCGCACACACACACTGAAGAAGTGGCAGCCACACACTTTGCGGTGCCTGGAGAGCAGCTGGGGGTTAGGTGCCTTGCTCAAGGGCACTTCAGCCATGAAGGTGGAGGAAGGGAAGGAAGAGGTCACTACCCCACCACTACACATTTGTCCTGCTGGTTCGGGATTCGAACCAGTGACCTTTCGGTCCCAAAGCCACTTCTCTCATCATTGGGCTATAGCTGCCTAATATATACACTGTATATAAAATGTGAAATAATGTGGTTAGTGGAAGAAAGGAGGAAAGCAAGCAATACGTACAAATGTTTCTTTTTACCATACCTCTACATTTTGGACTTAACATGTAAGAAGTCCTAACATAACAGTAGCCACAGTTCTTGTCCAGCACTACTAAGAAAGAAGAACTTTCTTTTTAGTGGCAGGAAATACATAAAATAGAAAAATAGTTCCCAGAAGACAAACACCACTGCAGTTAAAAACCCAGACCAATAAACATTAAAAAGAACAACCCCTAAAAACCAGACACAACACAAGCAGCCAAGATCTTCAAATCAATTTCCAGTGACTAAGATCAACTAATGCCACTAATAAACCCTGTAGCATCAGATGATTAAAAATACACAAATGACTAAAAATTAATTCATTTTCTAAACCACTTATCCACTGCGGATTTAGGTGAAGCCAATTCAAGCTGGCTACGGGCAAGAGGTTGTGTATGCCTAAATATGTATATTCGTACCCTGCCTGGCCCAAAAAAAATGTTCTTCACTCTAATATTATGTTGGGTCGCCTTTAGCCTTGATTACAGCATGTAATCTCCATGGCACTTGTACTTCAGTTGGTCAGGTCGAGGCTCAGCAACAAAATGTGGCAATTAAATGAAGTCAGCTGATGAGCTGAATGTACTGATTGATCAGATTATCACATCTGTGTACCATTATTCCCTGATTCCCCGCACAGATAAAAACAGTGTGGCTTGAATAGTGAAAAAGTGGTTCAGTGAGCATGAGGATTCATTTTCACACATGAACAGACACCACTGAACTTAACCCTGTTGAAAATCTTTGGAGTGTTCTGGCAAAGGAAGACTTTATGGAGTGGTTCAATATTTTCATCATCCATTTAAGATCAAGAAATATAAACCCAACTCTTAAGTCTGTCGAAACCGTGCCATGGTGATTACGCGCTGCAATCAAGGCTAAAGGTGGTCCAACAAAATAGAGTGTGTAGTGTACAAATAAACATTTTACCATTCCATACCAATTCAGGATGAAATCTAATCCCTTAATTAATTAAATACCATAATCCATAAATGTACTCCCAATGTAAAAAAAAATCTTCAAGAGAAATATAACACATATAAACCTTTACAAGAAACCAACCTGTAAGTTGTTCTGCTCGTTGTTGTAGCAGTGGTGATTCTTCATAGTCCTGATCCTCCTCAGAGTTAATACTCCAGCTTTCATAATGGGCCATGATAAATATTTAAATGCAACAATTTTAAGATGTGTTCATCAAGTCCAAGTGTCAACAACACCTGCATAAAAAAGCACACAAGATAAATAACCTATAATTGAACTCTGAACTTCAAAAAATCTTTAGGGATTTTCAAGTAGGCAGAAACATAAACACAGATCAGTAGTTCAGAGAAAACAGTGTATTTTTCAATGATTTCCAATTTTATACCTTACAAAACACAGATCCGGCAGGCTGAGGTATGCTGTGGCTAGCTGCTGATCCAAACTGTTTTCATAGCTTTGCTCAAGGCTTGCTTAGGCACACAGTCCTGTATGGGGAAGAAGAACTTGTGACTGATATTATTACATAAGTAATCCTAATGTATGCCATCATAGGGCCCAGTTTCTGTAAAACTGTAACTGCGACACTAACTCCTATGTTTATGACCTGTGAAATCGCATGACTGCATAATGTGATAAACTGATGCTCCTCAGGAATTAGGACTCTGGACAGGTTGGCTAACTTATATCTTAAATGTTGTAACAGTTGCTATCATTCACTAATATTTATATTAAAAATAATATAAAAAAATCGATGCACATGTGAATCGCAATTCTTATTTATTAGCACTCTGGATCGATCCAAATTTTCAAGAATCGATGTTTAAAAACATGTTTTTTCGAACATTTCCAACCTTACTCACAGCGCGTACCGTTTTTCCAGACACGGCCTCTGTCGTTAATTTGTTTCAGTAAGTGGCGGGTCCAGAACTAGCTTTTAGCCTAGGTTTGACATGGATGAGGAAAAAGAAATACAGCTAGCGCCGTCTTCGCTGAAGGCAAATGTTTGGGTGCACTTTGGATTTTACAATTTTCCGGGTAAGAAAGAGCTTGACATGACATATGCAGTGTGCAAAATCTGCAAAATAAAAGTCAAGAATTTTGGGAACACTTCAAATCCCCGAGCCCACATCTTACACCATCACCGGAGCTAAAAGAACCGGAGCAGCATCACGACCAACTCCTGACCAACGCACCTCCATCACTTCACTAAACTCCCAACCAACTCTAAACGAGCAAAGAGGATCAGCGCATCTACAAAACCAGCTGTCTAGTAATATATTTTCTTTCTTTCTTATAGAAGAGTTGTTCCTAGCTTATAGAAGAATGTAGTTACTCGTGAAATTGGCTCCCTTTTTTTGTAATGGCTATGAATCAAAAATCGGTTTGAATCGAGAATCGATTCTGAATCGAATTGTCACCCCAAAAATCAGAATCGAATTCAACCGTGAGTTGTTGTTAGATTCACATCCCTAATTTATATACTACCTGTTGTTGTTGTTTTTTAATGATGTAATGGTAATTTGATGGGAAATTCTTTTGCAGTTTTTCACAATTTTCATCCCCATGGTAACTTGAACTGCTAACAAGAGACACTGCACACAATCCCGGTTTGCATGTTTTGATATATAATTTGCAGGGGGTTTCCCAATGCTGCAAGCTGCATTAATCCACTTCCCCTGCTGCCTGTCGGTAGGAAAATATAATTATTTATTTGCACTGAACATTCAGTAGGATTTTTTAATTTGGTGTAATATTTTAAATAATTTAGATGAGACATATGATACAAATCATAATCTGAAACAGTTACCTCAGACAGTAAACACCACCATTTTCTGGGCTGTATTCAACATAATCAAAGATTGCTCAGACATATGCACTACACATGAAATGCCAATATTCACAATGCACTGAACTTTTTCATATAAACACACCAAGCCCTTATTCATGCAGTTATCACAAACATGTTGCAGTAGCAGCACAGTGGATTAGCGGTTGCCACATTCGCCTCACAGCAAGAAGCTCCCGGGTTTGAGTGCCAGGCTTGGGTGTTTCTATGTGGAGTTTGCCTGTTCTGCAGTTTCCTCAGGGTACAGTCCTAAAACTTGCATATCAGGTTAACTGGCTGTTACAAATTGCCCTGCCATCGTTTCTTGCGGGTGTACCCCATCTTCGCTCAGTGTTAGACTCTGGCCTCCTCACGACCCTAATAGGATTAAGCAATTCAGCAAATAAGTGAGTAAAATATCGAAGCAGTACGAAGCAAAAAAAACTCAACAACTGTGCAAACATGGGCCAGCAGCTTTGTGTACTCTTCCATCAGTCATCATGAGGGAAAATATGACCTGTTGTTTTGATAGTGGCTTCTGAGTTGGTGCCAGGCAGTCTAAGTATTTCTACATCTTACCTGCTTTTCTCACACAACAGTCAACTCAGAACAGTGCACTAATAAAAAAAACATCAGTTCTGCAAAAGAAAATGCTTTGTTGATGAGAGTTGAACAGAATGACTTGCCAAACTGGTTCGAGCTGAAAAAAAGGCCACAACAGGTTTCACTTCTGTCAGCCAAGAGAAGAAAGCTGAAGGTGCAGTGGGCACAAGATCACCAAAAGCTGACACATGAAGACTGCAAAAACTGGTCTGATGAATCCTGATTTCCACAGACGGTATAGGCAGAATTTGGCATCACTGGTCTGAATCCATAGACCCATCCTGCCTTGTTGTGTCAACAGCTCTAGGTGGTGGAGGTGATGTAATGATGTGGGGAATGTTTTCTTACCAAAATTTGGACCAATCAATCATTTCCTGAATGCCACAGACTATTTGATTACTTTAATGAGTGGTTTCATCAAAAATCTGCTGGAATTTTGTCATGAGATCAAATCAACATGGAGCGGAATCTCAACTAAATGTTTATTCATCATGAAGAACTCACTTTCTGCTTTGAGAGAAATGGAAGTTCTACCTAGTTTTAGTGTACTGTTGGTCATTAATAAATTGCTCAGTGAATGTATTATTATAGTGTTATGCATGTACTGCTTGATGTTTGTATATACACTGCCCAGCCGAAAAAGAAAGCTGCACACTTTAATATTTTCTTGGAGTGCCTTTTATCCTTGATCACAGCATGTAATCTCCATGGCATTGTTGCTCCTGTTGGTCAGGTCAAGGCTCAGCAACATTAACGTAGCAATAAAATAAAGTCAGCTGATGAGCTGAATGTACTGAATGAGCAGGTTATCACATCAACGGACTTTTACTTCCTGACGGCACGGATATAAAATGGAGACTTAAATAATGACAGAGAGGTTCAGGGCGCATGAGGGATGATTCTCACATATGTTTTGGCACCCCAGAGTCCTGACCTTAACCTTACTGAAAGTTTTCGGGATGTGCTGGAGAAGACTTCATGGAGTGGTTCAGTTTTTTCCCTCATCAGTTCAAGACGTCGGTGAGAAATGAACCGAACACTGGATGGAAATAAATGTTATGTTGCTTCAGTTTGTTGAAACAAAAGGTGGAGCAACATATTCGTGTGTGTGACTTTTTATTTGACTAGGCAGTAAATAAAATGATCACCAAACACCCCCCTCCAAAACAACAACAACAAACAAACAAACAACAACAACAACAACAAAACCCATACCAGACAAAACCATATGATAAAAATCACAATCTGATATTTTAAATGATTTGTGTTATGGTATACAGTGTGGAAATCAATAGAATGTGTTTTTCTTACCATTAAGAGTAAACATTTAGTAATATGATGCTGGTACTGAAGCGTCTGTGTTTTCTTAATCTTGGGTGCATTATACTGCAGAGGTTCGGTTCGGTATCATGTTTTTCTTCTTGTTTGAAACCGACCGCGTAAATTCATTCCCGCAACTCTCCAGGTTTCCGCGACACTGGTAAACAATACAGTGCAAGGTCCTCAACCAGGAGTGAGTGTTCAATCTACGCAGGCGCACATCGTCACGTGACTGAAGAACACGGAAGCGGCTCGGACGACTGACAACACTGTCCCCTAATACATCTGGATTGACCAGACGCTATTAATTCAGGGTTGCATTTTTGAAACATGATCTAAAGAGCCGATGTTTCCCAGCTACCAGGCGAAGGAAGACGGTTTTTTTTCAGTAGTCATATGATTCATTAATCACTTCAGGAAGTGAATCAGTAAGTATAGGTTATTTTTTTTGATAATAATTTTGCATCTTTGCATTATCATGCACCTTTAGTAATTGTAAATCTCGCTCAGGTAAAGTATTAATCTCACCCATAAACGAATGAAAAGGAAATAAATTTTGAGGAATAGTAATAATAATAATAATAATAATAATAATAATAATAATAATAATAATAAAAATCCTTAGTGCAGTACTTAAAACCAAACAAAAAACTCCATGGCGATGAATGACGTCATTTGAATATTGTGCCCTTATTTGTAGCTGGAACTAAACATTTCAGTGTCTCTTTCTCCTTTATTCTGTAGCATTTCCTCCTTGAGCAGTCACATGGTTTGATGTCTGTAACCTGCTCAGTTGTTGTGTGTTATTGTGCAGACTAACCATGGCATCAGTGCTGTTGCTTGGATCACTGCTTTTACTCTTAGGAGCAGTTCAGGGGTCCAATAACTCCATCCCTCTGGTCATATGGCATGGAATGGGTAAGACTACTACTGTGTCCAGTTTTGCCTAATATTAACCAGGACCATGATTAGCTATTATATTTATTAAGTGTTTTAAAAGGTGCAAATTCATATAGTTACAAAATGCATTGATATTCATCGTATTACAGTAAAGTGTAATGTGTTATTAGCGGGATGCATTATTATACAGGAATAAACAATTATACATTAACGTTATACATTGTTTCACCACAAGCAATGCAACTAAGTCATGCATTCTTATTTGTTTGAATGTTGTTCGCATGGGTTTCCTCTGGGTTCTCTGGTTTTCTCCTTCGGTCCAAAAGCTTGCAGCTTGGTGGATTGGTGAAGGTAACGTCACCCAAGGTGTAAGAGAGTGTGTGAATAGTGCCCTGTGACACTATTCCCTACATCCTGGAGATATAGACTTAGAATACCTTACAACGCAATGAAGATTTTCTGAAGATGATTGAATGAATAAATGATCTAAAATTAAGACAATCATGGGGAAATGAAAGGTGTCATATTGGCAGGATAGGAATAAAAGTGAGGTAGAAAATAAATAAATTATTAGTAATAAATATGTCAAAAGCATGGTCAAATTGAAACCTCCCAAAGAGCAACCTGCCCATGGACGTATAGATGGATGTACAAGCCATGAAAAATCAAGATGATTGTTTATGTATGGTGCTCCGCACAGGATCGAGTTGCACTAATTCCATTAATAAGTGAGTTAACAGAAACACCTTTGAAAATGTATCCACTCTTTCAAAACTAATCAAAACATTGCAATTAAATAAGCGTATCATCAAAGCTTTATTAGCAAATTTAACAACAAGTATTAAGCTAATCATTATAAAATAATGAAGTGTGCAATAGTAGCATCATAATGCAGCAAAAATAAAGCAGAGCATGTATGAATATGAAATAACTGTTTAAAAAAAAACAGTTGCCCTTATTTGGACCAGGCTAGCTATACAGAATAAATCTCCATATTTATTCATGTCCCTCTGCTTTCCTGAAAGAAATTCAAGGCTAAATTTAGTCAATATCCAGGTTTCATGAAATAGCCCTGTGGCATGCTGAATATTTTCCATTTTGTTTGTACAGGTGATAACTGCTGCAACCCTCTGAGCATGGGCGCTATAAAGAAAATGGTGGAAGAGCAACTGCCTGGTATATACGTCCTGTCCCTGATGATTGGAAAGAATGTAGCAGAGGTATCTAATTTGAATGTGATGATAAATTTAATGTCTTTGTTTTTGCTGTCTACATTTTGTTTGTTTTTAAATTATTATAATTTTTATCATTCATTCATTCATTCATTTCTGAACCACTTATTCCTAATTAGGGTCGCGGGCAGGCTGGTGCTCATCTCAGCCGACTCTGGGTGAAGGCAGGGTACACCCTGGACAGCTCGCCAGGCCATCGCAGGGCCTATTATTATTAAAAAAAATTTTTTTTAATTTTTAAACTGTGGAGTTTTTATTTTGTTATTTTGCTCATTAATCTGTATTTCAGGACACCGAAAGTGGATTTTTCAAGGATGTTAATGAGCAAGTGGCCTTTGCATGTGATAAAATAGCACAGGACCCAAAACTGAAGGAAGGGTACAATGCAATGGGCTTCTCTCAAGGTGCACAGTTTCTGTAAGTACTGTGATACTGGAGTCAGTTCTGGTTGATCTGGCCTGGAGGAAACCTCAGATCTTTTTCTTTTTTTGTGTGTGTGTGCTGTTCTAATAATCAGACGTGCTGTGGCTCAGAGATGCCCTTACCCTCCGATGAAGACGCTCATCTCAGTTGGTGGACAGCATCAAGGTAGTGAAATAACTAACTAATAACAACAGGAAACGTACAAGTATTTGATATTCTAATTAATATTTACTAGTTTGCTGGATCAGCTCAATCTATACTGTATATAAAATGTAATGGAAATATAAGATGAACTCTCATTGTGGAAATTTGTCAAACTATCAAATAAATTTAGTTAAGTTTACTCTGTATCTCATTTCCAATTGTTATGTGTTTTAATACTAACATGACTTAACTTGCTAAGGTTTCATCATCATTTCCTTTTTTTGTTTTCACTGGGTTTTTTGTTCTGCTTTCCTACACAGGGGTTTATGGTTTGCCTCGATGTCCTGGTGAGAGTTCTCATATTTGTGACTGGATCCGGAAGGCCCTGGATTCTGGGGCCTACAGAGATCTTGTGCAGAAACAGTGAGATTGATATATATATATATATATATATATATATACATATATTTTTTACTTTTGTAGTGCTATCAGTTGAAGAGATAGCCGTTGATGATTGTTGGCCATTGAAATTTTAACCAAAAGTGTGGTTAAAATATCAAGTCTGATTGGTTAGATGGTGCTGATTTATTTTCTTTAGCAGAGGCTCAGACAGTAGTGCTGACTGTATTTCAAAAATACCAGGTTTATAATATTGCTCTTGTTCTTATACGTTATAATTTATTTAGTAGTGACATGTATGCTTGATGATTTATACTGTTTGCCTAATAATGAACAGTTTAAAAAATGTTACACTATATTTTATTTTACTATATATTATATTATTATACTGGTCTACAGTCAAAATGCTTCTGAAATAAATATAGTCAAACTAATTTTGGGGCCGCTGGGAATGAAAATGATGTTTAAAATTGTCTTTAGTTTTTTAGATAACATTTAAGTAAGGAATCTCCACTGTTAATGCCTTCTAATGGCCAGCACATTTTTGATCTCTGAAAAGACTTTGTGATGGTGGTCTTTGTACATTGCAGTTTCTCTGTAACAAGCCAAGTCATGCTTTTTTATGTATTAGCTATTAGTGAATGAAAAACAATGACGAGTGAACAACTGCAGTAATATTACTGATAACAGGAACTAACCTACATATGTTGTACAACATGAAATGCAACAATAATTGCATGACTTCCATCCAGTCATCCGTTTGCCAAACCACTTTATAATACAAGGGTCACAGGGAGGCTGTACCTATCTCAGCCAACTCCAGGCAAAGGCGAGGAAATAATACACTTTCAAATGGTCATGCATTACACCACCATATTGATGATAACTTTCCTGTAACAGCTCTCCTTAATGTTTTATTCCTCACTTAACAGTGCATATTCTTTTCCTTTAGCTTGGTGCAGGCGCAGTACTGGCACGATCCAATCAACAATGACTTGTACAAACAGCATAGCCTGTTTCTGGCTGATATAAATCAAGAGCGGGTATGTTTAGGTTATACCTCAAGAATTGCTGAGGAATTTAAATTTTTTTTACTATTTTTATTAAGCGGAATTCAAAAGATCATTAATTACATTATTTAATTAGTATATTCATGTTATAATTTGCATGTTCTCGGTTCATGTTCTGATACATGAGTGAAAAACATATCTGAGCATGTTCGTACCTCATCGCCTTTTCTTATAGGTGATGAATGAGACCTACAAGAAGAACCTCATGACTTTGGAGAAGTTTGTAATGGTTAAATTTCTACGAGACACCATTGTGGACCCTGTGGTATCAGAGGTAATAAAAGATCAGGCATTCAAGTCTATTTATTTATTAAATGCTCCATAGTTGCAAAGTAAGTTTCCTAACTTTACGTCCTCTATCAGTGGTTTGGCTTCTTCAAAACTGGTCAGGCTGAGGAGACCGAGACTTTGCAGGAAAGTGCCTTATATAAAGAGGTAAGCATTGCACAGATATCCCTCTTCTGGGTAAATAATTAAAATTTTAACACTTCTGACAATATCCTATATTCTAAAATAATTATTTAAAAAAATTTAAAAATTAAAGCAGAAATGGGATAGAGACCCATTGTTCCTTAGCCTCTATTGTACTACATGTTTTGCAAGTAAAATTTCAAGCCTAGAAGCTACTAGTGTGTCTTGTGATGTCTCATAGGATCGCCTGGGACTGGCAGAGATGGATAAGGCAGGAAAACTGGTGTTTCTTTCCAGTGATGGTGATCATTTACAGTTTACTCAAGAATGGTTCAATGCCAAGTTAATCCCCTATTTGAAATAATCCCCCATCTGTACGTACTGATATACTCTATTGCTGGACTACTAACAACAGATTATCTACTAACTATAAATCAACTAGACTTCACTGCACTGATATTTTACTGCATTAAGATGACCACATTTAAAGTTAAATTAGATTCACCTGAACCCCAACCTGAATTCATGATGTTTACAAATAAAAATATAAAAATTTAGTAGAATACATAAACGTATACAAGTCTTATGTAATCAAATTAAATTTTGGCCAATCAGAACATAACACAAAAGGTTTTTAATCTTCAAAAAGAAGAAACACTTTCAACCTGGAAACTTTACAAGGAAAGAAACAGCTTCAAAATGATATGGCTTCAGATCTCAGCTAAGTTACTATGCTTTTTTTAATGTTAGCATAATGTTACCATTTTATTGTTTTTATTTTAAATCCACTGAGTTTTTACTTTCTTTTTTTTTTTTAAACATACAGATGTGTTTTTATGTACTTTTCGTTTTACAGTTGATTTCAGAGTGGGCACATTTAATTCTTTAATATTTTCAGTGAGAATGTTCAGTAACTTTAAATTATTAATTTCTGTTTTTAAGTTTCGTAAAATAGACTTTTACAGTTCCGGTGTATCTACTTTGAAAAACTGATATTTTATGTAGCTATCAGATTACAGTAGAAATGTGCATTTTTATGTCAAGGCAGTTCAGTTAAAAAAAAAATACTAAATTTAAACATCTCAACTGTTTATTTGTTGTTTTTTTTTTTTTTTTAATTATTATTTTTTTATTTTTTTGATGCTCCGAGGATATATAATTACCCAAACTGTCTGTAATGAATTCCTTTTTTTTGTTTGGTGATTTAAATCCTGAATGAAAAGCCATTTACTCACACTGTGCTAGTGTTCAATTTGAATGTGTTCTATGCTGTATACACTGTTCATCAACTTTGGCTTCGAGAAACGCACTATGTAAAAGTTAATTTGATGATAATGCTGGTACACTAATTAATAAAAGATCCCTGTATTGGAGTTTTAATATACTGTAATATTTATTTTCAGGTGGCTTTGCTCCCTAAGCAGGTACAGAAATAGTGAGATGGGGTTTGAGAGCCCAAAATCATAGGACCAAGAAATCTTCACTCTAAGTGTGTTTCACACTATGACTAATAGTAATAAGGTTCATTACATCTGGTGATGAAGGCAGTGTGTATGTGCACTTTATTTGTGGTCAGGCCAGGCTTTTTTTTATTTCCACTAGAATAATGTATAGCACAGGTCTAATCTCTGTTCCCTTTTACAAAGTACAAGGGACTTTCACTTATGACTTCTGTTGTAGAGCTCTTTATTACCAGTAAATCCTCATTAAGAGCTGATAACTAAAGTCCACATTTAAGCATACTTCTGTTTCTGAAAACTACATTTAGAGCCTTTATTATGTCAGCAATCTGACCTCATTACTCTAAAATTCAAACCAGAAAGTAACGACAACAAAGCAACATTCATTGCAACCATTTTAATGTTATCTTAACTCCATTACTAATAATGAGCAAAATTAAAATTGCTGACACCCCCTCCCCAAAAAAACCTAATCAAAACAAAATCCTAACTAAAACACAATAAGTTGGCCTGAGTGTTAAGAAGAAAAGACTTTTAAGAGAATTAAGTGAAATAACAGCAGATACATCTATTTCAAAAAAGTGTTTATTCTGACCATCAAAGGACATAATTCAATAAGGATAATTCAGGGAGTGGTAAATTTAATAATGCCGAAATCTACAGTCTCAAGAATATGCCTAAGAATTTTTAAAGGGAAAAAAAATTACTGTCCTTACTTTACTGTCCTTACCTTATTTTTTTCTGATGGAATGTTAATTTATAGTGCTAATTTACAGTGATTTAGAGAATGTGCTCTGCATGCCAGGATACAGTATGTTTTATTTATTTATTTTATGATCTTACTTTTGCTTCAGTTGTAAGATAGTAAGAAAATACATCAATAAGCAGGAGTATAACCATTACATTATCCAGCTAGTTGCCCAATACAACAAACCTTGGTATTAATTACTGCATAACATAAATAAAGTCACCATCAATGCCCGAGTGCTAGCACTGAGGTTTTTTGGGGGAAGAAGGAATGTACGTGTGCTTTTGGACAGATTTGCATATATAAAACAGAAATCACTAGGACTCCTTCACTTCAACACAACTTCTACCCTTAATCATAAAAAGCAAATAAAAGAAATTACTCTAAAATCAGACAAAATAATTAATGAATATAAAGAATGTATGCATAATTTTGACTGTTCACATTTTATTTTCCTTGGAATGCTTGAAAACATCAAAAGAACTTGATTGTTGGCAACAAAGGAACCGCTATTGAACATCAAATGGAACAGAAAGTATCACAATGCTGCGTAAAAGCAAACAGTCTTCTCAGTGGCTAAAGAAATGTTCAGCCACACCTCTGATTGGCTGATGGGAGTATGGACATAACTAGCATTTCAGGTTCTTTTGTAATTGGCTGGTTGGTCAGTCAGTCAGGAAGGTATTGGCAAAAGGGGCAGAATATCATAGGTGAGGTGTTTACCCTGCAATTTCTGTGGCTGTAGTGACCAACTTTTTGCCATCCCACACAGTTTTGAATTGCTCAGGAACAGGGATCTCAGTCTGGAAGAAAAAACAAAACCCAACCCAATGTAATTTAAATATCACCACCACCTTGCACATTAGTATTTCCAGAGCATTACTCTTATTCATTACATAATTCATTTCATCACTCACAAAGTCTCCATCTTTGCCAGGCACCAGCACGTTCATCTCTGAGCTCTTGGCACTGACAATCTCACAAGACAGCGAGTCCTTACTCAGGTACACATGGCAACCATCAGTCTTATTGATGGAAATGGTTGGAACCTTGCTCAGAACCTGTATACACAAAAGACATTCAAATATACAAAAAAGAACAAAATGTAAAATCATGTAAAGGTTGTCAAATAGAAAAATTTAAATAATGTAGACTTAGCATTTAAGCACATTTCGGTTAGCACTTGTTTCTATACTGTCAGACATATTTCAGAACGTCTGACGATTCAATGATATCCACTGAGCTTTAAGCGACTAACTATTAGTATGTACTATATGGGAGCACAAGAAAGGCAAACTAACATGAGACTTCTATGGTTTCTTTTCACATTTTTACTCTCCCAAGTTTTGGGGTGGATAATGAATTATTTGCCAAAGATCAGGTGGATGTCATTGAATATTATATTCAGCAACATCCACTGTGCCTGAGGTGAATAATTTCACATGCCAAAAACTGCACACTAAAATTAAGTTTTAATGGATTCTTTAAAATAAACAAATAAATAGATGTGATCATTACAGAGGCAGGTGAACTGCATGCACATACACAAGCATGTGTTTAAGAACAGTGTAACATATTTCTCTAATCCCAGTTCAGCATTTTAGTATAATATACTCAAAAACAAAGGAAAGAGAACTAAAGCAAGATATTTGCAGCTTATTTTTACATATTTTAACCACAACAGAGAGGATGCTCCTTAACCATATTAAAGATGTTATTCCTGCTGGTCTGGACAGCCTTCAGTTCACCTACAGGGAGAACCATTCTATGGAGGATGCTGTCTCACTATCACTCCACACATCAATGACCCACCTAAAGCACCCGAACACTGTTCTCTCAGACAAGCTAGTACTGAAACTCCACAACCTGGGACTGTCAGCTTCACTGTGTTCCTGGATCTGAGACTTTCTCACCAACTGACCCCAGGTGGTAAGGATAGGGAACGCTACATCTTCCATCCTTATCCTGAACACTGAAACACCGCAGGGCTGTGTGCCCAGCTTGGCCCTCTTCAGCCATTTCACACATGACTGTTCTGCTATCCACTCCACAAACACGCTTGTGAAGTTTGCGGACGACGCCAATGTGGTGGCTCTCATATTGGACAACGACGAGACCCTCTACAGAAAGGAGCTCCAGCATCTGATCAACTGATGTTCAATGAAGAATCTCATTCTGAACACCAGCAACACCAAGGAGGTCATAGTGGACTACAGGAGGACCAGGAAGACAGAGCACACTCCTCTTTGCATTCATGGGGAGGTGGTGGAGCGTGAGGACAGTATTAAGTTCTTGGGTGTCCACATTTCATTTGACCTTTCCTGGTCTTTCAACACCTCCCACCTGGTGAAGAAGGCCCAACAACAGCTTTTCTTCCTCACGAAGTTAAAATGTACTGGACTCTGTCAGCTGCTCAAGAACTTCTACAGAGCTACAATAGAAAGCATACTCTGTCTCAGTGCAATGGTGTGGTATGGCAGCTGCTCTGCAAATCACAGAAAGGACTTGGCCCGGGTGGTGAGAACTGCTCAGGGGATCGTGCCTGCCATCTTCCAGATCTGGACACAATACATGCTGTCTGGGTCCAGAAGACCAACTGCATTGTGGCAGATCCCACCCACCTGGGAAATGGACTGTTTGTACCTCTGGACAAGCGGTACAGAAACATTAAGACCAGCACAAACAGACTCAAAAACAGCTTCTTCCCCCGAACTGTGAAAGCCATCACCCCTCCACCCCCTACTCCCTTGCAGTCACACTCACACATGCAACCTTCCTCCACAGCCACATATTCACTCACTCACACACATTAGCGCTCAGTAAAAGTACATTGAATCCACAAACTATGACCGTCTTGCACTGCTGTACTTTACTTCATTTACATCCTGGTTTATATCCATTCTGCTGCTGCTATCTATTTCATCTCATAATGCCTTCAATGTAGATACTTTATATCCCAGTGCTTAGTTTTTATTCACAGGTGTTTAGTTTACATTTCAATTTAAAAGTTTTTTTTTTGTGTGTATTTAATTACTTGTATTTATATTCTGCTCTTGACTGTGTTAATTGCAGTTAATGGCCTTGATTGTTCCTTTTAAAGCTGAGAGTCTCATAAAATTTCGTTGTGTGAACATAATGACAAAGACTCTTGAATCTTGAAAGGTGAGCTCTGAACAGAAGTAAACACTGTGCAGCTATGGGTGTCTGTTTAGCATGAAGTGCTGTAAAATGTCCTGGATGCGTTGACTCTGGACTTAATAAAGCACAGTGGGCCAAAGTCCTCTTTTCTGATGAGAGCAAATCTCATTTGGAAACCAAGGTCCCAGAGACTGGAGGAAGAATGGAGAGGCACACAATCCAAGATGCTTAAAGTCCAGTGTGAAGTTTCAACAGTCTGGTTTGATTTCGGAAGCCATGTCATCTGCTGGTGTTGGTCCACTGTGCTTTATTAAGTTCAGAGTCAACGCAGCCGTCTACCAGGACATTTTAGTGAACGTCACGCTTCCTTCAGCAGACAAGCTTTATGGAGATGCTGACTTCATTTTCCAGCAGGATTTGGCACCTGCCCACACTGCCAAAAGTACCAAAACCTGGTTCAATGACTGTGGGATTACTGTGATGGATTGGCCAGCAAACTCTCCTGACCTGAACCCCATAGAGAATCTATGGTGCACTGCCAAGAGAAATATGAGAGACCAAACAATGCAGGAGCTGAAGGCCGCTATTGAAGCATCCTGGTCTTTCATAACACCTCAGAAGTGCCACAGGCTTATAGAATCCATTTCACACAGCATGAAGGCATTGGTTTCATGCAGAAGGGGCTCAAACCAAGTCCTGAGTACATATGCCTGATTATACTTTTTAGGGGGCTGACATTTCTGTATTTAAAATCCTTTTTTTATTGATTTCATGTAATTTTCTAATTTTCTGAGATTTGGGGTTTGGTTGTAAGCCATAATCAAAAAAATATAACAAATAGGCTTGAAATATTTCACTTTGCATGTGGAGTCTATATAATATATTAGTTTCATCTTTTAAGTTGAATTACTGATATAAATGAACTTTTACACAATATTAAAATCTTTCGGGTTTCACCTGTAGATATATACTCACCTGGACTTTAATGTCCTTGCAGTTGATCACTTCCACAATACCCACAACATCATCAAAAACAAGGCCCAATTTCTTGCAGTTGTCTGTAGGGGAATTCACATGGTTAAAAGAGCTAACAAATAAGAAATGTAACTTGTGCTGTGCATTTTCAAGAAATTTCTTTTAAAACAAAGCATCTATCTGTATAAAGTGAAGGCAGTGCCTCATACATACCCACAGTGATTGAGTTAATCTTTCCCTTTATCTGCAGAGTGCTATTGTTGCACTTGAAGGCATAGACCACCTGTTTGAGTTCTGTCTCATTGATCACAAGGTCCTTAGCATTTTCTTGGTTCTCCTGTTAATTACATTTAAAAGCCAACATAGATTGAGAAGATGGGATTATGGGGGGTGTTGGTGCCTCATGGACAGCAATGTTATTTCAAAAGACTTCTCACTTACCACTCTCCATTTTTTGCCTTCCAGTTCCAGCACAGGAGGCAGAGTGCGGGCCGGGGTGGCAGTGGCAGTTGGCCGGGGAGAAGAGAAAGTTTTGGTTCCTGATTGCACAGGGCCTCCCGTAGTCCTCAGTTGAGGATTCTTGTGGGTCTTCTGGTCATCAGACACATGCTTTAGCCCTGAATGTGTATTAAACCAACACGAGGGTTAATGGTATAGAAAAAACCTGAACAACTGTATAAACTTAAACCACAAGTCTTTACCACAGTACTTTTATTACCAAATAAGAGAATTCTCTGTATAATAAACAAACTCCCTTAACGTCACCGTTACTATCGAGTTACTGTTCATATACAGCCCACGGCAAACATTATGGAATCAACACAGAAGATATTTAGTCTGTATTATTACTCCATACTAAATAAACAAAGGTATGAGATATAACTACTGTTTATTAGGCAGACATTTTAGATTTAGGAAACACACCTCAAACAAATAAAGTTAAATTAATATAATTAGTGGGATAATTGATCCATTCCCACCCCCAAGATTAATATGCTTGGTGGGGGGGAATCATAGGATCACCTTGTAATTTACATTTCTTAAAGTAGAGGGTCATTCACAGAGTGCAAGGAAGCTCTGCCATGTAGCATGGATAAAGTAGCAAATACATTCTATATGGGTTCCAGCTTTTAACTACTCCCATACCCCGAGCATGTCTATCGGCACGCCTTTCCAAGTTATGGGCGTTCAAAATATGACCTTGATTCTAAATGTTTAAGATCACTCCATGTAATAAAAGGTAAGTGTCCCAGTTCCCGAAATCGATCAGTATTTGGTATATAGTGAATTCACCATTTTGTAGTGCTGTCCAAATGTTCAATGAGAACTATATTCTGCACTCAAATGTATCCCACAATGCATTGTGACAAGTAGTGCATAATTGATGGCCAATAACCAATCAATATACACCATAATGCATTGTATTTGGGCAGCTGGAAAAAATGCCTGACAGACGGGGGGAGAGAGGGAGAGGGGGAGAGAGAGAGACAGAGAGAACGAGAGAGCGAGAGAGCAAACACAAGGAAAAAAATTAATTCTGCATTTAACCTGCAAATGCAAAGGGAAGCCATCACGGAGTATTGATGAGGGTTTGACCAAGAAGATAGTGTGGAACATTTGTCTGGTGCTACTCTAATAAAAACATACAAAATAAACTGCCTAAAGAAAACTTCAATGATATGGACATAAATGTCCATGTTCATTTGTATCACCTGTCTTTGTTTAATTATCCCTTGAATGAGTTCATATTCGGTCAGGGTTTTTTTTTTTATTATTTTTATTACCCCCCCCCCCCCCCCAATTTGGTCATATCCAATTTCCATCCTTCAAGTATAGCCTTTCCCTATCACACAACCATAACCAACCAGGAAAGGGTGTTAGCACCGCCCTGTGACATGCGATGCCTCAGCTTCCCTCTTTTCAAACTGCTGCGCATGCGTATTTCGGGGCAGCCTAACACACTCGGAGTGAAAGCGCTATCTGCCCCCTCATATGAATGAGCTCTCAGACACCCATGATTGGCTGGTGACTGCTGCGAGTGACAGGGAAGTGAGCATATGCCATCCCTCCCTCCCGTGAGAGAGCTTGGGCAATTAGCTCCCATGAACTCGCGTTTATGGATGACTGTGGCATCAATCGAACATGTGATCCCTGTGAAAGTCGTGCACCTTGTCGATGCGCCACCCGGGAGCCCATTCTGTCAGGCTTTTGATGTCAGCTCCAATAATATTTATTTATCTTCAAGTTTGTCTCCCTACATGAGTTAGATTGTGTTTTTCATTTTTATTTTGTAGGAGTCTGAGCAGTTGTCTGATGATGATTCTCTATTTTTGTTAGTAATAATAATATTTTTTAATTGCGGCCTGTCGTCATGCAAACCAGTGGTACTTAACAGCCAGTCAGCATCAACTCAGTAACACAGCATATTGGATTTCCTGTGATGGGCATGTGCAGACAACAGACAGGACACCCATCAACGACATATGCAATGACTATGGTGCTCCACTTGGGAGCGCCGCTAAAAACTGGTCTATGACAAGGCTCCATACTGTAAAGCTGGTCTGCTCCCTTTATTTAAGAAAGTTGGAACTAGCTTGATGAACATTGGTTTTCATTGGAGGAATCCATGCCTCAAAGATTTCAGGCCTATAATTGTGGCATGCACCATGACTAAATTCACTTAAAGGTTTAAAAAAATTATGATAATTTACCTCACCTAACCTCTGTAAACCAGCTGTCACTGAGACAACCTCATTTATACGACAGAGAAAAGAGATTTTTATTGTCATTGTAATGAGCATTGGCTAAATTTTACCTCTAGTAATGTCAGCTCCCTTATTGAGGGAGGCAAAGAGAGCATTACGACTGGTGGCACCTGAATCACCACCTCCTGCCTTATCCAGATCGGCAACTGGAGGAGGGGGGCCAGGAGGAGGAGGAGCAGCTCCACCGCGAGGAGCTGCAGAACCTCCAGATGCTGTGGCAATTGGACCCTGTAGACACAAAGCATTAAAAAAAACAAAATACCTTTATAATTACTAAAAAAAGTTATATAGCAAAATAAACCTTAATAACACTTAATAAACAAACAAAACTTGATTTTTTTTAAATTTAAACAAAAATAATTATAATAATACTTATAACAAAGACAGAACTATGACCACATCTCACACTCTTGCTCCAGGCCAGTCCAGTGGTGTGGTGTTGCTTTATGTATGCTTGCAGCTCAGTCCAGATTGACAAGTAGGCCTTGACCCAGTCCACATGAGTTTTGTCTCTAGAAATTAACATCCATAAGACAGTTATTAAATCATTATGAACACAATATGTAAAACAGGAAAGTCCCCTATAATTAAACAAGTAAATATAGCCAGTACAGAACTTACTTTTCTTTGTAATCCTTGAGCACACGGTTTGTGTAGAACATGGCAGCATCCTGCATTTCCTTGACATAAGGACCTGGCTTAGGAGCCTAAACAAATGAAATATGCCCAATAAGATTTCAAATGTTTGTGTTCAATATTCAGTTGCAGATTTAATTGGAAATAACAGTAAATGAAAAACATTTTTGAAACCTATATTACAATTCCGCTATATTTTTATCTGTTCAGTCAAAACTCAAGACACAAATGCCTCAAACTACTAAACTGAAACACTGAGCCATTGTCAACAGATCACAGAAAAAAAGCCACAGCATACTGTCTCACTGAATACAATTTTTTTCTGCATGAATGAATGGATTATTTCAATCAAATGCCCACTGAGTTCTTGTAAAATGACCATTCCATGCAGACAGCACTTACCATAGCGACCCAGCCAAGGGCAGGCACACTTTCACTGACGGCCGAGAGGTGGTTGAAGAGTGGAGAGGAGCGGTTCTTCTCTCGGAATGATTGCACTTGACTAATCACTTGAGACACTGGAGCCAGCAGAGATGTGAGAACGGCCTAAGACCCCAACACATGGATAACAAATTAGTTTAATAACTTATTTTGATTTATGAACAATCAACTTGATCATAATTCTTACAAACTTTTTTTCGTATATAGTAGCATGCAATGAAGATTATACAAAACTACCTTTGTCTAAAAGGGCTCCTAATAAAAAGTAGTACAAAATTACTTCTCTATAATTTTTTGGTGAAACTCGTTGTAGGCTACGAGAACCAAAAAAAAATATATCATTCCAACAAGTATATTGAGGTAAAAGAATGACTAATAAACAAAAAAACTGAAAATTCCAATTTTTTCAGTAAAATTGAAAGGTGTCGCAAATTTAATTTTTTACTTTTGCATAGCATGAATGAACTTCAAACCATATGGGACATTTTAGCAAATGAAGAAATAAAAAAAAAAAAAATACTAAATGAAGATAAATCAGAAACCAAGTACTATTCAAGTATTTATTTCATGTAAAATTAGATCATATTGAGAATAAGTAAACAAACAACAATATAGAGTAATAACAAAAAGAACAGTCTCTTTTGTGAGAAAAAAATATCAATATTTAGTGTGGCCACCCTTTACTTTGATTACAGCATAGCGTTCACATATTTTTTAATTTCTTCACTCGCTAAACCATTCCATATGGTTTGAAATTCATTCATGCTACGCAAAAAAATTTGCATAGCAAGTAAAAAAAAAAAAACCTTTTCAATCAGTGTTTTGTTTATTAGCTACACTTTTACCTCAATATACTTGTCGGAATAATATTTTGGTTCTCACTGCCTACAATAACATTGTTCAATACATTTTAACCAAAAATGTATAAATCATTTTTTACTTCTTTTTATTAGGAGCCCTTTTAGACAAAAGTGGTAGTGTATAATCTTTACTGCACACTACTGTGCTTACATCAGAGGGTTTCTGGGAGCAGGAGGCAGTCTGCAGAAGCTGCCTCTGAAAAGTGAAAGCTTGCTTCAACATGTCAGCCTGCAAAAAAAATAAAATAAATCAGATTACAGAATACTGAGCATGGCACAAGAGAAACAACTGTAATTAACATGAATTGTCAGTTGGGGAGGTTGATCTGTAAGCAGTAATTTGCATACATGCTTCTGAACATCGCCGCCTATCTTCTGGCTCAAGGTGACATATTCAGCAACAGGGCCAGAAATCAGGGCATCGAAGGCCTCGACATACACAGACACGGCTGCAGATAGAGAAAGGAGTATGACAATGTTAGATTATGTAAAAGTAACCCACATGCAATGTTTTTTATTCAAATTCATTTGTGCCTTTACAATCAAAAAACAGTCTGAGCTTGGCAGTCAGATGTACTGTCGATATGGTTTCCACTGGATCAGTGGTAAAGAATGAGACAATGTGTTTGATTTGCAGTACCTCCACCAGCCGCAGCAGAGCCACCTGTGCCTCCAGGGCCCGAAATAACCTCCAAGCGGCCAACAGCGACCTCCAACCTCTGCACTAGACTCGCCAGCTCTGCCATGCCTTTCAGAGAGACACACTGTCTGTTAGTGGTGATTACATTACCAGTGGTGAAACAATTTATCTAAAAATCACTGAATAAATGTCATGAAGCATACAGTCTATACAATATATTGTTTAAAAGAAAAAAGAAAATACACTGCATCCAAAAATACAAAGAAAAAGAGTAAAGCAAAATCTCACATAAGATCAACCCTACAGTGTCATCTACAACAAACACTGTACTGACAGGCAGAATAATTGAGGGTGGATGTGTTGCAACTTGTCTCTCAGGGAGAAAAAAAAATACAAATCTTACACTTGCAAAAGAACCAACTACTGCCAAACTACTCGAATCTGAATATAAAGTAACCTAACATTTCGGATGAACATAAAAGGAATATAACATTTGAGAGAATAACGCCAGCATCCTTGCCTACTGTCCATATTTGCTTTCATCACCATTATCACATTCATGCGTAAACCCAGCTCAGTCTTACACAAGAGAAACCTGATCCACCAATCCAAGTGTCTGACTCATTGTGTCCGCCTGAGTGCCTCGGCACAGGAAAATACAGGTAACCCAGGTGTGCCACCAACCCCCTGATTCTGCTGAAGCCTTGTACTAATTTGTAAAGTAAACTTATAAAGAAGTTATATCCATTTCTGTTAAAATTACATTAACCAAGTGAATTCTGTATGCACACAAGCAAGAGAGGATTTACAATCTAAAGCTCCATGAGACTACGAGGCCTCGCTGACACGTAGCTTAACACAAATAAAGAAGAAAGAAAGAGAGAATTTGAATGTTAAAACAAATAACCTGCAGGCTTCCTTTTTTTTCCCCCATCCACACCTGTCCAAACGGCATAATCGAAAATTCAAAACGGTTTTCATGAAACTACAAGTTTAATACTTTGGACTCTATAGAAGACTAACAATGTTGACATTGTATTATGCTAATTTTGACTCGAATGGTTCGAACGTGCAAGGAATTTACATGCGCCCACTGCAAAACTTGAACACCACGAAGCTGCAGCACAAACACAAGCTAGTGGTCATTTTTGTGGCTTTTAAATAAACTTGACATCCTGATAGTCAAAAAAAATAAATAAATAAATAAATAAATAAAAAAACTTAAAAAAAAGTCAGCTTTTGTGAATCT